>OX578145.1:9629609-10092109 GCA_951213105.1 Amaurobius ferox
CGATAGAGCCAAAGTAATCAGATTTTCCTGGGCTACACTACAGTATGTAGGTAGGAGCAAATGTCATGTGTTTGGTATTAAAGGTTGTATGAAAATTCCAAACATAAAAACTGCGTAAACGTCTTTTGAAGGAGTTGGTTTAGGGCAATATACGATACCTTCATAGGGGGGAAAGATAAACGAGGGAGGTTAGTTAGAAACAATATTCTGCTTTCCTGAAGGCTAGATATGAGTATTTTATTTTGTTCCTTTTCTCATCATTTACCATTGCCAAAATCAGGCACTCATTGTCAGAGTTTGCACACTAGATGGCAGCACTGCGCATCCGAAAGATTTGTAAGAGATCGAAGGAATGTATGAACCAACAGGATACGAGAGTGCATAAAACTTTATTTTTGAATAATTTTAAATATTGTTACAAACGACAATTGGAACTGTATCATGTTTTAGATGGCAAAAAAGTTTCGTGGTATTTTAGTGAAGCGTTTTAGTTACATAAAAGCAGTGGCAAACACTCTTCAATTTTAATATGTACCGAAGCGACTTCTGTCTTACAACAGAGGGCTAGCTGATTACAAGCAAGAAAGGGTTCAACTGGTCTCACTAGTGGACTCAGTGGCGGATTAACACTTTTGGGGGCCCGAGGCTAAACCTTATTTGTGAACATTTATTTTTATGGCGTCATCAACAGGCTATCGTTTTTTAAATACTTTTGTTTTCCAACGAGAACACCCAGACGTTAGTTATGACGTAATAACATGCAACTGTTGTTCACACCTACATTTTAGGAAATGTGTAGGGGGCCCTCCGAAGTCAGCCGAGTCTTGTGCTCCGTTCTGTAAGTTAGGACCTGCGGGCATCATTATAATTTGCCTTAAGCATTCGATGTATAGCAATTGCAGAAAATATCACAAATTATATAAAATTAAACCAAATAAAATATTTTGTATTTACATATATACAAAAGCAATAGGAAAAAAAACCGATAACTTTAAATCGTTCCAAAATTTGATTTTAAAATTAGTTCCCCCCCCCCTTTTTTTTATTTATTACACATAAAATTTATAATCCGTATTACACATAAAATTTATAATTTAGATTATAAAGGGTGGGTGGGTCTTACTCCGCCTTATCTTTCATTCAGGTTATGCATTTGTGGTTTCGTGACTCCAGGGAAAGCTCCTCTATCAATGCTTCATTAAGAAAACTGTTGACACATAGCTTATCCATTCTAATTTTTAGGCGATAAGAAAAATGACCGAATTCACGTTTAAACAGAGAAAAATTTACTGAACTGCAGATGGATCCGCCAGATTCATTATCATTTTTCCTTTCCTACTCTCTTTCATTGAGGAATTGAATCTTAAGTGTTCAGTAAGTGGAGAAGTTCATTAGAATATCGACTGATACGAAATAGTCGAAGAGAGCCATAATTTTTGTGCATCCATGAAAGAAAATGTTAAAATATGGGCTTCGTAATCTTGAAGGTTTATAAATCTATTTTTTTTTCTTGGGCAAATTTGTATAAATAAAAGAATAATTCATGTAATTCTAAATGTGTTTCATCCAAAAAATGATAAAATCAGGATCATTGGGGCCCCCATTTGGCAGGGGGACAGACAGCTTAAGCTTCACAATAAATCCACCACTGCGCGAACCTTGGTTTAGCGATCATTTCCGTTAGCGCTTAGAACTTTATTAACGATGGGTGGGACTAAAATAGAGTGCTTCCATTGCTGGATTTGAAATAAATACTTATACCAGAAAACTAAAATCCTTACAAGCGGCAATGATCGCGAAATACCAGACTGGGTGGTAGCAAGTTTAGCACTTTTTAACACTTTACTTAGTTGAAAAGTGTTTATGACTTTGTTTCTGTCTGTCCGTTCGCACGATAACTGCCATAAAAATGACTTTATCAAAATGAAATTTTAGTATGTGGCTGAGACGGACTGTGGGACATATGGAAATGGATAATATCCCCCAATTAGTTTTGGATTGAATCCGGGTTGAAAATATGAAATACATTGAACCTTATGGGATCTAATTTTTCAAACATTTTTTAATCAAATTTAAAATTCACAAATTGCTTCGAAAGTTTTAGAAAATATTCAAATTATCCCATAAAAAATATGAAAAAAAATTCAGCGAAATATATTTGGTAGTTTTTTAAATAAAAATTAAAATAATAATGACACCCATACAATATGGAGAGGAATAATTACACCTCTTATATGAAGCGATCACGTGACCCATTTCAAAATGAAATATGGCATCCATCTTGTCTCAAAATCGTGATTTTTAAAGTTCTTTTTAATTTATATTGAGTGTTGTATCCGTGCTAAAAGCGCTTTATTTTTGCATAATTTTTGTGTATCTATATTTTGAAACAACGCAATTAGAATATATTTGAGTTTAAATGATCATCCAACTTTGATTATTTCTACAACGAAGCTTAATTTTCACTTATGAAGAATGTAAACACACCAAGCTACAAGTTTATTTGTATAAGAACTGCTGATTTTCTTTAATGCAAAATTATTTAGCTCTGGGGTCTGCAATATAGCTGATATAAATTCATTGATTTTACATAGAGATGCGGACGATTTTATAGCAGACTTTTTCGATGAAGTTTTAAACACAGAGTTAAATTACTTTTACCTCCACAGTTTTAAGTTTTTAAGTAAAATAAATTATTGTAGTATTGTGATGAATGAAAGGAATGGAAAAAGTGCATGAATGAAATATTTACTCCTTTTTCATATAGAGTCAGTCGATTTATATTTCAATGACGTCATTTGAATACAGTTAATTCTTTTCCGAAGAAGTTTTAAGTTTTGAAATATAATAAATTATTGCTGTATTGTGATAATTTTAAAAATCTCACAGCCGAATGTATCGCATTTTAGATAAGTTTAAATGGCCTTGCATTACAGTTGGAAAGTGTTTCATAATCAATGCTTTATGCATGATTGATCTTTCTTTTTTTAATTGTTACCACTGATGCCCTATTTAACAAATTAAAATAGTAGGTCTTCATCTAACCCTCAATCCATCCAATCCGGCCATTGGAGTAGAAGAGGCGTTTCTTTTGCCCATGAGGGAACGATGGCGGAACAAACACGTCACTCTCACCCTTATTTGTTTTTCGTTTCGTACTTTATCAACTAGTAATATACAAAACAAAAAAACTTCTTAATACAAAACTTTTTAATTATACAAAACTTTTTAATATTTAACATTGACGTAGTGTATGAAGGGGGAGGTCTAAAATCAAATGGCGGCGTTTAAAATGTTCATTTACCAAAACTAATGAAATTGTGTAGCGAGTGAAAGAGAGGTTACGAATCCCAATCTCTTGCCTACGCCATTGACATTTAAGGTCATTAAAACAGAATGTGTACACCTTTCTTTACAAGCGAATAAATTATACTGTTCTGCTTGGTTCAGTCCGTTTCATGGCTGGTGAGTCTTTACTTTCCCTGCAATACATGGTGATGTACAGGGGGAATCGCAACTCGAGTTTTCACAGGATCTACACGTATCGAGACCTCTAGAATACGAAAAAACCATTTTTAGCGTGACGGCTGTGTGTCTGTGCAGATTTTGTATCCACTCTAACTGAAAAACTAATGGACCGAATTTCGCAAAATTCGGTAGATGAGTCACTTGTGGGTTACCCTGGTGCTGATTAGATTTTGGTATGATTCGGAAAAAAATAACCTGCTTTTTTTTGCAAAATGGCCCACAAAAATCGTCAAAATCTAAAAGAACTAGGTATACTCAAATATATCCATTAAATGCTCGTTTAATACGTAATTTTTAACGACCAAAATAATAAGACCAACCTCATTACACTAGGACTAGCCGTTCTCGAGATATTTTAATTTTCCGTATTTTCTCTACGCCACCTTTGAAAATAAGTCCGGTTACCGAATGAGAACGAAAATTGAATTAAAAGTGAAATAAATTTAATTAAAATAAAGAGAACGTGGATATAGGTCTGCAGGGAAAGTCATGTGCTGCCCACATCAGATTTTTTCCTTTGCAGAAACATAAGAATAACATAAACTGAAAAAGAAAGATCAATCATGCATAAAGCATTGATTATGAAACACTTTACAACTGAAATGCAATTCTATTTAAACATCTCTAAAATGCGATACAGTCAGCGGTGATATTTTCTTTAATGATCACAGAACTACAATTATTTATTTTACTTGAAAACTTAAAACTTCATCGAAAAAAATGAACTTGATTCAAATGATGTGATCGAAATATAAATCGTCTGGCTCTCTATATAAAAGTCTCATGTTCGTCCGCACGATAACCACCGTAAAAATGATTTTATCAAAATGAAATTTTAATATGCGGTTGAGACGGGCTGTGGGACGTATGGGAATGTAAAAGGATAACTATCACCCAATTAGTTTCGGATTAAACCCGAGTGGAAAAAATGAAATACATGGAACCCTATGGGATCTCATCTTTCAAACATTTATTAAGCAAAGTTAAAATTCACAAATTGCTTCGAAAGTTTTAGAAAATATTCAAATGATCCCATAAACTATATGAAAAAAAATTCAGCAAAATAGGTTCGGTAGTTTTTTAAATAAAAATTAAAATTCTAAATTAATTGCGTCTGTGCCAATTCAATTACACTATTTTTGAGTTTAAATAATCATGAAACTTTGATTATTTCAACAACGAAGCCTCATTTAATGGATGCAGAATGTAAACAAGTGATTATAAAATGAGTTGTATAAGAATTGTATATTCATTTGAATAAAGTTCATTTTTTTTTCTATGAAGTTTTAAGTTTACAAGAAAAATAAATGATCGTAATTCTGTGATAATTAAAAAAATATCACCGCTGAATGTATCGCATTTCAGTTGAAAAGTATTTCATAATCAATGCTTTGTGCATGATGGATCTTTCTTGTTCTTCCATGGAATGATCAGGCATTGAAAACTTGAGTGGTTGGTTGGTTGATTGGGGTTTTATGGCACAAGATCCCAAAACAGATATGCTACTCCAAACATATGGTATAGATCTAACACTATGTGCAAGTTATTCGAAGCATGCGTATAATCTAAAAGATGATTAAAGTGGAAATAAAACATGACAATGGAAAAAGTGTAGCAGTTGAAGCGAGATGATCAATGGTTAAAAGTCTATAAAAGGTGGAGTTAAATAGAATAGGAAAAGTCGGTATCCAGCAGGGTTCCCACTAAGTCAGGAAAAGAGGGGGAGAATTTCTCTCCTTCCAAAACATTTTGGGAGAGATTTTCTGTTATAAGGAGAGACACTTAAAATTTCATTTTTTTATGATGCTAATTTAGAAAGTAATAAAAAAGAAAGCATTAACTATAACTCATATTCTACGACATTTAAATTTTTTAATTCTTAAAACTAACATTCTTTTAACATTCTTACTAACATTCTTTTTAGAAAATTAATTAGGAGTCGTTTAAGTATTAAGTAAGCACATTTTTGGTAATTTTATAGCTCTCCCCCCCCCCCCCCCCCCCCACTTGTTAGCAAAAATACTCAAATTCCTAACTTCCCCCATGCTTACGTTATGATTTTATTTGCTGACATAAAAACGTCTACATGGGTTATTTTATGTAAAATGACTCACATGCGAATTTACGATTTTTTTGTCTGTAAACTGCAAAAGTCGAGGGCCGACTGTATTTACTTTATATATATTTTGATTTTTAAAATCATTTTATGATCAATTTTCATGCAGCAATAGCAATTAAAAACTTTAAACGATTTTTGATCGCCGAAGGCGAATATCGACGAAAACTATTTCACTAGGCAAATAGAATTAGGTAATAAATTTGACTTTATGTTTGAAAATGGATTTTTTTTTTTTTGTATTTTTTACAAAACTTGCAGAACATAAGGATTGCATCGTCCTTTTGTTGAATCTCAAGCCAGTCATGTGATTTTAGCCATTTTGTTTGACTCGACTTTTTCTTTTTGTTTTCAAAATAGCCCTTTATTTCATAAATAATATGTTTGTAAAATAATTTTTCTGTATAAAACGCGAAACAATTACAAACACTGTAGTCGATGCAAACAGATTGGAAAAGTGGGAAATATTTTTCAAATTAAACGAGGTATGCCGAGGATAGCGTACAAATGCAGATTTTTCGTGATACTGCTGCAAAATAACCTTTCATTTTATTAATAATACGGTAGAAAAATGGTTTGGTTTTTATTATTTGTATATTAAACGACATAATTATAAAAAAATTCAGTCGATGCAAATATATTGTGAAAATGGCAAAAAGATATTCATTGGTCATCTCTCCTCAGAAAATGTGGGAATCGCCGTATGCGAACGCCGTTTTCGCAATCGCGGAGAAACAGATTTTCAGATTATGTAAGAAAGGAATGTCTCTGATAAAAAATTCGTTGCTTTGTTCAAATTTTGTAACATTTTTTGGGCATCATATATGGCCAATTTCACGACATTTTCGGGATTTTTGTAACCTGTAGACATACTGTGTACGGGGGAAAGGATTTTCGTCCGCGGAAAGAAGAAAATTTCTCGAGCAAAACACAAAAAATGCGGGAAGTACGCGGAAAGAGCATAATTCAAATCCGTGAAAGAATCCTATAAAAAAAAGCAAAATTTTATTTGATCGAATTTGCCACCCGCGCAAGCTGAGGGGACACGTATAGTTTTCTATAAAATATCTCTCTAATTAGAAACACGTAGTACTTTAGTGTACCCAAATAGCGATTGACTGCGATTCAGACGTAACTACGAAATCGCGGTCCGCGACCGCTCGGCAATCGGCCCGTGATTCGCAACAACGAGGCAACTGATCGCGATTTGCGGTCGCGAAGCAATCGGCCCGATCTCCGATGCCCGATCAGGATCGGGCATCGGATTTCTCGGTATCCAATTTGAAGGAAAAAATAATTTTAGGCCGGAACTGGAGAGAGAGAAATTCTCGCGCAGTCAAAATTTTTACGCGAGATTTTTCATGGATTGCGCGAGAATCTCGCGGGTTCGCGCTGAAATGGGAACCCTGGTATCCAGTAAGAAAGGAAAAAGCCCCGGATGAGGATTTTCTCCTGCCAAGCCCGTCAAAGCGATAGTATAGAAGTCTTGAACTGTTTAAAACAAAAGTAGTTATATTTAGTGCAATTAATTAAATTATACTTTACACTCACTGCGGTTTGGAAATCATAAAAAAAAAGTTCGATTTCTCCTGAAAACAAGTGCTTATGGGTAAAACGAGTGTGACCCATGCACAAACGAGTTAAGATTGTATCAAGTTTCCTACACTGGAAATTAGTCCATTTATGTACCAAAGGCTTTATCTCGTGCTGCTGGGAGAGCTCTATTTTGAGCTCTCGTGCTGCTATTTTGAGAATGCTGGTTCTAGAGATACTGTCATTTGTCATAAATTATTTTTATAATGAATTGTTTAATGTCCGTTAAAGGAATGGCCACATTTAAAATTTCAGTAGCTGATTTAGCAGTCTGCCAACTCATTTCCTCGCATACCAACATGTTCGGAGACCCCAAAAAATTTTTGTATGGTATCCTTGTGCCTTCAGACGATGCTCATATTTAAAGATATCAGAAATAACGAAATCTTGGTTTGAGGTATTAAACTTGATACCTTTTTATTAGAGGGTCTAGGGGAGCGTCAATGAATGACGTTATGTTAGGGGTTGGTATTGTGGTAAAGGTTTTTGTTAGCAAATTAAAGAGTGCCTTCACGGTATCGAATTGTGATATCTATTTTTGGATTACCAAACTTGTAATCTTATTGCGTTGTGTTTGTCCTGGTTCTATTTCCCCGGCTGATTCCAGGAATCGGTTGATCAGCCAAAACTCGAAGCTAATGGAAAGAGCACACATAATACTACAAATAGTGGAAAACATAACAAGATAATTAAATGATAAATATTTATCCAAGTTGAAAATTACTATTTTTAAGCAATACAATAAGGATTTTCTTGTTCCTCCGTTAATACAAATGTTCTTTATGCAAACAACTTAAATACAAAAATGTACTCACAAATTCTGTTGACATATCCTTCCAACAATTCCGAGGTGAAGGGAGAACGTATCTATCTCTCTCCAGCTACTATTAGCACTTTCAAAGGGACCTGGATGGCCAAAAGCTCAAGGTGCGGATTCTTGAACTAAAACACTAACAATTCCAGGAGACGAATTTAGTTCACAAGGCAGGCTTTTAGAATTCCGTGCAGAGCATCATTTTCCGCATTCTGCAAAGATACATTCGGTGTACGAAATCAAAACTCGAAGATACCCTCTCGTTGGCAATAGATTTTGATGGTGGTAAGCAGGGTCCTTTTCCTCTCGATATCACTCCATTTTTTCATTCCGAAATTAATAATGTACTCATTATTTTAATATTAAACCACGCAAACGTATTGATCCATTTTTATTGCCGACTCTTTTCAGGCTTCCGCAATCCATCGTAATTCGGGGTCAAATGCCACGAGCGTCATTGAACAACTCTTACGTCACAGATTGAGCAAGCCCTCGTTGGCTAACCGTACGCGTCACTTCCAGTACACATCACTGTCAGACAGCGCCGGGGCCAGACAAAATAACGGCACAAACCAAGCTCCGGACAAACTCTCGCTTCCCCACGTTAACTTACCGAAACAGAAAATATTTCAGCAAAATGGCTCAGAAATGCAAGAGGTTGAGAAGGTGTTCCAAAGTCGATACGGCAGTATAACATGTATGTTTTGAATTGTATAAAAATAGTTATATTGGATGGGAAGGGTGTATGGTTCGCATGTGTGAGGATATTAGGAGCGGATGGGGGTTTCTGTTTCCCATGCATATCCGTGATGTACTAGGATGGGTGTAGACCGGACTTCACTGGTCTATTTATTAATTATTTTATGCACATTAAACTTCCCTTAAGCAACTATTAGCGAAAAAGATGTATTAAAATAAAATTAAAAAAAAAAAGTTTTTAGCCCGAGCTCGGTTTGGGTTCACGTTCGAGATTGCCATTTGAGCTATGGTTGGACCCGTTTCATCTCCAAAGCATGCAACCTGTAAAGTATAAAACTTTTAAAGTAGACAAGAAATTCATATTCTGGTAGAAAACCAGAACTTTCTGAGTTTGCATAAAACACGAGTATGACATATATTTTCATGTTTCGGTATCTCAGTTTAATTATCCGTTTTAATAAATTGAAAAGTTTTCAAACGTGTCTAGGTAGAAAAATCAACAACGTATTTCGAGCTCGGGTTCTGTTTTATATGGAACAGTTTCAGTGGGCTCGGGCCGGAATATATCGGGCTCTCAAAATTGAGCCCGAACTCTCCTCTAACATATATAAATACGTTCTGAAAGTTTAGATTTTTTTACAACGTAGAAATTTCGAGTTTATTAACTCCGCAAAGTTAATACTTTACCGAAAATAATCTCTACTTGACAGCGCACCCGAACAATCCCCCTCCTCCACCCACTAAAATCACACGATAAACAGAGTATTATCAATCTCTTTCCACTCTTGTAGGTCTCAATAACACCTCGTTAAAACAGACCTATCGTGGACTGCTAAACTGACCGCGATAGTGCAGCCCGACAACCGCCATCCAAACCCGCTATCGCGATGTAATTTACACTTCCCTAAATTACTTTACATTTTTTCATCCTAAAAAATGTATACAGAGCGAGAAAGAGAACTTTCCGCTATCACCAGAGGACACACGTATAGCGGCGGACTTGGCCGCTTTATCATCGAAATAGAGGGGGGGGGGGGGGGAGCGCGGGAGGGAGCAGAGAAGAGCTGACTGAGCAGCAGCGGCCCCACTGAAGCGTAAGGGCCCGATAAGGCCCCCATAGATGGCGGAAATTTACTGTGATGGGTTGGCTTCTGGTATCAAGAAGGTGGCGTGCTAGTTTGGCTATAAATATATAGGTCCGTATACCTATACACCGAAGGAAAGTCTAGTCTTTCTTTAAAACTTTTGATACTGAGAATGAATTTTTTTTTACAGAGTATTTTTATATATTTTCTGAAGCGAGATAGGATATCTGCTTTTCTATACATTTTATACTATTATTATTCTGAGGGAAACTTTAACGCCAGCGCTGCTAGCGAAAGGAGCGCCCCTCCTTAATTCCCGTCTCCTGGATTTTTCCTGGATTTGAATAGCCCCGACCACCCCACACTCCTTCCGTTTATGGATAAATATATTTGAATGCATATAAGCGTTACGGCCTGCCGGACGTTCGATAACGCGCAGAAGGAAAAAGCGTTTTTCTGCTCTTCCCGTTCGCTGAGTGTGTATAGAAAAGTGCATAAACAGATGCTTTAGACGTCGAATAAAAATGCAGGGGGTATTCGGGTGATCGCCACTTAGGGTTATCCCCCTCTCCTCCGTGAAGGGAAAGATTTTATGGGTAATCAGAGGTTTGAAAAGCGGAGGAAAAATCTATGGAAGGGTCGACGAATATCAATTGTTTTACTAGAAATTTAAAATTTTATATTCTAAAGTTATATCTGCCATAAAAATGCTTTCTTAGTAACGGAGTAAAAAGTGGATTAAAAGTAATAACCGGTTTCAAAGGAGAAAAAAAAGCCTCCTTCAGGTTTAAAGGATAAAGTCACTGTACCGGCAAAAACAAGAAAGTTTTTGTTGGTAAATAATTTCATCAAGTAGCCCATTCAAAAAATCGTCCTCTAACAAACAAATAAATCAAATAAACAAAAGGAAAAATCTAAGAAGGATGTGAAAAGTATGAAACATTTTCTACATAAATGAAACTACGAACTTGATAAAAAAAAAATATATATATATATAGATTCTATGAAAAAAGAAATAAGGAAACATCCGATTTTGAAAGATTCATGATCACTCACTAGCTTAAAAAAATATGCGTAAAAAGTATTGTAAAATATTGACGAGTAAAAAAAATTGAGAAAATATGCAGAATCTATCAAAATGAAGGAAACGAGCTGACTTGTAGATGAGCGTCGCTCGATCAAACAGTGAAAAACGTTTTTATCTCAAAAAATATATCTTCCCTTGCGTGCAATATAAATACGGTGCATTTTCTCTCAAAAAGTACTCTATTAAAAGCAACACTCTTAGAAGATTGGTCATATCTGGTTATAACTAGCAGTATACGCTCAAATGGGAGGATCGGTAGGAATCTTTCCCCAGCAAATAATTGCATTTAAAATGTAAAAAAAAAATATATTAAAAGTAAACTAAGTTGTATTGGATCAGATAATAGGATGAGCAAATGTTTAGCTATATGAATGACTGATTTAATAGTCATTTTTTAAAAATGGCTCATATTGACTTAGACTAAACCGTTTTGAATATATTCAACATTCCCTTTGAATTTTGGCGAATTAGCATCTTTAAAAAATGCTCTATATCACCTAATAAAAATATTAAAAATTCAAATTTACGTATATTAATAATTAAATATTCGTATAATATTTTGAGTAATAAACCGAATGTATTTAACAACTGTAATTTATAATCGAACTTTATCAACTTCATTATATTAATAACTGTAATTTCTAACTGAATTTAATCAGCTTAATATAATATTCAAAATTTTAATAACCATAAATAACAAAAGAGGTGGGGATATGTTTTAGCCTACTGGCAAAGTCATGAGCTGCTTAGAAATAATTTATTTTTATTTTTAGGAAAATGATCTCATGTATGTAACTTATTTCAGCAATTCAAGTTTTAGAGGGGGCTCTCGCCTTTCCGATCTTCTCTGATCTCGCTGATTCTGAAAAATATTTTCTTCTACAGGTTCCCTTTATGCCAGCAGTATCACCATCAAAATGGCGCACTTCTGATAAAGACTGTAAAGAGTATAAAGATTCGCGAGTACCAAAGACATGGCATCAAACTGCAGAACTAAGGAAAAATATAAAAAAGGTTATTTTTTCCGCATGGCGACCCCGCCTCGTCCGGGAATTGAATAACCGCCAGAATTATCTAACTCTTTTAACCGGATTCAATTCTCGTAATCTTCGGTATATAGGGAGGGGTAGAGGAGGAGGATGTGGGAACCAC
Source organism: Amaurobius ferox (assembly GCA_951213105.1). NCBI lineage: Eukaryota > Metazoa > Arthropoda > Arachnida > Araneae > Amaurobiidae > Amaurobius > Amaurobius ferox. The sequence goes on from OX578145.1 coordinate 9,641,684, forward strand.
CGACCCATGAACGCACAGATAAGAAATTTCGGGAATGAATCTGGCTGGGGGGTGTCGAGAGAAGGGGATGGAATATGAGGAGTGGACATTGCCGAAATAAAGATTAGCTCCGAAAGGGTTGAGGAGATACTTGCTGCTAGACGTGAGTTTGATAGGCTTGTTACAGGATAAAAGTTGGGGAATGATTAAATTTGTATCAGACAAACCCAAAGTTCAGATACATTATTGGAGTGTAGTGCATTTATTAATGAGGGTGATCAAGCGTATGTATGGGCTTTTGTATGACGTCATAATTTTAGAAAATGGCTAAATATTTTAAATACAAAGTGATCATAATTAAAATATTGATTGGATCGATTTGTTCAGATCAGTTTCCAGAGACCTAGCGATCTAAACTTACAACTAATTCAGCAAGAATGCTTTCCAGGAAATAAGGTAGGGATTTCCGCTAAAAAGTAACTTTGTTCAAAAAATCTCCAACAGGGGTCAATGGAGAGCTACGATTTGGTTTCGGACTCTATTGTAAAGAACCTTGCTGCCTCAACCGGTAATCGAAACCTGAATCTCCGAACTGGCCAACCGACGCTCTACCGTTGAGCTACTGGGACGAAATGTCAAGCTCTTATTGTCTAAGTGGACTCTGCAAAGTAATGCAATTTAGCAGCCAACTGGGGATCAAACAGAATATCAGCCCCTTATCTCCACCACTGTTGAAGAGAGACAATTTTCCATTATGCTAACACTATACAAGTAATCGAAAGGACAGTCAGTTTTATTCGTTAAATCGGGAAAAACGTTATATCGAGGCAAACCCTTCAAAATTTAATCTGAACCCCGTATGCTCTGTCGAGTAAAATTGAAAAAATCGTTTAATAGAGATTCATTAAATTTGAGTTCAACCGAGAATAGGTGGAAATAAATATTGGGGATATCAGCGCATTTTTATCCAATCATTTCTACTTCGAATTTTGACAAATTTATAATCTTAAATTTCTTGGATGGCTAATCAATCAGCCATAAACGTCATTAAAACGTGTTACCCTGCTCGAAGTGAAGAAACTAACATCGGTGTAACCCCCTTTGCTCTATGGTCAAAACAGACTGATTACGTGTTAGATTTTCCCGTCTTAACAGCGAAATTTTCCTTATAAAGTCTTCCACGAAAGAGATTCCTCCTTTCCCTTAAATTTTCAAAGGAATTGCACTTTGGGGCAAATATTAAATGCACTATTTTTTTTTATATATATATATTTCCCTCTCTCTCTGAGTGTATTCCTTCCTGTGTAATACATGTATCACCTTTAGCTAAAAAACTATCCGTCTGACTTTTTTTTATAAAATTTATGCGTCTGGATAGTTATGCATTACCGTGCTGCTGATTAGATTTTTGTAAAAGTCGAAAACATTGAACAGACCCAGTTTTTTTAAATTATTTGGGGGAGAAAAAGCTGAAATAAAAAATAAATATGTTTATATATAATACTTGTTTTGGTTATATATATATATATATATATGTATGTATAAATTTCGAAAATAAAACTAATTAGGCCATTTCTTACGCTAGGATAAATCGTTCTCAAAATATTTAAATAGTCTGTGGTTTTAGCGAATTGGCGTCATTAAAAGTCTGTCAACTCAACATATAAACAAAATTTATAGTTTGAATAAATATTAATTTCATATTTGACTTATCCGATAAAATTATATTAAAAGGATTAAAATAATGCAAAAAGAAAAAATATAAGATAAATTCTCTTATTATTTTTTCTCATTTCAATCTGAGTGAATATAGGGATATTGAACGACTTTTCTTATGCTTAAATTAAGAATTGAACGCTCTCCACATTAAATTTTTGTTTCTCTTTTCATTTTTAAGGTTCTTATTTTTTGCATTAATGAAATATTTTATGTCACTCTGCTTCACTTACTTTTGCATCGGTGCTAATCAACGCTAATAAACAAACACATTCGAAATATTAAAATCCTTTATGGATTATTTTATTTCTCCTATACTCATTAAATCTTTTGTCATTACTTGAATTTCTGCTGACTTCGCTTGAAACACACACACACATTTTCGCTTCTTCAGCTTTTTAGGAACTCGCGTTCTCAACTAAGAGAGTCACTGTCCAACCGGGAGGGTCGCTGATCGCCCGTGGTCATTACTTGACCCTCCTCCCTCCTCTTTCGAGGGTCAAGAATCCCCATTGCCCGAGGATAAGGTCAAAAGCCCTCCGTTGCCATGGAAACTGCCTCCGGCTGCAGAGATGGCCTGAGGAAACGGAACGAGAGTGAGCGTCTCGGCTTTAGAAATAGAAGATAGGAGAAGAATACAATGGGTGGGGAAAAGGAGATTGTGTGGATCTTCTACTAAACAAAAGCACTTCTAATCAACAATTATGCAAAACTGGTATTTAAGCGTGTCAAAAACAGAGAAACTAACACTTTCAAAAATGGATCCACTTCATTTAATGCTTTATTTGGTTAAACAAAGTAACGGAACTTAGCCTTGAAAATTGAAAAAGTTTCGCGGTTAGATTCTGTCTCGTGGTTGGTATTATAAGTGTACACATTTTCAGCCTTTTAGGTAACAGGAGGGTTCAGAAAGGTTTGGAAAGGCTTTTCTGACCCCTCCCCCCTTCCCATTTGTCAGTCCCTGGAGGAAGAAATCATAATTCGGCAATTTTAAGTTCTGTTCAATGAACGAAACTTAAAGTCAGCAACAATTCGGTCTTCTAGATCAATGGTTATTAAACTTTTAAATTTCGCGGCCCCTTTTACTATTAAAAATTATGAAAGACCCATCGCACCTGATGTTTGTAACTACTGACCCCCCTCCCCCCCCAAAAAAAAATAAAAATAAAATAAAATAAAATTCATGTCCTGGAGAATAGTATTAACAAATATAATATCTAATTTGAAATTTGAAATGAATACTCATAATATTAATTACTAATAGATTTATGTTTTAGTACAAAATACATTTTTTATAATAAAAATTCAAAAGAATTAAGAACTTATTTTGGTACCCATTTGAACAAAATATAACACACACACACACACACATACACACACACAGAATTTCACAATAAACTAAAATTCAAAATTTACAAAAGAAGCAACTGGAAAAATATGCATTCAAATTTTCAGTGACCGTCAAAAATGTTTCGCAACATCAAATGCAAGAGTCACTGTTCTAAATCACTATAGGATTGCTAAAGGATCTGAAAAGGTTTTTTTTTTTGTCCCATGATTAATGATTAAGCGTGCAAATATTCAGCTTTCTAATTCCCGGAAATGACTGGGTAGGTTTGGAAAGACTTAAAAGTTATGTTTATCGTTCCTGGGGAAGGGGGCGATCAAAAATCTATTTTCTTTAGGTTTTGCTATATAATTGAAGGATTTCATTGTCATAGATTTCGTCTTTCGTTCACCGAAAGGCTTCTGGAGGGTTTGGAAAGATAAAAACGCGTTTGACAATTATTATATACATAGATACATCTTACACTTCAGTCAACTTTTGATACTATACATAACACTGTGGTAGTTGGGATTCTTTCAGCATCTTAAGAAGAAACATCGGATGTAATACATCCAATCTTTCGGTAGACTCACTGGGTTGCTATATTTTTATCCACTATGTAATATACGATTCATTATTTTCCCTAGTATACATGGTAACGTATAGGGGATGCATTGGAACCGGGTTAAAAATGAGAATTCGAATTTTCGATGGATTTATACGTTTGGGACGTCAATTTCGTAGAACACAAAATTGCTATTCTTAGTGTGAGCGTCTGTACATCTGTGTGTGTGTGTGTGTGTGTGTGTGTGTGTGTGTGCAATATATGTAGCCACTCTGGCTCAACAACTGCAAGACGAAATTATATGAAATTTAGTAGCTAAGTCTCTTATGCTTTATTTTGTTGCTGATTCAATTTTGTCGCGATTTGAAAAAAGATAGAACTAGCTTTTTGTTTCGAAATGATTCGCAAAAATAAATAAAATATGAAGTAAAAGTTTAGATAAGCTTGAATTCTTGACTTTTTTTTTATCAATTTTAACCGGAATTTTTTAAACAAACTCTACGCCTTTAAACAATCGATTGAAAAACACTGATACGTACAAAATGCAGGCAATTATTTTTCACACCAATAGGCTCATATACATGTCACCTTGACAACCCTCTTATTTTCGTCACTCGAGTGAGCCAACGATTCTTCCTCTCCATGGTTTTCGTCTCCATGGTGACATATCCTCCAGTTTCAAACGGGTCAGACAGACAAACTCGGAGGAGAGATGTCCTTCCCTGCCCTGTGGCCATTTTCTTTATCCCCGTATCTATACTATTTCGGTCATGTTATTCTTCGTTATAGAGAACGGTTGGCTGTACGCCCTTTATGTGCATGGATTCAAAAGAGCCCAGAAAACATTTTGTTATCAATCTGAGGATTTCTCATGAAAATATAAAAACAGTTATAACGAAAGTTATAGTACGGCAAAAGATAGCTACTGTGATCCAAGGTGTAGCCATGGTCTCGGAAAGGGAATGAGTTGACAGAATGGGAATTACCATGCTGAATTTCATGGACACTAATGGAATTTTTCCTTTAGAGAACTAATATAACTTTTCCGTCAATGTGGCGGGGTAGCACCAGAGTCGTAGCCACAGACGAAGTTGAGGAGGGCTGGCTGGAGGGAAATTCAAGGGGAGCTCAACAGTCTTAAAGAAGAGGCGCACCAAGAACACTATTATTCATTAGCATTTATAAAGCATAATAGTTACTATTATATATTTCAATTCATATAAATTGTTAACAAATAATTACATTTTATATTTGTAAGCTAAAAGCTAATTATTGATACCCATATAGCTCCTGTACATCAATATTAATATATAATAATTACAATTGATTTTAATGTAAGCATTAGCGAGTCATAAAGCTGTTAATAATGTGTAGAAACATTCTGAAAGTGAATACAAATTAATGCTTTACATTAAATCTTACCTACTTATCAGTTGATTTTGACTCTATAACAGTGAACCCTACCAGAATACAAAAGTACATTCTATTGTCTTAATTTTTAAATATTTTTAAATTAAATATGTAAATAAATGGATCATTAGTATAATCACACATCACACATTCAGTTAAATTAAAAAAAAATCTTTAAAATGAAGTCATTTATAAAAAAAAAAAATTCAAAGACATTTGTTATGCAAAATTTGAATGTCATTTTATATGAAATTTCATATCACAACTAAAAATTTAATATTTTTATCAGGGGGAGGTTGAGTATACCTCTTGATGGGGGGCTTAGTTTCCTCTGGGAGACCCTATCTAGCTACGGCCCTGAGTATGACACTCCCTCTACCAACGCTACTGACTGTGACAACAGAGCATTTACTTCTACAGAGGTATATACAAGTAAGGGGAGGGGGTGAGCATATCTTTGATAAACATATCTTTTTTACGCACTGGGCGATTTTTTCTGGTCGTTAGAAACAACGATACCTGAATTCCCGTATGTTCACGACACTGGTTAACTACGAAATAAAATTCGATATGGAAAGGACACGCATTTCCTTTATATGTCGTGATGCGTTTATTTTATTAGCATCCTAATAATACCGTGCGAAGATTCATAAAATAGTATTTGTGGTAAATCAATATCACGTGAATTAGAATTGGGGTGTTTTTGTCATCCGTGTTGTGTAAGAAGTGACTTAAAGTGAGATTTAGAATGTAAAGTCAAATGAGTTTAAGAATTGAACGCTTTTATATGCTTTCTCAACAATAATGTAATGTCAATACAACATTGATTCTTAAATGGTAATACTAGTACAATAAGTGATATAAGATGACAAGCGCACTTAAAAACTGCATGACTTTACTGAAGTTGCTGCTTTTAAGAAACCAATTAAGGGAATCTTTTGTATTAGATATTAATACCAATATAAGATGCGGTGCATAAAGTTATGTAAAATATGACGTCCCATCTGTCAGCCTGTAGCGCTTGCTTTCCTAATATTTCCGCTCATCTATCTCGTTCATCATCATGATTATTATTAATCCATTATTATATGATCCCTAGCTAAACACAATGACTGTGCTATGTCTTAATAAAACTCAATTAACTTACAATCCTCTGGATCTCCTAATAAAGCGTATGTGTCCCAGTGAAGCTCACTATTTTGAATCAAGAATATTAAATTATTCTTTCAAAGCGACAGTATTAAATGCATTAAACTTAAATGTGAGAGTTGAGCCAACGGCTCTACCGTGCTGAAAACACCGGTTCCCGTTAGATCACCGAAGTTAAGCAGCATCGGACGCTGATAGTACTTGGGTGGGTGACCACCTGGGAACACCGTGTGCTGTTGGCTCATTTAAGTCGACGTGGTGGCCGAACGGTCAAGGCGAGCGTTTCCAGCGATCGATCGGCCGCCACTTTGTGGGTTCGAGTCCCACGTAAGACATGGATGTTGTGTGTTGTGGGCGCAGTGTGTTCCGCCCCCCCCCCTCTGATGCGCCTGGGGCAACGTCCTAGGACGGCTAAATGGTTCACGATTTCAGCCGTATATAGGGCAAACGACGTAAGTCGACGTAGAGTCTAGTGCCTGGCCATTGGAAAAAAAACTTAAATGTTGAGTGATTTTCCTATTGACAACATTTTCCAAAAGGCGATATTTCGCATAATGTGTCGCCAAGCGAAACAGTCAGAGAAGGGGTGTTCTTATATAGCTTACAAGTTTTAGCTACTTTTTATCTAGAAATTTTTTATATAAAAATTCAACGGGGTCGTATGTGCAGTGGAAGCAAATGGATTTTTAAAGCCAATGAGTTAATTTTATAAAGTACTATTCTATTTTCTACTCAAGATCGCGACTCTTGTATGAACCATTACAATTTACTTCGCTCTAAATGAAACTTCCAATAACCTAATGACTAGCGTTCAAAGAAGGAATCACGACATTTAACACATAAACAACATTATTGATAGCTAGCTTCGCTGGGAACTCAAAACACACACACACATATATAGTACAAATGAATATATATATAGTACAAATACAATAATATATATAGTACAAATATCATTTGTACACATATATATAGTACAAATGATACTGGTTTGTAATGAATTATCTCTGTCATTAACAATAATATGCAAGAACAGAACCTCGTAGCATTAAAATAAATGCTGATATATAATTCATCAACACCTCTAAGCCATCTGAAAAAGCGCATCCTTTTTATCTTCTTGCAGAGGGCGGCCATAAATTACACAAGTAACAGTACAAGAAAGTAATGGTAAAATAGAGCGAAAGAGGAAAAGTGAGAAACTTTGCGTGGCAAAGAACAATATGCGAGCAAAAACAATTTCTTCTGCTGCCATCGGATGTCGAAGCAAATACAATTTGAACTCCCCCCTTTAAGACTGTCAGGACGGAGAAGATGGGGAGGAGGGGAGGGGTGCAGATCGAACATCCGATTTTCTTCCGTTTGAAGGTATAGGGTGTGCAGGTGGGGGGGGGGGGGGGAGTACAAACAAACTGTTTCTAGATAAAAAAAAATATAAAAAGACGGATATTTGAAATTGAAAAGAAAAAAGAATAAAAAAACGACAGCCTATCGGGCGTAACGACCAAACCACTGTCACAATCATTGTCATCATCATCATCAACTCTGTACTCTCCCTTCGTTCTTTTTCTCTCCCCTGGAATGTCCCGAGAAGAGAGAAATAAACAACGCAAGGAAAAAAAAGTCCCACAAAAATCGAAAATCGAACTTAACCCGCGGTGAGGAATTGAAATCATTTTCTTCTGCGACCACATTCCTCTTGAAGATCCCAACAGAGAATAAGAAATGTATAAATAAAAATGTAACTTTTGATAAAAAAATAAAATGGGATACCGTCGTTTATCGTTGGAAAGCGACATACCATGGTTATTTTTTTTTAACCAAACTAGACGTCTGACATCCTTTGCAATTTATAAATACATGCAGACAAACGTATTGAATCTAAGGCCTATATCGTAATTTTATCTCCCATGTTTCTAATATTTTGAATCACAAATCATTAGATGCTCTGTTCATTTGAGCGCTCTTCTTGTCCTTGATTTGACAGTGAATGTTTCAATCGTGTCTTTGATTTTGGTTCTTTTTGACTCTTGACCACTACATGCAGTGGTAAAGTATTATAATGGGGTACGTTTAGAGAGTCAGAAACTGTTTCTTTAATTTTGATGGACGTTTTAAACATTCCTGAATACGAAGCACTTGTTTTTCAAAAGGATGTCTGTGGATTGTCGAACTCGAGGTATAATATCTCGAAATACGGCGACTTAAATGAACTCGATATGTTTATTTCAATCTACAAACGTATGAGGTATATTCATTTTCAGTGGAATGTCCTTAATAGGACGGATATATTTCAACCAGAAATAAAAATCTGATTTGAGCAGCATATGGCTCATATTCACGTTCTCTTTATTTCTTCAATAATTTATTAAATTGAGTTGAATGGCACAAAATAACACCTATAATTATTTAAAATGACACCGAATTGGCACTTTTAATTCAGTTTTCGTTTTCAGTTGGCAACTGGACTTTTATCAACGGTGGCATAGCGAAAATGAGAAAAAACTAAAATATCTCGAGAACGGCTAACCCTAGTGTAATGGGGTTGGTCTTATTCTTTTCATCGTTAAAAATTAAGTATAAAACAAATATTTAATGGATATATTTGAGCATACATAGTTTTTATTTTAGATTTTGACGATTTTAGCAGGCCATTTCGCAAAAAAAGGCAGGTTATTTTTTTCCGAATCGTACCAAAATCTAATCAGCACCAGGATAAGTCACAAGTAACTTATCTACCAAATTTTGTAAAATTTGATCTATTAATTTTTTAGCTAGAGTGGATGCAGGCAATTTCTGCGGGTCATTTAACAAAAAATGGCGGGTTGTCCCAAATCATACCAAAAACTACTCAGTATCAGGGTCACACACAAATGACTTACCTACCAAATTTTATGAAATTCGGTCTATTAGTTTCTGAGTTAAAGTGGATACATACAGTGCACAGATAGACACACACACATACAGACGTCACGCTAAAAATAGTGTTTTCGTGTTCTAAAGGTCCCAAAATGTGTAGATTCGTCTAATACTCGAGTTGCGATTTTCGATATGATTCCAATACTTTCCCTATACATTACCGTGTATTGCAGGGAAAGTAAAAAGCAAACAATAAATATATGGAGAAGTCTATATATAGGGACAAATGGTGTATACATTTCCTTTTTGATGGAATTATTATGCATTTTCATTCTCTTTTGCATGGTTATTTCGTACAGCCGTACGAAATTTTCAAAAATCCGAATGTGACATTTCCAGAACCGAAAGTGGAATCCTTAGCGAGTCTCTTAACCCCCTATAAAATTGGATGCTAAATCCAAATCAGTCATTATCTAAGCTCTACCTATAGCCAATAATGAGAAACACATATCTCAAAGAAATATTTTGAACCAAGAATGAAAAAGAAAAGGATGTTAAAATCGTTAGTAAACCCCCCTCGCCCCACCACACACACCCATACACTTGCTCCTTCGGAATGTAATTCCGAATTCATATCAGTCATCATCTGAGATCTATTTATAGCCAAATTTGAGAAATATATATTTTAAGAAAAATAATTTTGGAAGTGGGAAATCTTTAGTGACCCTTCTTTTCCAGAATTTGATGTTGAATCCATATATGTCATTATCTAGGCTATATCTGCAGAAAAATAAATGTTTTAAGAGAAATGTAAATTTTTGAATCAGAAGTGACACCTCCAGAATTGGAAATGAAAATCCTTGTGAGTCCCTTTGCCAACTCCGGAATTTGATGCTGAATTCAAGTCAGACGTTATGTATCTTTTGGCAATCCCGAGAAAAGAGATATTTTAAGGAAAATGTTTGAACCGGAAGAGGAAATTCTTAGTAATCTCTTTACCCGTGGGAATTGGATGCTGAATTCAAATCAGTCATCATCTGAGATCTATCTATAACAGATCCTGAGAAATAGACGTTTCGAGGAAATTTTTTCTGTAAAAACAATAGCATGGCAAAATTTTTACCACCCATTATAATAACATTTCATAACATCGATGTGATTTGTACAAATATTAAGAATCACAAAGAATCGCAATTATTGACACAGTTTTCTGAACATTAAAAACAAGATAGATCAATTATGCATAAAGCATTGGTTATGAAACACTTTCCAACTAAAATGCAATTTTATTTAAACATCTCAAATGCGATTTGTTCAGCACCGATAATTTTTAAATTATCACAGTACTACAATAATTTATTACACTTGGAAATTCAAAACTTCATCCAAAAAGGCAATGCTAAAAATCGACTGTTTCTCTCTGTAAAATAAATGAATATTTCATTCAGACTCCAGAGCTAAATATTTTTGCGTGAAAAAATTCAGCCATTCTTATACAACTTATCTTACAATCGCTTGATTTGTTTACATTCTGCATACTTTAGGGATTAGGCTTCGCTGTAGGATTAATCAAAGTTTAGTAATCATATAAAATAAAAAATATTATTCTGGTAGGTCGGACGGTCTGGGTTTCAACAACAACAACAACATAATTTAGACACACAGATAATTTGCAAAAATAAAGCGATTTTAGAACGGATGCAACACTATACATTTAAACAATCTTTAAACATCACGATTTTTACTCTGGGGGGAAAAATGGAATTCTACATTTTATTTTGAAATGAGTCACGTGATCTCTTCATCATATAATATGGGTATCATTATTATTTCAATATTTATTTAAAAAACTACCTAACATATAGTGCTGAAATATTTTTTACACATTTTACGTGATAATTTAAATATTTCCTAAAATTTTCGAAGCAATTTGTGAATTTTAACTCCGCTTAAAAAATGTTTGAAAAATGAGGTCCCTCAGGGTTCAATGTCATTCAGTTTTTCAACCCGGGTTCAATCCGAAACTAATTAAGTGATATTACTAATTTTCATTTCCATATGTCCCACAGATCGTCTTAAAAACATACTAAAATCATTTTATACGGTAGTTATCGTGCGAACGAACAGACAGATAGAATGAACAAAGTCATAAACACTTTACTACTATGTTGGAAAGTGTTAAAAATGTACCGGTTAACAACTTTAAAATAAAAATGTCGGAACAAAATATATTATATTTAATTTATGAATGAAAACGTTAAAATTTATTTTATAACAAAAGGGACAGGATATATCGATATGTTATACCACAATGAACCTATGGCTATTTTATTAATTTAATACGTGCCTAAATGTTTACAACGACTATACTTCATTTTATAACTGCTAAAAGACTTCATTTGAAACAGAACAAAACAAATATTTAAGATATCAATTGGTTTTGAGGGCTGAAAAATAAATATTTAAAATAAATATTTAATGCTTAATATTTAATGCTATCAATATTTCATTTTTACCAGTTACTAAAGAAACGTTTTAATTCACATGTACGGCAGTTTGCGCGAATCAGTTTATAATGTTTAAATTTTCGTTTTTCTACCTACACGTTTCGTTCAGTTACGATCTTCATCAGCTTTTCTCCCTTTCTTGTCAGAGGGCAGCGTGACGGAGGCTTCTACACCGAGCGACCAGAGCGGCAGCGGCGAAGAGGACTCGGCCGCCCGGCTGAGGCTCAAGAGGAAGCTGCAGAGGAACCGGACCTCCTTCACACCCGAGCAGATAGAGGCGCTCGAGAAAGGTGAGATAACTTACAGCACCCATCAGCCACACACCGTTCTTCCAACTTTTTTTTAACGCTACGAGAAAATTAAAATTCATATAATTCTACGGAATAAAATATTTCTTTCTGTCTGTCCCACTCGGCAACAAATGTAGCGAAAATGTGTGACTCGTGTGGCAAAAAATCACCCATTTGCCGATTTTTGAAATAGTTCGCCAAATTGCCGAACGTTGAATATATCGGAAAATTAATGTTATTTTTTTTTAATATTTCTTATTGCTGTGGGGGAACATTGATCTAATATTCTTGAATTAAAACTCAATTTCACTTTTCACGGGACAGACACGCTTTGAGAGGGGCGGATGTTGTAAAAAAATGATGAGCTGTTATGGTATTATGTTTCGTTATGAGCTTATATTTGATAATTAATACATTTGATAATTAATAATATTGATCTGGAGAGGTGCTTAATTCGCATGTGTACGGTCATATTAGGAGCGCAAGGGTTGCAGTCTGCCGAAAGAAAGATATTTTGTTACACAACTTTATACACTTTATCATAGGGCGAACTTATAACATCTATAGAAAAATGCAGGGAAATAGTTTTATTAACCTTTTGCTTACGAGTGTTACAGCGTCCATCTGAAACGAAGAACCTCCCAAAAAGACAAGTATTTGACATACCCTATCCCAAACAGTTCGATCCCCCTTTGCAGACATTGGCGTCCATGGACGACAATGTTTGTACTTTCGCTCAACATCTTTGACGGGCTCACTCTGGGCTCCCAGGACACATAGAGAGCTGAAATTCCCCACACAGTCTTATTTCAGGAAGTATTTTCATCTATAAAATTTTCACATCATTACGTTACGTCATTTACGTACGCCATGACTCTGTTTTTACCTGTTTGATATGTTTTCTTTGCCAGCGACGGTACAGTGTCTTCGAAGGAAACAGTGGATCTATTCTAGAGGTGGCGGGAGAGAGCACATAAGTCAAAAATTCCAACTTTTTATAACATGCCTGTAAGGTTTAAGAAATGTTTAACCTTTGTTTTCGGAAAAGCACTAAGTCAGATGGGCTTCTAAGGTGTTAAAAAAAGCAAACCTTAAATACCTATGAGATTTTGCACGAATATCAGTGGGGTAATCAAATATAAATTAAGAAAAATATTATTTATTTAGCTTATAAATATATAGCAAACTCCATAAAACTTCAATCTGTATTCTGGAAATAAAAAATTAAAATTTAAAAACAGTTCTAAAAGTATCAAAAATTTCATTCCTCGATATTTCCAATCCTTGTTTTTTTTTACTTACGTGTTTTTTCCCGCCAGCTCTAAATATAACATACTACATAGATTGGAACTTAAGTTACGTTAAAAATAGAAAAGTAAAAATTAAATTATAAGGGGGGAAATAATCCAGTTTTTATATGTTTTTCTTTACACAATAGTGGCTGACGGAAAAGTAGAAAATAAATTTCAATCGCACATGAAATGAAGGATGTAGGCAGATTCAATTCAAAGCAATAACTCTTGTCATTATCCAAAATGCATAGTATTCGAAAAGGTCAAAGGAAAATGAGAGTGTATACAGATGAAATATTCATTGTTTCGAGAAATTTGCATAATAACAATTTTAGAAAAGGATAAGATTTATATAATAATGTTTTGAATTGAATCGGATCCCCCCCTCCCCCTTCATTGGGTTCCATTTCGCGTCTTATTAAAATTTATTTTCTACTATTCGCGCGCCACTGTTGTATAGAAGAGAATTCACTTTTTTTACTTATTATTAATGTATTGCAATTTTTGATATTTTATGACTTGTTAATGTGTGTGCTTTTTATTTTTAGTGCATGTTTTGCATGTTCACGACTCTGTTGCCTCTTATGAATGAATAGTGATTTTCAATATGATTTTTGATATGTTTATTTTGCTGATATGCGCTTTGGATTGTGTGACACTTTGCCGGTATTTTCCCCATTATTTATATTTTTCAATTATTAATTATTTCAATTCTGTTTGCAGAGTTTGAAAGGACGCATTACCCAGATGTCTTCGCGCGGGAGAGGCTAGCGGCCAAGATCGACCTTCCCGAAGCAAGGATACAGGTGAGGCTCTTCCTCTCGGCCCACCCAGAAAGTCACTTTGAGAGCATTCATTCATTTTAGCATTCATACGAATACATTATCATTGCTTACCCACCTAGATTGGCTAAGTGGGAGTTCTAGGATCGTTTTATGTCCAGGTGGACGAAGGTTATTGCGCTTTGTTTATACCGGGGGCTCTGCGTACAAGGCGTTGAAGCGTAACCAATGGAGCATGGGCACGAGCGTCCATAAACAACCTGTGTAGTAGAATGCGCAGAAACGTAAGGGTAAAAGGGCATTATTTTTTCATAGCGTGACATGGTCAACGAACGATGAGGGCACATGAAAATTGAAACTAGATCCATTAAACGACGAAATGTATCTTAGAGATGAAAATAAGTTATTTAGAATAAATGAATAACAATTTATATTTAAAGATTTCATTTGCTAAAGTGCACTTTAAGTGAATGTACACTGCTACGCATTTTTACCATAGTCACTCACTAGCGTTCTAAAAATGTTACATTGACTAACACATTCTGCAATGTATAGGCGAGCGACGGGGAAAGATACATAACGATGTTTCTTAGAAAAAAAAAAAAAAGAAAAAAAACTATTAGTGTATATATTTTAATCTTTGCATTTCTGTTTTGATATCTGTTTTAAAAATATTTTAGGATTGTATATTTTCCCTTTAAGCTGGAGGGACATTCAAGGGGGACTCAACAGTCTTAAAGGGGGCTCACCAAACACACAATGAATCATTAGCATTTATAAACCATAATAGTTACTATTATATTTTTCAATCCATATAAATTATCAACAAACAATTGAATATTTATATTTGCTGATTATAACAAATAATTGAATATTTATAAGAGATGATTATTAATATTCATATAGCTATTTTACATCAATATTAATATATAATAATTACAATTGATTTTAATGTAGGCATTAGTTAGTCATAAAGCTGTTAATAATGTGTCGAAAAATTCTGAAAGTTATTACAAGTGAATGCTTAATATTAACTCTTGCCTACTTATCAGCTGATTTCGAACAGTGAACCCCGAAATAATACAAAAGTATCTTTATTACAATTGTCATAATTTTTAAATATTTTTAAATTATATATGTAAATAAATGGATGATTAGTATAATCACTCATTCGGCTAAATTAAAAAACCTTTAATACAAAGTCATTTATAAAAAAATCTCAAAGGGATTTTTATGCAAAATTTGAATGACATTTTATATGACATTTCATATCACTATTAAAGTATTTCATATCACTATTTCATATCACTATTAAACTCTAATATTTTTATCAGGGGGCTGAGTATACCCGAAGGGAGTACACCTTGGGAGGTGGGGAGGCTTAGATTCCTGTGCCTGGCTATGGCCCTCGCTCTACTGAATCACGGGAATTAAAGCCAGAGATTGCGTAAGCTTGCGAATCCGACTATCTGTTTGTGATTATTTGCGGCTTTGGGATTGCTCATGCGGAAATAAATAATAAATAAAAATAAAAATAATCTAAAAAATATGTTATTTTTCAAATTATGTATAACTAATCTGATATTTCTCAACAAAAGAAGTCATTCTGTCTATTTTCAGGTCTATAGTTATTCGGTCATTCGGTCTATTTTTATGTGATAAATCAATAAACACGACAAGTGCATTATTTTACTTTTGTTCTATAATATTTAACAAAATGACGTTTTCTCCCGTGCCCAAATAGCTCAGTCGGTAGAGCGCCTATCTAGAGGTCGAGCGTTTGAGTCTTTCTCAAAGGTAAGCATGCGTCAGCTCGAGTGACGTCATTAACCTCGGTACTTCAAATAGATAGTGTAAATAATTAAACGGACACCGTAGAAGTAGAAATAAAATATGTATTCGTTGAGGTTAAATGAGTAGGAAGAGAATGGCGGGTTCTCTCCCAAACCCCAATGGCTCTGCCATTCGAGTCCTCAGCGAGGTATACACAACGCGCTTAGAAAAAACGAATACGCTCAAAATACGCAAGTAAAACATTGTAGATGAATAAAATGTCTTATTTGCATCTCGTATCTAGTCGTTCTTTCTTCATTTTCATCAAGTGTCTGTTTTCAGGTGTGGTTCTCCAATCGACGAGCCAAGTGGCGCCGAGAAGAGAAGCTCCGTAACCAGAGGAGGGCAGCGGAGCAAGTGGGCTCGACGCCGGGCCGCCTACCCCTCAACGCCGGCTTCCCAAACTCACTCTACCCCTCCATCGGGCAGCCTATGGTCTCCATGCCCGACACATACAGGTAAGTCTTCCTCGAACATTTGTTACCAAACAGATGCGTATATGTTACAATGGTCGGCTTATTATTATTCTATAAATGTACACTTAACATTTTCCGTTATCTAAATTCATGTATTTATCTGTACTTATGCTATCGGTGCCAGACATAGTAGGACTCATCCGGTTCCGTTTTTATTCGATCTATTGGATGACCGATTACATTAGTTCACTATAGGGTCGATATTGGAAAACGAAGTACAGTACTATAATTTATTGTGTCATGGGCGGACTCTCCCATCCTTTTCTGAAATCCGGTTACACATGGGATGTACTGTTTGTTTTTCAGATAAAGATTTAATAACGTGATGGGTTTATAGATGAGAGTCAACTGCATAAGGGTTGTTCCGATGAGACTGTGGGTTGCGGTGAAAATGAATTGACATGCCGGAAACCTGTAGAACACTCATTTTTATGAATTTGAAAATGTGCGTTTCATGAATCGATAGATGGCGTCCGAGCCGAAAGAGATCGCACATCCCTTTTATATCAGTTACACGAAGTTTCGAAGAAAAGTTGCAGACGTGGGCGTTTGAGGATCTATCGTTGTGAGGAAGAACTTCGACACATACACCGACGAAGCGGCAGCGAGACGTTGAATTGAGTCGGACGTGTCCATAAAGCTGAATAATAAAATAATTTTACATTTTCGTGTATGAAAGTGTTTTAATTTAAAATTTTGATGGAAAATACTCGTTTTATGTCTGGAATGCATTTTGAAAGATGCGTGTGTGTTGTTGTTGAGACCCAGATCGTTCGACCTACCAGAAAGGTGTAATGTAATTGTTTGAACAGCCGGGAAGTGTCACCCAATTTAGACCGGAACCCAGTGGGGGAGGCATCCACTGGGACCGTACCCTCTTTCCCCTACCACCAACCTGTCGGAAGGACTTACGGACCCACATGTTTAACGTGATCGTACTCCGCGTGAACACGGCGGCAGTTCTGGCAGTGGCGGGAATTGAACCCGGGCCTATCTAGTGTAATTCCCGCACGCTAACCATTGGGCTACTGCGCCCTAGATGTGTGTGTGAAAAACCCAGGCCGTCCGACTCATCCAGAGGACTTGAGCAACTATTTGGACGACCGGGAAGAGATGTGTGTGTGTGAAAGCCCCAGGCCGTCCGGCTCGCTGTGTGTGTGTGAAATAACTTCGCATTTCGGAAATTTTATATACAGAAAGACTTGCAAAGAAACATCTGGAACTGGATAATAGTTTTTTTCTGATGGGCGTGGTTAGATTAGACGTTGTTCGAAATTTAAGGATTTCGATACCGTTATCGTTAAGTGATAAACGATGATAATTTCTGCGGAAAATAATAGTGTATAGCTTAAATGGGAAAATGATTATGAACCCATTGCAAACTACGGCTTCCACGGTTTTGCCCTTTTTAACGTGAAATAGCTTTCTGTTGATCCAGACCATCCGACCTACCCGAAGGTATAAAGTATCTGTCTGGACGGACTGGTTAGTGCCGCTCAATTTAGATCAGAACCCAGTGAGGGGAGCTCCACAGGGACCGTACCCTCCTTCCCCTGCCACTAACTTCGCGATTGGATTTTCGGACCCACCTATTTAACGTGCCTGTGCTCTGCGTCAACACAGATATAGTTTGGTCAGAGTCAAAAATGTAACTAGGGTCCTCCGAGTGTTATCCCCGCGCCTTAGCCACTGGACTATAGCTTCCTAAACATGGAATAGCTGATACTAGCAATGCCAGCGAGATACTTGTAATGTCAGCGAGAGACCCCAATTTTATGAACCTCTGAGACAAGTATTTTATTAAAATCTCCTTTTTGTGTCGTACAAAAATCACACGACCATAGCCCTTTTGGGCATTGCTTTGTCCTTCATCAGTGACGAAGTGAAAATAAGGGGCAACCATGTGCTTAAATATAGGCCATAACCGCCAGACCAAATTTACATATTGAATCTATGACCTATATTTAAACACATGCTCGCCCTTTATTTTCACTTCGCCACTGATGAAGAGCATAGTAGTGCCCGAAAGCGCTATGGCCGTGTGATTTTTGTACGTCGTAAAAAGGAGATTTTAATAAAATACTTTTAATTTTAGCCCAATTTCTTTCTTTTCAATGTAAACTACTTTGACTATTTTATAGACTAGATACTTCTACGAAATAATATTTGAATCATCGAGACTTTAGTGGACCTGGAAAATATTAAATATAAATAGAGACAATCATGCTAGCAGGAAGTTTTCACTCCAAATGTGCATAATAGGATATAGTGTTAACTGACTATTTAAAATTCCATGTGATTTCCCTCTTTTCAGCCCTCTCCCCACATACTCCAGCAGCATGACTCCCAACTCCTGTCTGCAGCAGCAAGCGCCCTCCTACTCCTGCATGTTGCCTCCGGCGGCAGCGAGGGGCTACGACGCAGCTCTCGCCTACGCCCGGGCGCCCCCCTGTCCAGCAGCACCTCAGCCAGCGCCGCACAACGGCCAGTTCTCCAACAACGGCACCTCCGCATCCACAGGTGAGTGACGGAGTCTCAATAGAATTGAAAACAACTCATAATGTTAGCTTTAAAATCTCTAAACATGTGTCCGATAGTTGTGGGTTGTGTTAAATATGTATTGGCACTTTCAAATTTTGTTCATATCTTTAAATATGTGATGTCTAATATTGAATGGTATCGTTAAATGATTGTCTAATGTGTGTCGGCTCCTTTAAATATTTTTTGATATCTTTAGATATTTGTGGATACCGTTAAATATTTGTCTAATATTTGTTGGTATCTTTTAATATTTGTCTGATGTTGATATCTTTAAATATTTAATATTTGTATGTACTTTAAAACAATAGTCTAATTTTGTTGATACGTTTTAAATGTGTGTTTAATATTTGTTCGCACCTTTAAATGTTGGTCTATAATATTTATTGATATCTTTTTTAATATCTGTCTTATGCTGTTACTAATAAAGTATTTTGAATTTTCAAATATTGTATCATAGGATGATCGCTCGTATATTCGTATAGGGTTCATGCGATTACATCGAATAATATAGTAGTTTTTTAGACAGAAAAGGAAGTCATGTGAAAAGAAATACGACAAAATTGAAGGATTGAAAATGACATTTCCTTGTTTATATTACTTGGTATTTTTAAACTTTGCAACTTATAATAGGTATCTAAGTAGGTTCATATTTTATTTTTGTTCCTTCTGTATTCTAGAAGAAACTTCTAAAATAGGGGAATTTGTGTCGCCTGGTAGAATGTTTACCCTCAACATAGTTTTCCACAATGGAAGGAAATTTTTCAGTTATTCCCTCGGCTTTTTCGTTTTATTATTTTAATGCAAATAAAAGGTGCATATTAATTGTAATTGTGCTTAAACGACGTTTTGTTTGCAGCATAAAACAATAATATGACGGTACAAAATGGGTTTGGAAATGAAGTGAGCTTCCTTGTTAAAAAAATAAATAAATAAATAATAATAATAATAAGTAATAATAAATAAAAATACATCTGTTAAGTTTTTAAAATTTGAAATTCACTTTCTGTTACTTTTAAAAGAGTAACCACTCATTTTCTTATTTCTGAAAAAAGCAAATTAATTTTGATTCCGAAATGGATCGATACAATTATATTATGGTTTAATGCTGCAGTACATAAAATAGCAAATCATTTTTTTTTCCCTGAGAATTTTATTATAATCATTGTGTGAAGTTCTAGTTTTCTTGAGCATAATTCATTGATCAGATAGATAGCTAACACTATTTTCTTCGCTCAATTGAAATAATTTTTCTGGATATCAATCTATCGCTTTATTCCAAGTAAAATTTTATATTTAATTGTGTCATTTATGAATCCATTTTTATATCTAAGAGTATCCTGTTTTTTGTTTATAAGCATAGTCCCATTCGTTATAAGAAAAAGAGGTCCTATTCATTTTGTTACATTAAGTTCATTCGCATTTTGTTATTATATGGCTTAAAAATGCAATTAAAAAAAATATTAGTATAGATTTCGAAAGAGAAAAAAAGGAAGTGATGTTTGCTGTAACTTATTGTAATATTAGTTTTTAGGCGAGGATTAACATTCTTGGTTATCTTCTGCAGGCCTCATCTCCCCTGGAGTCTCGGTTCCCGTGCAGGTTCCCGGACAGACGAACGACTTGAACATGGCGTCCAATTACTGGACGCGGTTACAGTGACACAGTCCGGCCGACTCTGAACTCTCTACGGCTCCACATTACCAGTGGCCCGACAAAATGCTGCAGATGAAGCTGATGTTGCGTGGCAGCAAGAGACATCAGGAACTGTGAAATGGATCCGCAAAACACGCATGCGCAGTGTTGGCCGACGCGCGTCAAAACATTCTTTTGTACAGAGCGCTTTCCTTCGAAGTTCGTTACTGACGAATGGATGAGTGAGAAGAAATTATTTATTTTAGAACAAATACTCTTGATTTTATATATAGTGAGAAGATAATTATAAGCAGATTGTGCCATCCCATTCCATTTTAACCCGTCACTGCACGGATTTTTCGATTTTCCCCTCACAATTTGCGTGACTGAAATTGAGTTGAACATGTGAATTAAATGGGCTCATCCAGTATTTAAATGTTTAGATTTTCTGTTTTTAAAATGTGAAGAGCGTCAAAGCAGGGCTTGTTAAAAGCCTTTTTTTAATTACGTGAATCATTACATTTTTAAAAACATTTACCTACATTTTTTCGCATTACAATTGCATGCATCTTTTTCTTTTCATAACAATTTCATGCATCATTTTTATTATCATTTCATGCATTATTTTTATTACCATTTCATGCATCTATTTTTATTACAATGCACCTGTATCAATTGAGCAAAAGATAATTCCAAATTTTCTTATATACACTGCTTTCTTAACTTTTACGAAATTTCTCTACAGAACGAGTCCTATATTCAATTAAATATTTTGAATTCAGCACCTACATTGCAGTGTACAGATGGATCCAGTTTGTATACGATTGCTTAAAATTATCGTTTTTAAAGTATGTGGCACGTTTGTCAAGCAGTGCAGTGACGGATTAAAGACTTCATCTTACATGCATTCAAGCAATAAATATTTGTTATATTTTACTTTTACACTACTTAACAAATGTACTAAGGGGATGACAAGTTTTCAATTTTTCTCTTCATTTAGAAAGCTTAATGTCTGTTATTTTGGCCACATAGAATGCTATTTTTGTTGAGGTTATTGCAGAGTTGAAATATGACTTGGTAACCACGGTAAAGGGAACGTAGAAAGTTCATACTCATTAAAATTTTAAACAAATGACAATCATGATGTCAAACTTTCATATGCAAATAATATTATTATTTTTTGTTGTTGTTAAGCTATTTTTCAGTTTATCTAAAATCCTTCAAAAGCTGTAAAGTTGTATGATTTGAAAAGTCGATGAACCTGATAAGAAGCATTTTAAAATAAGGCGACCCAATATATAATATCCCAATAAATTAAAGCCTGAAATTGCCTTCATAAAATCAGGTAATAAATCAGGCAATAAAAGGGATTCTTAAAAGAGGTTGAAAGTTGTTACTATATAATATTATTGTTTTTTACAGATAACTATTTCACTGGGTACAAACCCATGCATAGATGAATGTCATGTATACTTCTTTGTTAATGGACACTATGCGATATGTTATATAGAAAAGTCAAATGCTTAGAAATGGATAAGCATCATTCCGAATCGCTCTCTCATTGCAGGTACCAACATCCGTGTTCCCGCTTTTGAGCACTTATATCTCTTCGACACTTTATTGGCGATGCAATGATAGCAAAGGAAAAGTTGTTATATGCACCAAGTGTAATACATATTATGGTTTCTTGCGGCCATTGGAAGTATCTACCCTAATCTCAGTTGAAGAAAGCTAAAAAGTTTGAAACCGGGACACGAATATCAGTATCTGCAATAAGAGCGCGAATATACCCATCAACAGAGAAGTACAAAAAAAAAAAAAAAATGAACAGTTGTATTCATGCTACCCCCAATTTTAAATAACACAGAATGTATTAATTTTAGACTGATTTAAACGGTATTTTGCGGGACGTTTAATAAACGCTGCATTCGTTTTTTTTTGTTTTTTTTTAATCTTTCAAATAAAGTCTTTAATAGCAGCAGTCCAGCTTTCACTTACGGCTTTGAAGCAGCTTTGGATAATGTAAATTTTCTTGTAATGCTTGGTACCATGTATCATAAACTTATATTAACGGACACCTCAATTAAAGTATCATCCTAAATCTCAATTTTTCGTTTTATATACATTACTTGTAAATAGTCTCATCATGAAGTATCTTTGAATGTGTTACATTTCATTTAAATCATGTGAAGGTTGCTATTGTTATGTTACTATTGTTATGTTGTTTTTTCATTCATTATATCATTCACATTTCACTATGGTGCCATTTTACAGATTACCAATTTCAATAACATTTTTAATAGTATTTTCAATAGTATTTTTATTTAAACAATCAACACATGTTGAGTATTTCATTTATGACACGCAAATGTTATATACCCAATTTCCTAAAAGCAATGGATTGATTAAATAATATAGCTCGCTGTTTTATACCAGATTTATCTAATTTTTTTGCAATAAAATGTGCAATATATCTTGTATTCTATTCTAACGATGATTAGTAATAGGATGTAAAAACAGTCGGTTCGGTGATGGGGTAAAAACAGTTTCATACAAAAACCGAAGTACATTCATTGTATGATATTATTTTATCACGTTTGCGTTTCAATCATAACGGATGAATAATAAATTCATTGAACAATAAATTCATTTGAAATGAACCAGTCAGGAATGAAACATGTTCAAATATAAATAAAAATTCATTTTAAACATTCTTCCACATTATTTTGTTCCAAGTGTATCCTTCTTGCTGAATTACATAGAGATAATACCATGCATCTTAAGATCAATATCTTTTTACAGGCCTATAGAAATTCTTCCGTTTTCATCATACCTATCGATATAAGAAATATATTATTAATCAGAGAAAAGAAAAATATCATTTATATCAAACTAAGAGAGAGTGTCTTACAGGTAAATTTAATTCATATGTTTTTAATTCAATAAGTAAGTTAAGAAAAAGTAGAAAATTGTACAATCGATAGAAATATTATACTTTCAAAATGTGGCAATAGTAGAGATTTTAAACCTTGAAATGATGCTCCCAGTCCAATATTGATGGACCCGTTTCGCGCTTGTTAGAAATCACCAGCACCGAATAACCGTTAACTTAGCTAGCAACATAAAATTTGCTGTGACGCTATTTTGCAAATTACCGATAAAGTGAACCGTATAACTCAACTGACATAGAATTTATCGAATTTTTTGTTGCTATTTCAGTCAACGACTATTGCGCACTTATGAGCACCAACGAGAGCAAAGGTGGGCCATAACTGTTGCTTGCTACACTGAGAGCATGATTTCGGTTTTAAGCATTCTATCGTATATCCATATTTCATATCGATAAATATATCCGTAAAATATTAAAAAAATGGATATAGATTTTTATCTTATCAATGCCTTCAGGCGGAAAGTAGTAGACAAACATCAGCAGCTAAATTGCTTTGAACATTAATTTGTGTTTTTATTTTCTGCCTCTATGGATATAACAGTTGCAATACTTTATTTAAATACACTAAGTATAAGTATAATACTTTAAAGTATATTTAAACTTTTAAGGTATGTTTTTATAAAACATACCGACTACAAAACATTTATTTTCATAATAGCGAAAAAGTTAAATAGTTAAATCAATAGTAGCACTCACAATGTTAAAATAATTTTTGTTAAGAGGTCCCGTCGAGTGCTCTAAATATAGAAAATAAACTGTATGGATAGACCGCTAGGGACTTTTATTAGACACTTTTGGGGAAAAGAATTTAATTTATTTCTGTCGAAATGAACCTATTTAAATTGTACGTTAAATGAATCCATTTATACTTGTATATCATCTAAATATACAAAAAATCGTTCAAAATGTTATACGTTCAGTTCTATACACACGAATCTCTTCTGAAGAGGCGCTTTTTAGTTGTTTTATGATAGTTCAGGGCAATTTTTTTTTTACCTGTGTATCAGACTCTGTCTTTGGAATACGTTTACCTGTCGAAACAAACCACTCAATACAGGATCGTATCAAATTAACTTTTTGCTTACGTGTGAGACAGCGTCCATCCAAAACAAAGAACTTCTCAAAAAGACAAGTATTTGACATACCCTATCCCAAACAGTTCGATCCCCCTTCGCAGACACTGGCGTATTGGCGTCCATGGACGCCAATGTTCCTTTTCAATCCGTGTTCTTTTTCAATATTGTATGTATTTAACATTCTTTTTTTTTCTTTTTTTACAACCACGTCTCATGTTTAATTGTGCATTTAGTTTTAAATCCCATTCCTTTCAGAGATTCAATCCTTTAGTGAATTTAAGCACAAATAAATCGCGAGCATTGACGTTACCAGAATGCGTGCAAGGGTGCAATACAATAGTCACGAGGGGGGGGGGAGTGAATGACCGCTCTCCCTTTGGTGTAAAACTTATATTGGTTTTCTATAGGGTTTATATTGGAAAGTGGAATGCAAAGCGATCTCGGTTACAGTTATGTTGCCATGCACCTCTCATATTGTTTAAATGCTGAAACTGCAGCTTTTAATTTGTACAAAAATATCTTCTTTAAATTTAGGCGAAACTTTTTAATTTAATTTAACGTTATCTTTTTTTTTTCCGCTAGAAAAGACCTAAAAGACAAATTTCTTCTAATAATTTTTAACTAAGTATGCTTTATTTACATGTGGAGAGGACATAGAATGAGGGTTTTCTAATTTTATGTGTTTTAAGCAGGGTGACGTTAGTTCATATTGTTTAATAGAAATAATTGTTTTAAAAGTGGATACACATTGACTCATTATTAATTATTAATCAAGGAATATATTTATTGCATTCATTCATTCATTAATCAATTCGCTACTATGAAATAATAGTCACCACGAATAAAAATGATTAATGATATTTGATTAATATAAGATGCGAGGTATTTTGCAACCTCGTGAAATGATTTCTGAGTATGTCATTGAACGTGGGTTGTAGAAAAGTGCACTCTGTGATACTGTGGCGTTTGGTTTTAGAGCACATGCTGTACTTGGCATAAGGATACTGGTTTCAAAGATTCAAACATTTAATCAAACTCTTTAAAAAATCGCGAAGTTCAGATTCACTTACAATCATATATTTCATACCTTAACTGTGTCATCCTAGCATGCCTTATAACAAGTTAGGTTTTAAAGGTTGCTATAATATGTCTGTATTTGAAAAACATTAAATAGTGAAATTGTTTTAGATATTTCAATTATGTTTTAACACATAAAGCAAGGTAAAATTATTTAAATGTTTTTAAGTCATTTTAAATATTTTAAACGTAAAATAAGTTTTTATAATTGAGATGAATTGACTGGATAAATGAATCGCATCTTCGAATAGAACGGAATCAAAACTAGAACTTAATTTTGTTTTTAAAATGGACATTTAATATATTTGAAGAGTATTAAATCACACATTTGCTTTGACCCAAATTAAATAAATTAGAATTAGTTTCAGTGAAGAGAGACAAGTGAAAGATAAAATAGATATTTAAATAATATAAATCAAGGGAGAAAAGTTGTTTTAATTTTATATTTAATATAAGTCATTTATCGCATATTAAGGAGTCATATATGCCTTCAAAATATTTTCTCCCAAATAACATTCAAAATCCGTTTCCCACATAAAGAGGTTATAAATTGGTTTCTATTTTGAATCCACACTCCTTTGACACATTGTAAATAGAAGTTAACGAAGTGAGGATTATTTTTTATTGGCAAATGCGCCCAAACGGGACACTTGTCGGCCAGAAAATAAAAAAGTGGTCTTCCTCAAACGTCTGAAGCACAATTCTCCATGGGCACAGAATGCTCTTTCTCTATCTCGAGAACGACTGTAAAATATATACTATACATAGGTACATAGTTCTGAATCCTTCAGTTGTATGTAAAAATATTTGATTTTCAGTGCTTTTTGTGTATGCTTTGTAATAAAGTTTGTATTTCTCACGAACTTGTGTCTGACTTTTTGATTCTTTTCTTCCATTTTTTTTACAGAAAGTATTATAATTATATGTGATATAATTATAATTTAATATAATTATTTATAGTTCAGCTTACGTCTCTTTGCATGTACGTCTCACGCAGACACATCTGAGAAAATAAATATGACAAGGTAACCTACAAGTGATTTACCTAATACATTTGGAGATATTTCGTAGTACAATTTTGAAGCTATAGAATGGATACATACATTGTACACAAATAGCAGTTGTGTTAAAAATAATGTGTTCGTGTTCTATAATGTTCCCCGAAACGCGTACATCCGCCGATATCTCTGTTTTCAGATCTGGACCCGATTTCAGTACGTTCCCTATACATTATGCCATCTATTTATTGAAGGGAAATGAAAAGAGAATACTGCTCACAGTACAAAGGGCTTTAAATCGGTAGTTTTGGAACAGTGAGTAAGCATATTGATATACTTCGAACTTAAATGTAGACTCCAAACTTTATACTTCCGTTTGAATATCCATATATAACTGTGTTTTTTTCTTTTTTTCCTTTTAAGATGTATACCTGAAACATTTATTCTTTGTTTTAAATATCCACAGCACCCTATCGAAATGCTTTGTTAATTTCTTCGTTAGAAGCCGTATTTTATTTCACGTGTGACACCCATTATTTGTCAAGCAGTATCTTCTGCTGTGCGCTCAGAATACAAGAATGAGCGTCAATTTCTAGATAACTAACACCTATGTTTACAAGTACAGCGTGAGCAGGAACAATATACTGTAAATAGCTCGATAGCTATCTCACAAGGTCACTCAACAGGTTCAGTAAAACAGCAAATGAATGCTACACTCATTTCGCAAATAGCAGTGTTCCTTTCACGACTCTTTGGCTGGGGGCAAGTTTTCTATTTGCCCTATATAAATATATCTCTAAATGCTGTGTTACATAAATAGAAACTAGGTTAACGTAAAATGTTTCAGGGGGGGGGGAGGGCGAATGCACGTCTTCTTGGGGTTACCCCCCCCCCCCCCGGTGGTATGCCTGAAAGAAACACTGGCCTACAATATTCTCAAAACATTGACGTAAATCACAGTTCAATGTAGCTCGTATATCGTCAACTGGTTTCCAACTGAGTGATGACTATGTATAGAAACTTATAGAAATGTCTCGTCTCTCGTAGAATGTTTGTTATTTCGAAGTATTTCTCGAACCTTCGAAAAGTCGCCATATGGACGATACATTGCCAAATCTGGCACCGCATCCTCCAAACTTCGGCATTTGGCAACCTTATATAGATTCACGCATGGGAAAAGTTGCCTGTGCGGGTGCTTTCTCCGTCTGGTATTTAAGAGATTCCAGTGAGAAAGGACATTTTACACCTTCGTAACAATATACATACAGAGGCAATAGCATATATACATATATATAATATAACATATATACATACTGACATATATATGTCAGTGATTCTGTTACATATGTTATATAACATACATTGACATACATAGACGCATACACTAACATACGCACACACTCATATCACCTGAAAATGTTCGATGATTCGAGTTCAGGGATCTTAAAACGTGCTCTTCCGTGGACAACTCGAAATTCAAATGTTCGGCACCATCAGAATGCTTTTCTTGTGCATTATACTACGTATGTAGGGAAAGTAATACATTATACTATATATGCAGGAAAGTGAAAATCTTGGCCATTGGAAATAGTTTCAGTTGTTTACCCGATTTCTGCAATAAATGCGAGCCTGGCATCCATTTCAGAAGCTGCTGGTCTGAGAATGAATGAATTCCCTTTTACACGCATCACGTGACTGACCTTGAAATCTCGGTTCTCTTTAACGTGTTGCAAGTGTGACCCATCGGTAGCCTATAGTTTTATTCGTTGAAGTGTGTCAATAGCAAAATTGACTTTTCGGCAACTTTGTATACTTATGCGGATGTATATTCCTGTACCTAAATGATCGCCATTAAGATCCTCTCCGTTTTGGATCCAAAAACACAGCGGATCATCTGCGTCATGGACTTGAGAGAAATCAGCCATTTTGTATGGACATTTATTTCTTGCGGCCGCTTCGAAATCGGTGAGCTTACTTTGTTTTATTTAAGCTTTTGAATTGCATTTATATAGCATATAAATACTTTAATGGAATTTATATAGTGTTACATGTGTTGTGAAGTCATTATTGTTGCTATTCAGAGTAAGAAAGCTTCCGTTATTTTAAAAATGAATTGAATGGGATCAAGAATCAATTAAAAAGATTGCGTCTCTCGCAGTGTGCATTTAAGCATAGCATAATACGTTCGTTGGAAGTTAATGCGACTGTGAAATATTTTTGAATCTGAGGATACTATAATTTGGATTCTACCTCTCGTTTTACTGTTATATCTAAGAGTTTTTGTTGACATTTGTTCAGCCGTATAAGTTTAGACGTGGATCTAGGTTAAGCGTTCACAGACAGGGTGCCAACAGACGCCGTTGATTTTTGTAAACTCCATTTGAAATTAATTTTAGAAACGCGTAGTATTCTGCAAATCATTTGATTCTCGGAATGTTATAAGAAATAAACGCATATCATTTAATGTTATTAACAGCCATTGAACAACGTGGAGTCGATTTTATTTCTGTCAGTACTTGAAGTTTGAGCTTGCAATCAAGTTTTTCTCTTCTTAAGAAAATCACTTTAGGTGACTGAAATACTGTTAAATGTTTTGATGCATATCTTTAGATTAATAGCATAAAAGATTGAGTTCAGGTCAGATCTTTTTTACACGAGTAATATAGAACTTTCAAGTTCTATTTCGTGGGCCTCAATACTCGATCTTCCTTGCATTGTACGCAGGATGGTACGAAGTCTGCGCTGGTTCGGGCAAGTGATCTTGGAGGATTTTTCACAAACCTCGGACTGGTTTCGTAGTTTTTCCTGCTTGTCGGCGAAGAACAGGTAATAAGACGACTGGAGTGCACAAAATCCATTTAAGCGTGGAACTTCGAATTTGGATGACCAGTTTAGTACTTTCTTATATGCAGTGACCGTCAAAAGGGCAAAAGTTGCATCACTGTGCTTAGATACTTTACCTATCCATTCCTGGTTTAGGTGCATATCGGCACCCAAACTAAGAGTATCCAACTGGCGAACCGTGGACCAGATGTGAACCGCTAGAAAAATTCGTGTCCTACATAGTGGATAACGCGCTATATTTTCTAGATGAGTTCAAAATAGAATTAATTTATTTTAAATTCAACTATCATTTCTTAATCACGATAAAAATACTTCAAATCAAATGATACTTGCTATCAGCGACTTTTTTGCATTCACGTTTTATAGCTTGCTTAATGTTTTTTGGAAGAAATGAATAACTCATCCATTAAGGTAACAAAATAAAATTAAATAGAAAATGTTTTTTTCTCGATGAGTAAAAACAGTGGGAGGCCCTTGAATAACTCTTTTCTCTTGAGTTTTCTTCCACAGCTGTTAGCCCCTTCCGCGCATTCCGGCGTTGCGCGATACATTATTGTCGTTGCTGAGTATAAGCATGGGTATTTAGAATAGAAAACTAATGAATTTCGTGAATTCTTACATACATCACCAGTAGAATTTTATATGTAATAAATAAATAAAGATTAATGTCATTTGTAAAATTTTCTTAGCAGAAAGTTTTTATGAATGCATATGCATATATTTATACAGGGTCTGACTAACACAGGGGCATGTGGGGCAGCTGTCCCGGGCCTCACATTGTAGGGGCCCCAAATTATACAATTGCAACATTGAAAAAATATACCATCGGAGTAGGTTTGCTCAGACAAAAGATTCATTTTGAGGATATGAGTACCTTGGCCATGATGAGAAAGTTGGCAGTCATTTAAATTCCATTGAAATATACGAGCTTCATTTTTCACACCTATCTCTAGAATGCAATTGTTTTTTTTTTTTTTTTGGTGGGGGGGAATTCCGTTCATTTCATATATGTGGAGAGGTGGAGGGGGCCCCTCTGAAGGGCCAGTTAGGCTAATTCGGTCCCTGTATTTATGCATAGAATGTTTAAATATTAACAATAGTGCAGTCAAGGTGTAAATGCATATGTATAAATTAATTATTAATAAATCGCTTGTTGTTTTTGACTTCGGTAGTTACCTCTGAATATTTTCGTCCCCATAAAATTTAGCTCTACTTTGAAGGTAAAAGAATATTTTATTTCTTAGTTTCGGCATGCTAATATTTAAAATATCGGCAAGAATCTGTGGACCGGTTTTGCGATGTTTCTGACTCTTCAGTAGTTCTTTTTAGCCATTTGATATAGATTTTTAAAATACGATATCTGACATTGTCTGTCACCACATGTCACCACATGTCTGTCACGTGGATGGCAGGGGCCGTTGCGGCTACTTGATCGGGTAGCGACCACGTGTCCCGGGAGCTCTATTGCAGCGGCTTTGATTCTTTCCCGTATACCTTCGGGTGGGTCGGATACTAATATAGAGTTACAGAAATGCAG
This sequence comes from Amaurobius ferox, assembly GCA_951213105.1. Taxonomy (NCBI): domain Eukaryota; kingdom Metazoa; phylum Arthropoda; class Arachnida; order Araneae; family Amaurobiidae; genus Amaurobius; species Amaurobius ferox. The sequence continues at coordinate 9,672,524 of OX578145.1, forward strand.
GCGCAATAGATTTTTTACATCAATATTATTTCTAAAATAGTTCTTTACTCACTTTTCGTGAGGTTTCTTTTCTGCTTGAATATCCAAACTTTTCGTTTAGGAATTCTACTTCTTCGATCCAGGCCGTCCGACCCACCCGAAGGTGTAAGGCATCTGTTTGGACGACTAGGAAGTGCCACCCAATTCAGACCGGAGCTCAGTGGTGGGGCGGCATCCACAGGGACCTTACCCTCCTTCCTCTACCACTAACCTCACGGAAAGACTTACGGACCCACCTATTTAACGTGCCCGTACTCCACGGGGACAGTTTGGATAGAGCCGGGAATTGAACTCCGATCGTCTGAGTGCAATCCTTGCGTGCTAATCACTGGGATGTCCCGCCCCTCCGTTTAGGGATTGCCGCAATTACAATCCATTTTTGGTCTACTCCATTCTATTATTCGTTAGGGAATTGAAATTATTAGTTAAAATTAAGATATACTCGCCCGAGTACTTTCCATTCGCTGTGTAGCATAAGCTTAATTTCATCGCATGTCTTGAAACATGTCTCTGATAACAATGTATAATTTCTCCGCAAAAAAAAAATTACCGTTACGAAATTAGCTACTACTTTAAACAATTATCCTTAAAAACTCCAGAATTATTAATTAAAATTTTAAGGTTTCCGCCATTGTGAGGAAGCAGCTGTGAATTGAATGTTGCAACATTTTCTCGCTATCATGGTCCAATAAAATTGCCGGATGAAATCACGTAAGTCCCCCTCATTATACTTTAACAGTTTTGAAGAGTCGAGAACTTACCACATTTCACTGTTAAACCACTTTTGAAGCTTTACCTCATTGCGATGCATCGTGTATGAATTGTGGATTTAACAAATGAACATAAACATTTCAAAATTTTCAGAACTCAATGTACTTAGGAATGGAAACATTTCTTTTAATGCTTTAAAAACAAAGATCACCAAACAAATTTGGCCACAATTAAAAGTATCTTATTAAAAGCTCCTTTTTACGACGTACAAAAGTTACACGGCCATAGCGCTTTCGGGCGGGCATAGGAATTAATGCCCGAAAACGTTATGGCCGTGTGATTTTTGTACATCGTAAAAAGGTGATTTTAATAAAATACTTTTAATTGTGGCCAAATTTTTTGGTGATTTAAAGTATTAACTGTTTTGACATGTTAGTATTTTACATTTCTTTTAAGTTTGTAAAGAAATGTCAAATCTCCTAGAGCCGTTTTTGATCATGGGCAAAATAGGCAGATACTGGGAGCTCTGGGCCCCTCCTTTCGTGCTCAAATTTTTTTACTGTAAAAGTTTAACCTTCTACTTACGGGTGGGACAGCCTCCATCCCAAACGAAGAACATCTCAAAATGACAGGTATTTGACATACCCTATCCCAAACAGTTCGATTCCCTCTTTGTGGATATTGGCGTCCAAGGACTCCATGTTTTTGAAAAACACATTATCGAACGTCTGTTCTATATCAGTTTTACTGGTGTATGTTTTAATACTTGTAAAATCAAATTGGAATACCTGTAATATCAAATGAGAAAAGTTTTACTGCTCATTTTTACGTGGGAAAGCAATAGATATCTATGTATTCTCGCTTTTTTAAAATGAGTTTTCAGAATTTTTTTTTGAGTATATTGAATGGAAACCATCAAGTCGTGTCAGATTTTACTTTATGTTGTGTACTCTATTTCGTGATATATTTTTGACTTTCCTATTTTTCAGCTTTTCCCTCAAATTGAGAAAAATCACATTTTTCTCCCCGCTTCTATTCTCAGAAAGTGAAAAAAAAAAGCTTAATCTATCAAATACATTTCATAAATAACTCAGTAACTATCGTCATCTTGTCACACAAAAAATAAATAAAAAATAGTCCGGGTTCATTTTTTTTTCAAGCGGGGGATTTTCGTCCAGATCTTGTTCTCCGTTTCCGCAGCTTTCTCTTTTTAAAACTTTATCTGCTTCCTTTCGTCGGCGTTGCCATTCCGGGTTTTGAAATAAATGAAGTGAAAAATTCCACCTAAGGAGCGTTACGATAGCTCGCTCCAATCACAGAAGTTGTCGCACCCAATGGCGCGTTTTTGCTGGAATTTCGCGGGGAAAAAGTGATTAATGTCTGTTTCTGGGTGCCTTGATGGATGTGTGGATTGGATTTTCCAAGCCTCCCCCTGGAAGACGATTCTCGGATAGGTGCTTCTCTTTTGCAGAGAAAAGTAGCAGTTTGTAATGTTTAATTGCTTTCATATAACTGAGAATATATATATATATATATATATATATATATATATATATATATATATATAAAATATGAAAATCCAAATGATAGAATGATAGAACAACTCAAATAATCCTAAATTAAAATGTGCCTAGAAATTAAATAGAAGTATTAAATAGAGAATCACCAGTAATTATTAAAATAAAATACATATTTCTTGTCATCAAGCTAGAAGTTGGATAATCAACAAAATTCAATGGTGTGGATTCGAAAATAGAAAAACAAAAAATATCCTAGCATTAAACTATGCACGTGGATAAGCACTAGGCCTAAAAAAATTGTTCATTTCGAAAGAAATCTTTGCCAAGTCCAAGTATTTCATCAAAATGAACACAAAATATGCTTGTTTCTGAATTGAGAGATAGATTATATCTATTAACTCTCAATTCTTGGACTACAAGCATAAAGATTGAAAAATAATATAGGAAACAAGAATACCTGAAATACACTGCAAATGCCCAATCCATTTGTGCAATAAATGAAGAGCTCAATGTTGCCAATCGCAAATGATAAAAGTAGAGATCTACTGTTGTCAATCGTGAGAAATAAATAATAATATTGCAGAAAGGCGATATATAAAATGTGATATATTCTACAGTAAAAGCTAAATATAATTGAAAACTTAGAGGCTAAAATATAAGGGGATGTAAATACATTGTAATGTTTATTCAAGAGACTGTTGGTTAATATTAAATACTAAGGAGAGAAATTTTAGCATATTCAGCTAATCCAAACTTTTTAACTATATATAAATATCCAGCATATTTAGTAAATGGTAATGTATTGATCATTTTTAGGTTATTAATGTGCATAGCATGCAATTTTTTATCTGATAACCAACTTTTTAGAATTTATAGATTAAGTATAATATTTCTGAACACGAAACACACACACACACATATATATAAATTAAAAACTAATTAAAATAAGTTAATATATTTATACAGTGATAACTTGCATTCCAAGTTCATTACCATTAAAATTATAAGCATTTCGATAATGAGGATACAAAATTTTTCAAAGCTATAATTTAAATCGTAATATAAAAATATGACACAAATAATAAAGATTAGTTTAGTATTATCATAGCCGTTCCTTATTGTTAGTGGCATGTCTTTATTGTTGACTTACATATTATAGATTTTAATTCCCTTGTTAAATATAACCTAGCTTTCCTTATGTACTTTTTCTTTTTTAAGTTATATTTTTAGAATTCGAATGTATTCTTCCCGGTCTCCCCTTCCCTCTCCCTTTTGTTTGAAATCATATGAGTACAGATATGGAGAGGACTTGACAACTCAACAAAAGTACATTTAACAAGTTTGAGAAAAACAGAAGGAATGTGTTAAATGACCGCGTATTGGAGATAATCCTACTTATATTTGTTATGGAAATACTTCGGACAATCAGAATGCAACTAATGAGAGGACATATATATGAATCAGGATATTGTTTCAAAACAAACATGCAATTAAGAGTTTGCAATTAATTGTGGAATATTCTCTAATTAAAAGGGAATACAGTTATCCGAGTATTCAGAGTGAATTCATTATTTTTTATACAATTCAAAGGTTTTATGAAAATGATTAACCATTTCTGCAGTATGTGTTCGAAAATCGATATAATCCACCTTGCCTCTTAAAACCGCATATAACGAGTCAGGGAATCTTACAGGAGTGCCACTCTTGCCAGACACAAGAACTTCATTGTCGAACTTGATTGTTAGAAAGAAGGATTAAAGAGATCTCTCTTTTAAAACTATACATAAGAGAGCTATTTTTCATTCTATGAGTAAAACTCATCTCGATTCTTTAAAACTATACTCGAGAGCTCTTTTTCCAATGGATGAGCCGTTTCTAAATAGTCTGAATTTTCTTGATAAAGACAATTCAGTCTATACTTGTAGATGTAACATAGTGTCAAAAATAAATATTAGATAGCACACAGACTGTTAAAAAGGATCAAACTTCTCTATTCTAAAGTTTCAGATAGTACAAAGTCTTAGGAAAGTTTTGATAACAGGGTCAAAATGAGTCAGATTCACATTTTTGCCTTTTGCTAATTATTTTCAATTTTCCTAAAAGTATGAAAGTTTTCCTCATTTCATTCTTGACTCATTTTCTGTACTTTGAATTTGCACATTTCATAAAAATGCCTCGTAAAAAGCTGTTTCTCAAATATGTGTGTAAGTGTGATGACAGTGCTAGTTTTAAAAGTCATAGTTCTCCATTTAATCACTAAAGCTCGATGCTTTAGTTAAAAATATCTTATGATGATGACTGATATAGTAAGTTTCTTTGAAAAATTCGAAATCAAGTCTTAAAAAAAAAAAAAGTCTAGTCTTAAATCATGGTTCTCCATTTCACCGCTATGTGGCGTTGTATGTTTCTCTTGTGTTACCAACTTATCTAAAGTTTTTTTTTTTTTGGGGGGGGGGGGATCTTTAAAAAAAATCTAAATTTTGTCTTAAAATAAATTGAGTCTTAAAATAGTTCCCAATATTACCGCAAGGGGGCGCTGATTCGCAAGGTGAAAGGCATATCCTACCAAGATGAAGTACATGATGGGGTATGATTGCAGTCACTTATGCTATTGGATACTGTTATTACTTTGCTTATATACATAATGTATAAGGAAAGAAGTATTGTGACGGGGTCGAAAATTCGAATTCGAGTTTTTGACGGGAGAGCACGTTTCAAGCATCCCTGATCACGAATCAAACATTTTGAGGTGAGGTGTGTCAGTGTGTGTGTGTAGATGTGTGTGTCAGTGAGTCTGTGGAGACGATATCTCACGAACGAATGAAGCGAATCGAATGAAATTTGGTACAAAAATCACAATTCGTGAATACTGGAAGCCTATTGTTTTTAAACGCAATCGAATGTTCAGAACCTCCCCTAAATTTTCTTTTGAAATTTTGAAAAAATCATCAAAAAATCAAATCCTTTAATAAGGTTACTCAAATAGACATTTCTTATGTAATTTTTCCTTAGAAAACGATTGATATAGAAAACGCTAACATGAACTGTTCTCGAGATATTGCACATTTTTCAAATAAATTAAATAAATATAATAACTGTTGAGAAACATGTTCACTTTTCATATGCAGTATCATGCGATACATTGGGTGACATCATTCTCGTGGATCTAGATCGTTCCATTCATAGGAAAAGATACTTTGAATAATACATTTGTATTTAAACGCCAATAGTCATTTATCTGCTATAAGAATAACTTATTTCTCCGTCCATAACGCTTGGCGAGATTTTGGTGACGAATTTGGCGGAATGTCGCAAACTTGGCGACTTTTTTAAATGTTGCCAAATTAACGAAAATTTCGCCCAAATGGATAAAAATGACGCTAAATCGATAAAAATGACGGCTAATTAACGAAAATTCAATATCTTGGTATAATATAAGTATCTATTAAAAGAATAACCTATTTTTTTGCTGTAAAAGTAGTAAATTCATTACATTATATAAGGAAAGTCATGTGCTGCCCACATTAGATTTTTTTACTATGTATAGATATAAAGTGTACACACATGAAACTTTCCTCAAAAAATTAGGGGGACACTTAAGGATTTTCCTGGGAAACCATGACTTTTCTATACTTCTCTATACTAATTAAATAGTGACTGGATTTCCATAATGTTTAAATGATGGCAACGTATTGGATTACGATGAAAATTTGTCCTTTTTAATAATTTCATGGAAACTGATATGTAATCAGCGTTTTGGATTGTGTCTTATAAGCCCAACCGATATTTAATATGTTTCATTTTCAACGATCCGTTGGCAAAGTTTCATCCGACGCCTATTTTAATAATGCCCGTGGGACCGCATCAGCTATAAAACTAACCACACACAAATATGCCTATTCGAATCCACTTCGGAAATGTAAATCTTAATAAATCCTCCGATTAAAACTCGCGTTAAAACACGGAACGCAACAACGCGCAAACAAAAAAAGAATATCATTACCAATTCTCCCATTCCACCCCTACGCTTCTTCTCTTAAACTACTTCGAAAAATTCTCTGATAGCAACTTGGCGATACACATTTGGGGGAGGGGGGGGGGGGGCGCTTATTAGTCGAGGATTGGAGAATGAGGATAAAAATGTAATCTCTCCACTTTGGAAGTTCAAGATAAGAATAAAGTAGCTTCATTTAATACAGCTTCTTTTCTTCTTTCAAAATGCGTTCCATTCGTTTAAATATATGTGGAGTCAACTTTATGTTGCGAGTATTTAATTTAAAATTTTTCGTCTCCAACTTTTTTTCTCCTCCGGGGAAAAAGGAAATTTTTAAGCAAGCTCATTAGGCACGCACAGGTGGCTGCCGAAAAAGATTTATTTCTAAAGATTTATTTTTATAGAGAGAATTTTTGCAACTTGTAATGCGAAATCGAAATTGCACTTGTTATGCAAGTTAAAATCTATACTGACACTCAATTCATACTTTTCTTTTTATAATTTCAATACAATACAGGGTCATGTAAAAAAAAGAAAGTTTTGGTTCCAAAATTGAAATTCGAATTTGTAATGATTCTGCAAGTTTTTAGCATTGCGGAACACGAATCTGCCATTTTTAGCATTTGTTTGTTTATATGTGCGTGTTTCTAAAGAAACTGTGCGTGTTGTACATTGAGATTTAAAATCCAGTAAAATATTTTCTTGTTAAAGCAAAAATTACTTTTGACTTTCCCTGCAATACATGGTAATGTATAGGGAAAGTATTGGAATCATACCTAAAATCGCAACTGGAGTTTTCGACAGATTTACACGTTTGGGGACCTCTAAAATACAAAAAAACTATTTTTAGTGTGACGTCTGTGCGTGTGTCTGTCTGTGCAATGTATGTATCCACTCTAACTTAAAAACTAATGGAGCGAGTTTCATAAAATTGGGTAGGTTAAGTCCCTTGTGGACGACTTAGATTTTGGGATAAAAGGGCGTTTTTTTGCTAAATGGCAAAAATTGCCTATATCCACTCTAACTTAAAAAACTAATGGATCCAATTTCACAAAATTGGGTTGATAAGCCACTTGTAGTTTATCTTGGTGCTGATTAGATTTTGGTACGATCCAGAAAAAAAGAACCAACCTAAAAAATTGTCAAAATCTAAAATGAAAGATTATGTATACTCAAATGTATCAATTTTTTTTTTTTTTTACTGTCGTCCCAGGGCGGGGGGCTTGCCTAATCAGACTTATAGTTGCTTAAAAACCCCGGCCGGGAAAGAAATCCTAAATTTATTTGCAAACAAATTTTTTTGTGCCGAGTCAGGGCGGTTACAAAGGCATACAATAACAACAACATCATATTGTAAATAATATAACAGAAGATATAACATCTTAATTATTTCTAAACTTATCAAAACATATTCTATATAAAATAATCAATGTCATCAGACCACTCATTTATTTACAACACTAAAAGAAGACCAATAATTTATATAAATCAAACACATACATCAAAATTCTCTTTTACAAATTCACCTCACACTTCTCTAACCCGCACTATACATGAACTGAAATACAATAAAAATTGACCCCTCCAAAACCAATAGGAATGGACCTTGCAGTCCTAACCAAAAATAATTAAATACAAAAAAGTACCAAAGCGTCGAGATAATACAGTTGGAATAGCAACCACGCAATCAATTCCATCCCAAAAGCTGTCCTCCTCTATCGAATTAGACAAATGATAAATTCCATAATCCATAATATAACCATTCCCAGTTTCACAATAGTCCCCCAAAAACTCAAATCTGGATTAAGCATCATAATTAGTCCACAATGCACCGTACAATTCATAAAAAGTGTAAACATTACAAAAAATTGTTCTAGCTTACACAAAAGTTCGCCTAAAAATCACAAACAACAAGAGCCTCCCATAAACCTCCAGAAGATAAACAGACGCTAATCAAATAACCAATAATCCAAATATAAAATTGTCCCCCAGGACCAGCTTACCCCCATACTGAACCCTAGGGCTCTGTCGTAAACAAAAACTAAAACATGATCCCCAATAAAAGCCAAAGAGTCAACTTTGAACCATCATAAACAGACCACTAAATCCAACATATAGATCCAACAAAACAACTAAGTCTACTATCATAAAAATAAACAAAAAAAAATTTCCGGCAATATACTACAACATACTACAACAAATGTATCCATTGAATGCTTGTTTTATATGTAATTTTTGACGATCAAAATAATAAGTCGTTCTCGAGATATTTTATTAATTTTCACATTTTTGCTACGCCAGCTTTGAGAATAAGTTCAGTTACCGAATGAAAACGAAAGCTGAATTAAAGGAGTCAATTCAGTATTATTTCAATTAATTATGAGTGTTATTTAATGCAATTAAATTAATGGTCCGTTAATCAACTTACGCTACGAAGACTATGCGAGTCATAATAAGGTTTCTCCCGAATTGCAAATCGGAGCCTTATTACTTAAAACTCTTAATCACTTGAATTTGACCAGCTCCTTTCTTTAAACATTCAGAATTTTTCCGGCCTCATTTTTACAGGTTTCATTTTACAAGTTACACCTTATCATTTGTTTTTAAAACAACTAATAAGTTGTTTTTTAAAATTATTTAAGACAGTTTAAAAGATCAGCTTTGCTTTATCACAAGGGACCTATTTTGATAAACATGAAAATCTTGAGAAAAGTTTTTTTTTCATTTTTTATTTCCTTTACGAGAACTTTGAAAAGTCTCTAGGGCTCGGAAGTGTGCTCTGTCTAGACCCCTTTAAAGGGGATTTGATTGAAAGAGTCTGTTAACACATATCAGCTGAATGTATCAAAGTCATCGGATGGAAATAACCCGTTGCTTACTAGGAAAATGAAATCTTTAACCTTTTGCTTACGAGTGGGACAGCGTTCATCCCAAACGAAGAACCTCTCAAAATGACAGGTATTTGACATACCCTATCCCAAACAGTTCGATCCCCCTTTGCAGGCATTAGCGCACGCCAATGTAAGCAAAAAGTTAAGGAAAAATAAAAGACTTCACTTTTGAATAATCTCGTCAAAAGAACTTCCATTTTCTGAAAAGAAAAGTTTTTAAAAAAATATTTTATAAATGCGGACTATTGTAAAAGTATCCAATTTTCCGCTAATTATGGATATGCGACTAGACATAAAATGGATTTAATATACGAGAAAGTAGGATGAGGCCTCGCACTCCTCATTTGTTTTTTTCACAATAAAATGAGTTCTGTTTGTAACTGCTTAATTGTATAAAATAGCATCTCGAGAACCCATTTTATCCTTCGGATTTATTTGTACAGAGGCAGACTTTTGGATAACAAATATTTTACTTCAGCGATGGGAGTAAAAAAATTTACTAAATTTTTATCTCTCTTATTTTAAATATGCGAATTCAATTTTTATTTTGCTTGATCCGTTTTTTTTTTTTTAAGTTACTGCGAATAAAGAAAGAGGGGGGGGGGGGGGGGTGAGTCCGAGTAAAAGCTCATTAGGAGCAACTCTGTGGTTTATTCACAAGGATGCTTTAATACTCCGTGAATATTTTTTTCTTCGTGTGTCATCTCAAAATTGTGATTTTCGTATATGCAATAAAGTAATCTATCTGTCCGTGGAAAGTGAATCGTTCAAAGTGAATGATTCGGCAAAAGGACTCTGTGCCTTGACGTTCCATGATGCTTATATTTAGTAAGAGCTGTGCATACAGGTTCTTCGTACGGAATGTATAATGTAAAGAAACTACGTTCGAAATTTACGGTGAACTTTTAATATTGGGAGTCTTTTTATTTTACGCAGTTTTATTTAGGCTAGTTTCTTTGTTTGGATAAAATCTTGAAATCAAATTTTGACTCCCATTTACCGAGCCGATTTTCTTGAAATTTTATGATCATACGTATTTGCGAAGACAATACACTATATCATTAAATTTGAGTGGATCCCTTCACCGGATTCTGACCCCCTCCCCCCCTTCTCCTTCGAATTAGAGGAAGAGAAAACTTTGAGAGTTAGTTTGGCGGTAATTAATACTTATAAAATATTATATCACTATTGATATTAGTATTACAATATTTGTAATTAAATTTTGCAAATTAAGTGCCACGCTCTACCAACCTTTTAACTTGTCATAAATTAATAAAAACATATCATATAGCTTTGTGATGCGAATGTAACTTTGACTTTTGTAAAAGGCATGTCAGAAAATAAATAAAAAATGTAATGGAGATCTTTTTGGTGCTTTTTTTTAGGTGGTTTTTTAAAAAAAAAATAAAGAACTGATTACAAAATCTCAAAAGTCTAAAAATATAAAGTAAAATATATGTATAAAAACCTTTCTAAGTGACACAGTTTTGGGAAAATGCACTCAAGAGTTCAAAATAATGATTAGCTATCCTGACATTCTTGATTATACATGACTCAAACTAAAATCGTGGGGCGGCGATAAAAGAATTGTATTTGGACATTAACAAAATGTTAAGGAACATTAGAAGGGATAACGCAGAAATAACACATAAGAATTGCATTGAATTCATTTAAATTTCTCTTTAACAATTTTTTATTTAAAAATGCGTCATTGTTTGCAGTTAGAAACTACTGAATAAATGTAGTTAAACTGGGATTGCTGGTGATATAAATCACAACCGCTTCCCTTCCCTTACAAAAGCACAACTCATTTTATTTATTTATTTATTTTTCTTTTAATGGCCAGGCACTTGACTTTCGTCATTCGCCTTTCGTCAGTGGCCTGAACGTGAACCATTTAGCCGTCCTAAGACGTTGCCCCAGGCGTACCAGAGGGGGCGAAACACACTACGCCCACAACACAAACATCCATGCCTTACGTGGGACTCGAACCCACAACGCAACGGTCGAGCGATTGCTGTGGAAACGCTCGCCTTGACTACTCGACCATTGCGTCGGCACTTATCATTTTAAAGGCGACGATGAATTGAATATTATAAACGAAATGACATTCATTCAATAAATTAAATATTTGCATTCAAGTAAATGAAATATTAAGGTTATTGTAGTGAAATCTAGGTTTTAGCATTAAGTGCCGTAAAACCATTGGAAACCTTGCAAAATCAGGCTCTGCGGGTCATAACTGGAGCTGTTGAAACGGCTCTTATTTTGGCTATGCAGTTACTAACCGAGACCCAGACTATAACAAAAATAATTCAGAAAAATGCTCTAATCCTCTACCAAAAGTTAGATTGCCAAACAATGGTTATTGGAGAAGCTACTTCCAGAAATCTAAAAACTTGAGTCGGTTTCATGCAGACAGTTAATAGAATCTACCAATACCATGATATTGATTTTAAGGTTGATATTATTCTGACACCAGTGTATATGCCTTAGATAATTCGAGTTATTGCTTTGGAAACAATAGACTTATGATTTCCATAAGACAAATGGTTGCATGTTTATACCGATGGTTCTTCACTTTCGACAGGACTTGAGCCACCGGTGCTGGAGCCTTTTGCACACTGTTTGATTTTTACTGGAACTTCGTCCTTCATTCAACAGAGCGGTTATCTGCTCGGACTCGAGTTGGACTCTCCAGGCACTTTCCAGACACCAGAGAAATAATGGTGTCCGGATTTAAGAGATCAGGGCGCTTCTAAAAGACCTAACACACAGAATCACTTTACAGTGGGTCCCTGCACATTGCGGAGTACCAGGAAGTGTTAAAGCTGACTTTTTGGCCGAAAAGGGTGCTATCATGGGTTAGTGCGGAGCAGAGATTCTCAAAGCCGATGACTTTTCATTCAGCACAACCTTACATTAAAATGCTACACAAAAAAGAAATTGAGGCAGATTATCTGGAGGCATCTGAGGGAAAGTCATGGAGCGTCCTCAAGAACATTTCTGTCATTCCAGAGGCTCCTCGACGAGAAGCAGCTCCAGGTTGACTTCTGACCGGTCATGGCTGTCTCAGGGCTCATCTCCATCGTATTGGACTTGCTGCTTCCCCGGATTGTATTTATGTGACTTAGGACAGCCCATGGAAAACATTTGGACGAGTGCCCTGCACTTTCAGTTTCATCATTGAGAAATACTGGAGAGCTCGCTGTTTAATGGCCTAGCGGCTAAACGACCTGCATTTGTAAACAACAAATTTCAACTCTATTAAAATATTGGTTCTGTCCAATCGACCGCTGACTATTTTTCTTGCAAATCATTCCATATACAGGGTGACGAGGAAACTCGTGGATAATCACTCGAGTTTTAAGGTCATCGTATATTTTTGTATGGAATATATAGAAACACCCCAATGACGCTACTCGATGAGACCACTTTAGAGGGGCTGACGAAACCCTTTTGGTGAGATTCGAGGGTTATCTGAACTCCTGTTAAAAATAGGGTGAAGTCAATCACATAGTTGTAGAGTATTGTAAAATGAATAAAGCATTTTTACTCTCCTGAAAGAAATGAAAAGACACCCAGAAAAAAGTGTATACCGTCTAGCTCCCCACCCTAAATCGAACCTATAGACAATACAGCAGAAACAAAAGAGACTATTATTTCTTATACGCAAAATGCAAACCCTTTTAGCAACGGTGTTTATTTACATGCGTATAATACGATGCTTTCGAGTGTTTTATAATGTCTCTACTTTTATGCAGATTAATAATATTTCCTATTTTAAAATCATTATTTAGAGAGTTATTTTCCATCTTTTGTGGGAACCTTACATCCAAACCCACTCACACACACCTATATATATATATATATATATATATATATATATATACAGGGTGTCCAGAAAGTTCCGGAATGGCGCAATATCTCGAGAAATACACTTCGGATCAAAAAATAAAAAAATACGTATTCAATATTTTTAGTAAAACTATACAAAATTGACCCCCCTCCCCCCGAAAAATAAAAAAACACGTATTCAATATTTTTAGAAAAGCTATCCAAAATTGATCCGAAGGGGGGTGGGGTCAATTTTGGATAGCTTTTCTAAAAATATTGAATACCTAATTTTTTATTTTTTGATCCGAAGTGTATTTCTCGTGATATTGCGCCGTTCCGGAACTTTCTGGACATCTTGTGTGTATATATATATATATATATATATATATATATATATATATATATATATATATATATATATATATATATATATATATATATATATATATAATCTGTTTTATAAATTTTGTCAATGAAAACTCTCAAATTCTCTCTAAACCAAGTGTTTTGATACAGCCTGGATAATTGCCCCTTGCGTGGAGACCCTATTCAGGATCAGCCGATCTCCGGGAAGACCGAAGCAGCTACCTTTGGAGCTGTTCCGCAGGATATTGTCCTCGGGAACTTCTCCAGCTGCTCCGAATAAAGGTGAAAACGTCAGCAAGATAAAGACTGCGATGTAGCCAAAATGCTGAATTTATTTCTGGTAGGTCCAGTGAAATGCTGTAATATTTCCTAAAAAAGACTCGTGTTACTAGTATGGATGCAAAATATTCTACTCCCCCTTCTAAATTTCCATAAATGGTTCTCACTATGTATATATTATAGTGTCAGCCAGGTGTGTATAGGACAATGACATTCGTCCCACATAGTACACACTACTTCAATAGATATAACAAAATATGACACACTAAATGACTTCCGGCCGTCTAAACCGTTACCTTACACCTTTCTGGTAGGTCGGACGGTCTGGGTCTCAACACTGAATGACTTTTGTAGGTAGAACCTCCTAGGTTTACGACTCCTGACCAGGGTTGTGCGATAATTTGACAAATCTTGTCGAAAAAGGAAGACTTTTCTTATATACATAGTATAATGTATAAGGAAAGTATTGGGACGGAGTCGAAAATTCGAATTCGAGTTTTCGATGGGAGAGCACGTTTCAAGCATCTCAGAACATGAATCGAACATTTTTGTGTGTGTGTGTGTGTGTGGATGATATCTCACGAACAAATCAAGCGATCCTAACAAAATTTGGTACAAAAATCACAATCATTGAATACTGGAAGTTTATTGTTTTCAAACACAATCGAACGTTCTCTCCTAAATTTTCGAGTGAAATTTTGAAAAAAATCATGAAAAAATCAAAATCTTTAATAAAGTTACGCAAATAGACATTTCTTATGTAATTTTTTCTTAGAAACCGATTGACATAAACTTAAGAACGGTTCGTGCCAGCAATCTAAAAATTTTGCACATTTTTCAAATAAATTTATCGAAAAATTCAATAAATTAAACGAAAATCTTAACTGCTGAGAAACATGTTCACTTTTTATATGTAATATCATGCGATACATTGGTCACATCATTCTCGTGGATCTAGCTCGTTCCATTCATGAAAAAGGTACTTTGAGTCATACTTTTGTATTTGAACGACAATATTCATTTATCTGCTATAAGAATAATGCATTTCTCCGTCCATAACGCTTGTCGAGATTTTGGCGACGAATTTGTTTTTAAATGTTGCCAAATTAACAAAAATCTCGCCCAATGGATAAAAATGACACTCAATTCATGAAAACGACGACTCATTGACGAAAATTCAATATCTTGGAAAGAATATAAGTATCTACTATAAAAATAACCTATTTTGTTTTTACTGTAAAAGTAGTCAATTCATTGCATTCTATATTGAAAATCATGTGTTGCCCACATCAGATTTTTTATTAGTTCATTTCAAGTTACATGAATGTATTAATTGTTAATCACTGAGTAACGATTACTAACAATTAGCAATATTGAATAAATATTGGCATCAGTGGCCAAAATGGTTTTGCGCGAATAACGAACGCTTTGAGGGTGGTTTATCTTCTTTAACCAGGTTAAAAAATTTTAAACCACTTCAAAGTATTAGAATATCGAAATGATAATCACTTTATTTTGAAAACTAACAACTTGATCTGAAATCCAATTTTATCTCCTTAAAGGGCTTTTAAAGGGCTACAAAATACTTCTTATAGCTCGTAGCGAACCTTTTCAGTTTCTGAGAAAATTTTTCATTGCAAAGTCGATACATGGAAAATGTATATTCTTTTTTAAATTGGCAAGACTATTAAAAACTACAATAACTTTGTAAAAGCAGATGACTATCCAGAAACTGGAATTATTTTTCTAGTGAACATTTTTGTCACTTACTGTTTATACCTATCTTTCATAGCTTAGAAGAAATAATTAATTTAAAAAAAAGTGAAAGTAAGCCAAGAACCTTTTTGTTTAAAACAAAATATCGTTCAAAGTACTAAAATATTGAAATTATTTTTATATGTTCATAAATGGAACCCTATCCCCGCCTCATCCAATAAAATACGTTCCCATATTTATCCACTAGGTCCGAAGGTGTCAACGTCCAGAGTGTTTGCAATTTCTGTAACTCTCCGATTTCGACCCAAGCTCTACCCTAACTATAGATGTTTGTGAATTAATACAGGATGATCTACATGAACTGTATAACGGGTCTCTTTTAAATAGACTCCACTTCATTTAAATGTTATGAGCATTGCTAGAATCCATAATATTCTCGGTTACAGCTATCACGGTGTACTCGTTTTATTGATTTGGGTGGCACTTTTGATGATGCATTTAACTTATCGATAATACTATTAAAAACGCCTGCCAAAGACTTGGAAACGATATCGTGTTTTTGATAGGACTGATACTATTATTTGTACCCTTGTTAAACCCATTTTGGAGATCTGGGACCCTGTCTACAATCTGCAGTCTCTACGAATAGAAGTCGTGCAAAATAAACTTTTACGTATACTATGAATTACAGAATGTCTGACTATTATCCTTATGATATGCACAGTGAACTCAGACAAAAAATTTAATTTAATGTCAAGAGACATTAAATTAAATAAAAAAAAAAAAAGAAAATGACACTACCTTTTGTTTTACTATAAAGTTTTAAAAAATATTATTGATGGCCCCCTTTCTCGCCTGGAATTCCATATACCTGCTAATAATACTAGAAAAGAAAATAATATTTCACGATACAACTGTTAAACTCAATTACATTAAGAGCTATTCTATCTATAAATGTGTTGATCTCCATAATACCTATTGTACTGGTATTAATATTTTTAATTTGACTCCTGCTTATTTTAAAAGCACCTGTTTTAATGCGCTTGGCAGGTATACTGCTTAGTATTCTTGTATTTTATGCTCTGTTCGTCTTATGTTTATGTGGTTACTGTAACTGGATTTAATTTGTAGTTGCCACGTGAATTGAATAAATAAATGTTATTTATATAAAAGTCTATGAAAATTTTCAGGCACGTGATTGCCTGCGTTAAGTTAAAAGTGCCGATAAAATTGGATTCATATTAAAATACGACGGGTTTACTTTTTGTTCTCCAATTAAAACCTGCGCGCCTCTTCTGTATGAAAGCAGTTTCAACTTCTCTCCGGGAACCGAGTGATTTCAAACAATCCCTAATCCTTCTCTCCTCCCTCGCTCTAGATCTCCTCCTCACTAGAGGATAACCACTTTGGGGATCCGCTGATCTCCGGGAAGACAAAAGCGGATCCCTCCTTTGGAGCTGTTCCGCAGAAGATTTTCTCCGGGAATTTCTGCAGCTGCTTCGGATAAGGGAATGACGCCGCTAGAATAAGGACGTTTGAGCTGCTCGATTCTCGCCACATTGTCCATATTATGTTGAGTTTACAAAGAGGGTCAAAGTGCCCAAAATAAATAATTCACAGATTTGTAGAGTTCTGTCTGCTTTTCCTGAACTTCTTATTGTATAACCTTAAACTACCCCTGCTCATTCAGAGTGTGCTACGTAACATTACTTTACCATGGCAGCTCTTTATTAACACGAACACATCAAAAGAAATGTTTTGCGTATTCTAGCATATAGATGGTGCCGTGGAAATTGAGGGGCTTCACGGATAAAGAGCAGTTCTGATAGAAATTATGCAAGTCGGGTGTAAAGTTGGCCGTCACACCTACACGTGCATCTTAGGACAAGAATCAAAGTAATCTAGAATTTCTCACTAAATGCCGCATCGCTGTAATACACATCGTTAAGTCCGGTGTTATCAGATAATTTCTAGAAATGAGCGAACCAATTTGATGTGTGTGGCACGTGACTTTTCCTGCAAGCTGGCAATCATTTTCCCTTTCGCAATCCATCCAGTAAAGTTTTATTGCCCAAAATGGCACGGATACATAATGGTTATTATATCCAATTTGCAGTTTCAATGCATCTCGTCTGGGAACTTGACGCGTTTTAAAACGCTGCCAGCTTTTTAAAAAGCACTGGACAACTTTGCATTGATTCGACTCGCCAAGGCAATTTTTTGGGTGATTAGATAAAATCGCGAGAATTCGCGGGTTGTAAATTTCTGTGAACTCTCTGCGGACCCGCGATTGAAGGCTTATGGACAGGTATCCATCCGCAGACCACACGTTTGAGAACCACTGCTGTTGGGTCATTCAATCGATATTACATAACAGCAATAAATAATGACCAAACGATTTACCTTGGTAGATATCATTTTTTCTGTCTTGGTAGATAGAATTGTAGTGGCTACCGACAAACATCTATTGGATGACATTGGAATAGGTCTGGTGATTGTGACGTAGATTAAAATCATATCCCCTCCCCCTCCAAACGATTGATTATTCCTTACTGCATGTAAATGTGTATTATATGCCGCGAAAACAAGCCACACAGGCCGTCTGTTGTGCGTCTAGCCATAATATCTGACGAAAAACAGAATCTCACTTTTTCCCATACTTACCATATGTCACTGTCAAAAACTGCGTAATATAGACGTTTTCTCCAGACAAGCAAAAGGAGGGGGGGGGGGGGGGGAGGGGACTTTTATCATTTTCAAACTTAGGAACGCCCTTCCTTTTAAAGGGGTCTCGACCCCTCGGCCGTTTCTGTTTCAGCCATGAATGCCTATTCGCCAATGGGAAAAAGCGGCACGTCTGAATATTCGACTGCGATCAAGTCAAGCGTCCCTAAGTGGTCCAATGATACCGACTCCAACACAATGCGAAGGAGAGAGAAAGGGAAGAAAAAAATATGAAAAAAAGTTGTGGCTTTTTAGCGTGAAAGGACTAAACGCTCCAAGAGCTGCATTGTGTTCTCCGACCAGATATATAGTTTTGGTTTCATCCGCAAGGAGCCGCTTCGGAGCGCCCCATCACTTCATAATGGACAAATGGCCCCGTCGCGTTTTCACGGCCCCAAAACGTTCCATGTACACGCGAAAGGAAGGGGAGGAAAATTATGTACAAAAAATTGTCGCGGTTTTGCTCTTTGTGGACCCGGACAGAAAGAAATCGACGTGATGTATGAAGACGTATCGTTTTAAAAACCGCAGGACCAGGGGGGGGGGGGGGAGACCCCCTCGCCACTTCCTTGAGCGATATTTACCTATTTATGCCACCTGCCCGCACTCGAAGGGATTAGTTTCCTTTTCGGGGCGTTTCTCAGGCTTCATTTGCTGCTAATCCTCGCGCCGATAATAAGCCGATAAGACACGCTTTTCAGACACGCACGAGGCCTGAATTATCGGTAGATTATTACCACTCCATGATGGGGCGATTTTTTTAAGAGGTGTGTAACGGCTGTTTGACGAATGGGTGACGCTCAGATGGGCAGCGCGTCTTCGGCGAATGGGAAAAAGTGAGACATTCGCGAAACAGCTATTCAGTTTTTTCTGTTCTGCATGATTTTTCACGCAGGAACGAATAGATGGTAAACGGAGAGCTTGGCACTTTTCAATGCATTCCATTTCCAGAGTGATTTTTGAAGGGACCCAGGAGACCTTGAGCCATGACAGTGGAGACCAAAGTTCTTATTAAAGTCATTTTTAAGCACAGTTAACCTCCTACATCTCTGCTTTGGACTTGTTAAATATTTGGAGAAGACGGGATAAACCTGCCTGCATAAATATTTCAATCTAAAAAGAGTGCATCAGTCCAAATATCTTATCTCGATGAGTCAAGACCCTTTCGCATAATAAACTGGATCACAACGCAATATCGATTGAAAGAACATCAAAATTGGGTCGAAAACTAACAAATCTCCAAACGTGTATCATTCTTGAATGACTATTTACTGACTTTATTTATTTATTTTTTTTTTACCTCCATTATTCATCTACAGATTTTGGATTTCTTTAAAACTTGCAATTTCCATAAAAATTATAGTAATCTTATTAATGATGTATTATTGACATCCTGTTTTACCGAGGTATGGCACGGCCTGTCTAATTTTTGTTTCTCTGTTTAGCTCTTTTCTACACTTTGAGTTCATATATCCTCTATTTTAATTTCATTTTCTTCTTTTGTCACACTAGGTGGCGTTAGTCTCTATTGGATTCTGTCTTTTACTCATTTTCTGTTTGACCGGCATAGTCTGCGCTCATTTCGGCATTCTTGTCAGGGCTTGTTGCACGGAAGAAGGAAATCTAATGATTTCTGAAACGTACGATGCTTACTTATTTTCAGTCGCGCTGCATTTTCGTTGTGAAGTAACCTGATTAGAGTGTGAACTCTCTTCCAGTGTCCGTCGTTGAGCAGGTAAAAGTTGAAAGCACTTTGTGGCTGTTTCGTCGTTTCCAAATCGAAATCCACATAATTGATATTTCCAATGTAAATTACTATGTTGATTATAATACAAATGATCTTTCCATAGATCTCTTTTGTACTCAGCCTTCCTGCTGCATGTTATAGAGAGGAAGACGTCAATTGGGAAGAGGCTAAAGCGACAGATGCAATGTGGCATTTAGCTAATAATCCATCAGAACATGGCAACAGATAATCCCTGTATACATCTAAGCGCGTTCATCAGCATTTCTGTTCAATCACTGAGCGAAATGCTGACCTTCAAAAGTAGCCATTAGTGGTCACGCACATTGCAATACATTTTAATGTGTGACATCACAACAAGGAAGTCTACAACTTCAATGGTTGTTTACTTGCAAAAAGGCAAATACCACGATCCTGTTTTAGATGAATTATACATAAATAAAATATGTAAAAAAAAATTAAGTTACACGGCTTTAGTAAAATGCACTAAGAAGTAAAAAATAATTTTTAGCTATCCCTACATTCTTGGTCATATCTGCAAATAAATAAAACCGTGGGGTGCCTATAAAAGAAATACATTTGAACATGAATAGAAATTTTAATGAACACTATAAGGAATACTATAGAAGTGACATGCGTAAGAAGGACGGGTTTTCAAATCAAAATTGTTAAAGAGAAATTTAAATGTATAAGAATGATTACATTCTATTTATGTCATTTTTGTGTTACTGTTCCTTAAAATTCTGATAATGTCTAAATATGATTCTTTTATGAGCCCTCTACGGTTTTATTTTGAGTCGCATATGACCCTGAATTTTGGGTTAGCTGAAAACTAATTTTTACTTTTTAGTGCATTTACTAAAACCGTGTCATTTAAAAAACATTTTATTTTATGCTTTTTAGTCTTTTGTGATTTTGCTATTCAATTTTCATCCGATATTCAATCAAATTATTTTATGATAAATCTTTAGAGGTTCTTCTGTATGTATAAAAACATCTATTCGTAACTCACCACGAGCAGCATCACGTGTTGAAAATTTTCTTTTATACAGTATATATAGAAGCGATGTCTTCTTCAATCATCTTACAGCAATGAAATACAGGGTGATCAAAAAAGATGGGCCAAACTTTAAGAGATGGTAGTACACACCTAATCAAGCATTTTTCGTCCTAGTTTACTGGGTCGGAAATGAAACATAAAGACGTTACAGGGCACTTACTCTTTGGGGAGCGGCCGCTCAGCAAACTTAAAAGCGTCATTCTAGTTGTTAATTTTGGGTTGTAGAAGAAAACCACGTATGCAAATTTCATCTGGAGAAGAAGAAGAACCCTTATGTAAATTTTCGTAACACCGAATGTACGGCTTTATCAGTTTGTAGAAGTTATTCGCAGTTACAACTTTTGAGAGGCAGATCGCTCGATCTGCCTCTATATCAGGCACACGCAGATATGTCGTGTCTTGACTTTTTTTTTTTTTTTTTTAAATATCTCAAGAGTCTTATCTATGTCAAAAACTTCCCTTGAATCTGAAGAGGAACTCGTCGCCAAAATTTCGGCCGCTGCTGCCGAAGTGCGCGATATGCCTGGTCTGTTCGAGAGAGTTCTCCAATTCTTCTATCGCCGCTGTGAGACGTGCATTCAGGTAGGCGGTCGCTTTTTTGAACCATTACTGTAATTATTGTTTATTAAATGCCAGTTTATAGCTTCTAAGTCATTCTTGCGTTCTCGCCTCTCCTCATCGGTTTCACCATTAAGGGTGAACGTTAGTAAATCTTCTGCCCTATCCGTGCTTTGTTAACTTTCGCGGCACACGTTTTTCGCCGAAATTCTGCTCAAACAGTTGCGAAAAATTTTCTGAAAGATAAAATGCAATGCTTAGATTATATTAAAACTAAATTTAATGCCCCAAAAAACATAGAAGATATTTTTTTATTTTAATTCAAATATTTTTGGTGCTGCCATCTGTTGTCGTAATTTAATTCATACCGATTATTTTTATGTTTTAATGAACATTTTAAAATATCTATTCCTTCTAATACAGTGTTAAATACAACAGATCATATATAATAATGCCACAATCACGGAAAGGTCATTTATCATTCTATAAATTTGATAAGGGATCTGAATGTACATCACTGAGGACTGCAGTTTTGTCTTCAAGTTCCTTTGTCTTCAAGTCCAAGTTCAATTACGTTTCCGTGATTATGGCATTATATATGACCTGTTGTTGTATTTAATAGCGTATTAGAAGGAATAGACATTTAAAAATGTTCATTAAAAAATAAAAATAGTCGGTATGAATTAAATTACGACAACAAATGGCAGCCCCAAAAATATTTGAAATTAAAATAAAACATATATTCTATATTTTATTGGGTATTAAATTTAGTTTTAATATAATCTAAGCATAGCATTTTCTCTATCAGAAAACATTTCGCAACTGTTTGAGCAGAATGTCGGCGAAAAACGTGTGCCGCGAAAGTTAACAAAGCGAAGATAGGGCAGAATATTTACTGACGCTCACACTTGGCACCTTTACGGTTTATTTCCGACCCGTAAACTATGACGGAAAATGCTTGGTTTCGTGTATACTACCACCTCGTAAAATTTGGACCATTTTTTTAAATCACCCTATATAGTATATAAAAAGAGAGAAGAGAGGTTTTATTAGACTTATTTTTAATTATCGTACAACAATGGGATTTTTGCAGACCATTCCGGGCATAAACAGGGAAGAAGGGTCAACTCAAATTGGATGAAATATTGCATCATCATTGCAAATACTCGTGCGTAAAATTTCAAGAAAATCAATTCTGTAGAAGTGGATCTGAATTGAGCAGAGAAACCGACCTGAATAAAATCATGTCATTATGCATGGTACCCTTAGCTAAACTCTCATTCTTCCAGATTTGTGAAGGCGTTAACCTTCAAGTTTTGCAATTTCACTTTTTGTTTTGTTTTAAAAAACATGCTTTTGAAATATATGTTATCTACGTGGTATATGCAATCACAGAAACAACGGAATTCAGTATATCTGTCTAGAATGTGACCCTCAAGACGTTTATGGCCCATAGACTATTCACTGTTTTTATTGATCCATTTTCTTTTCACAAAATTTTCCAATGGTCTACATGTCCTGTTCTCACTCGTCACTTTTTGTATATTATCATCTATTAACTGATAAAGGCGAAAAGTTATGCGCGCTTCAGCTATCGGTTTGATGTTATGTATGCAGACATTATTCTGGGATTTATACCCTATATATGCACTCATTATAAATTTTATTCTTATCGATATATACATATATACATGTATATATGTATATGCATATATATTTATGTATATATATATATATATATATACATATATGTATATATATATATATATATATATATATATATATATATACGGGGTGTCCCAAAAACGTTGACCTCGACTTTTATTCCTTAAATATTGATCTTAGACATATATAATAACTTACAAAGTTGCGTAAAAAAAGGTACAGAATTTTATAAAATCGATAAAAGTTTTCAAGGGAATAAATTTTAAGAAATACGAAATTTAAATTTTTATACAGCCTCCGTACAAAAACATTTCCAATGAGTAAAATGTGCCCCATACACTAATAAGGTGATGTACAAAATTTCAGCATTTTATCATAAAAAGTCCCAGAGATATGTTTACCCAAAGTGGGTGAGGGATTAATCACACATTAGAATGAAAATGTTTACAGCAAGAGTGCAAATGACGCAGCGCAGAAATGCATCATAGACAAATAATATCTGCCTCTTATCTTTAATGAATCTTTGGCATGGATGGAAAACATTTTGAACACGGTTTGTAATCTTTGTGTAAAATTATTATCTCTACCCAGTGTAGATACTTTTGTACAAATAAATAGCAAAGTTATTATTTATTTATGTAATCATTGGTTTCTTTTGTAATTTGTGTATGACCCCTGAAACGCGATCTGCCAACATGATTTTTCCCTTCTGAAAAACCATGTCGACCCATCAAAAAGTGGTTTAAGTCAGTATTTTTCTCTTTTCATATCTCTGGGAATTTTTATAATAAAATGCTGTAATTTTGTACATCAACTTATTAGTGTATGGGGCATATTTTGATATTGAAAATGTTTTGGTACGCGGGCCGTAGAAAAATTTAAAATTTGTATTTTTTAAAATTTAAGTCCCTTGAAAATTTTAATCGATTTCATAAAATTCTGTACCTTTTTTACGCAACTTTGTAATTTTTATTATATATGTCTAAGATCAATATTTAAGGAATACAAGTCGAGGTCAATGTTTTTGGGACACCCTGTATATATGTGTATGTATGTGTATATATATATATATATATATAGATAGATATAGATATAGATATTATCTATCTCTTTCTTCAGAAACAAGCATTTTGTTTATTTTAAATAGATACTTGAACTTGAAAACTAATTTTTTTCAAAATGAACACTTTTTAGACTTAGTGCTTATCCACGTGTATTGCTTTAATACTTGGTTATTTTTTGTTTTTCAATTTTCGAATTCTCAACATTGATATAAGTTGATTATACAGCCTGGATCAAAAGTATTAGGCACCCTCATTTTTCTACTTTAACTGCGGGTGTGTTACTTGAAATCACCTCATATGTTTATGACTGCATACGTAGTAGGAAGTTGAAATGAAAAGTTCAGTTGACACCCAATAAAACATTTCCAGGATGATAACTGGAAATTCCAGGTTTTTGTGGAAGAAGTCGGTTGCATTCGCTGTTCTGGTTTGTACACGTGCACTCGATTGCGCGCTTATCTCATCTCAATTTGAGGTCTTGTCTGTATAAAATGCCGAGAAATAAGGAGCTTAGCAACGAACAACGGTTGAAAATTCAATTTTTATACGAGCAAGGCAATAGCCAATGTAAAATTGCCATAAAAGTGAAATGCTCGAGATGCGCGGTGCAATATACTATCAAACGTCTTAAGAATACTGGTATGTCGCATGGTAAACCCATGAGCCAATATTTTCGGGAATGCGACCTAGAGTCTTCTTATTTATTTTTGGGGGTCAGCCTTTTCGTTCGGCCATCTGCACTCGAAATAGAAAACCAGGATGTCGAAGTTGCTTTGGATCTCGGATTCGAACCGAAAGGGTGTAATGTGCGTCCTTTTCGGAGGGGTCATAGGGATTGCGGCCTGCTTTGAATTAGTGCCCGAAAGAGTATTGGTTTCGCAGGGGCTTGAAAAAGGGCTTTTGTTTCTGGGGGTCTAAAAGCCAATGGCGTTGCTTTGGGGTCAAGGGGTTAAGACCCTGAATCCAATGGGATGTTTGTGTACGCCTCAGGGGCGTGTTTTAAAATCTTGGAGAGAGAGAGTTTTTCAGTTTTTAAAAAAGGAGCGAGGAGAAGGTTTTGTGTTGTGAGTGAGAGAAGTCATACTCCCCAGCATTGTCCTCAACCATGAGAGGCTGTTCATTCAGCGAATGCTCGGTGAGTTACTCATTTAAGGGCCTATGCCTGATTTGCATATTTTCTCTCTCTCTCTCCGGATTTAAGGATATTTAAAATATTGCATAGGATTGTTTAAATTTAATTTTTAATTACCATCTTTCACATTTTAGTCTATGAGACTACATATACTTTTGTATTTGTTTAATTGCTTGTCTAAAATTGGTAGTTATCCCATTTGGAATATGGGAAGTTGTCTTTTAAATATTTTAAATCAAATTCTTGTAAATATTTATATAGTGTAAATAAATTAATGTTTGTGTTTATACTCACGGCCTTATTCTTTTTCGCGCTCTTACCGGGCGTGTCCTAAAAAGGAAGTTACCTTAGGACATGGTAGTCATTTAAATCGTCGAAGAAGTGGGAGAAAAAGATCACTACACCTAGGAATGACCGACTTTTGAAACGATTTGCATTGAAATATCGTAGAAAAACTTCATTTCAATTAGCTGCTGAATTGTCAGAGGCAACAAAAATAAAGAATCTGTGCTCTACCCACTAGAAGACGGCTTGCAGAAGCTGGATTGAAAGGCTGCAAGGCCAGGAAGAAGCCATGGATTTCCGAAAAAAAAAAAAAAAGAAACAGTTGGAATGGGCTCTTAAACATCGTAATTTTACTGAAGAAGATTGGGCGAAAGTTCAGTGGTCTGATGAATCAAACGTTCAGGTATGTTTCATTTCACTTGCTTTTATTCAAAACTAGCGTGAAAATGTCAATATATAGCTACTTTTTTTGTAAAGCTCTTTGGGATGTTAGTAAAATAATTTCAATACTATAAGTACTTGGAACACCTGGTGTGTCTTATGTGAGGATACGGGTAGGTGAGGAATATAAGGAAGAGTGCATAGTGTCCACTGTGAAACATGGTGGTGGCACCATAATGATTTGGGGATACATGGCAGCCGACAGTGTGGGCGAAATGTACATATGTGAGGGACGAAAGAAGTCTTTGACGTACATAAATGTACTAGAAACAACACTGCAAGCATCTTTTTCACGAATTTTTGGCGATACAAACATGGATGGGATCCGACTCCAACAAGGCAATGCAACTTATCACACATCTGCTGCGACTATGAAGTGGTTCAGTGAAAATGGTGTACATCTTTTGCATTCTTCTCCACAGTCTCCAGATCTCAATCCCATTGAACAGTTGTGGGCTTTTCTCAAACGCAAAATCAAGAAGCATTCCATTACTTCAAAATCAACCTTAAAGTTCATATTGCAAGAGGAATGGAAGAAGATACCGAGAGAGGAGTGCAGTAGGTTAGTCCGCTCCATGCCTGAAAGAATGGATGCCGTCATAAAGGCGAAAGGAGGTCCAACCAAATATTGATAAGTTTCAATAAAAAATGATTATTTTGAATCTCTGCAGTTTTATATTAGCTCAACACATTAACAGTTTAAAATAAATGGATTTCAGTAGGGTGCCTAATATTTTTAATCAAGGCTGCATTTAGCTTCATGACTAAATATACACTGCCGGACAATTGCTAAGGACGGGTGACACTATCACCCATAGCAACCACAGAATGAAAGGAAGTAAAATGTGGAAAATTGGAATAAGTGCAAGATACAGTAAGAAGAGGTGTGGGTATGCAAATTTTTCATTTCCACGCCTGCTCGTCACGTGATAGCGCTGTTAAGAGATTTAAAGGATTTCACGCGTGTGGGCAGTTGTTCTAAGTGAAAGTTTTACGGAAAAGATTTAATTGACGAACTTGAAATTTTTGGTATGTCTTCCCAATATCATTTGATGATTTTACGCGTGGCCGTATTATTGGAAAAATCAAAGAAAAGCGAAAAATAACAGATGTTGCCAGGGAGTTTGACATCGCCCACAGTGTTGTTTCACGGCTGTGGCAAGCATTTAAAACACTGGAATGTCTAGCAAGTGTTACGGGGGAAGTTGTGTTAGAAGTGCAACGCCTGCAGGAGACAGGTACATTGTCCCATCGGCAAAAAGGGACCGGCGCACCACAGCTCAGCAGGTGGCAAATCAGTTTCTTGCTAGCAAAAGACAACAGATCTCCCGAAAAACTGTAGCCAGACGTTTGGGAAAAGGAGTACTATACGCCCGCAGCCCTGTTGTGTGTATCTCATTTTCCAGACTGCACCGTACCGCCCGTTTGTCTTGAACATCGCAATTGGACCGAGCAGGACTGGGCTTGCGTGCTATTCTCAGATGAGAGTAGATTCAGTCTGTCATCTGATTCCAGACACCAACTGATCTGGTGTGAGAGTGATACTGCTTATCCTCCAGAAAATATCCAGGAAAGGGACCGATATCCGACATGTTGTATCATGGTATTGATCGCCATCATGATCAATAGCCGCAAGCCCCTACATGTGAATGCAACTGGGACTATGACCGGCCAACGATACATTGATGGAGTTCTACTGCCTCATGTTCGCCTTTTCCATGCATGGTGCTGTCGATTGATAAATTTGTTTTCATGGACGACAACGTAGCATGTCATCGAAGACTCACTGTTCAGGATTGTCTAGTCAGCGAGGGTATTCAATGCCTCGTATGACCAGCACGTTCTCCTGATGTAAACCCCATTGGAAATATTTGGGATGCTTTGGGGAGGCGACTTGCTGGTCGAAAATATCCCCCAACAAACAAGAACACCTTCATCCATGCACTGACAGAGGAGTGAGATAACTTGCCTCAACAGCTGCTGGATAATGTTGTGCAAAGCATGGCACGTTGTGCAAAGCATGACGTGTGGAATGTTGCATCGCACTCCACAGTGGATATATCTCGTACTAACACCTTTCTCAAAGGTACCTGCTGTCCTTCATATGCATTTTTTCATTTCTCCGTACACAGCATCAAATGAACACTTTTTCCTTTCAGATGTTTTAAAACTTTTATTTTCCAGAACAATAAATGATCTTTATTCTAATGTCCGAAAAGTGAGGAACAATATTTCATCCTGCTGGGTCTCCACCCTCGCTTAATGTTGTGCTACATTGCAATTTGTGACCCGTCCTTAGCAATTGCCCAGCAGTGTATGCATTTTATTCTCCTCTTGATTGATGATTCTCTATTTTTTACATCCTTTTATGTTGTTAGCATTTTTTACGTTAAGACTTTACGAGTTACAGTTTCTCTCTTTTCTATCATTGAAATTTCATATTATAGTTATATATATTCGCGCTTTGTTTCTATGTAAATAATAAACAACGGGCTATTGCTTCTATTTAAATAATACACAGCCGACTTTTGCTTCCATTTAAGAAGAAAGCATCTTTAAAGACAGCCATTCCTTTTACGCGAATGTAGGCTTTCCATATTTTAAATTTTTAGGCAGGGTTGCCATATTTGATGATTTATCGACGATTCACCAATCGCGATTTGTTTACCAACTTAGCGATTTTTCGAATGAACTTTCTAGAAATAATGAATATTCTGAGAGATGCGAGCATATATATTCTATTGCGAGTTCGAACCATTTATAAAAAGCAACCGGGCTGATCTCCAATAGGAATTTGAATTAATTAGTTGCAATATAAAATCGCATTTAAAGCAATGCGCGATTTTGAATAAATCTAAATGCTTTTTCAAGCTTTCCAACATAGTTGTAAAGTGTTTATGAATTTCAGTCTGTCTGTTTGTCCGTTCTCACGATAACTGCCGTATAAAATGACTTTATCGAAATGAAATTTTAGTATAATGTTGACACGGTCTGTGGGACATATGGAAATAAAAATGAATAATACAACTGAGCTAGTTTGGGATTTAACCCGGGATGAAAAATTGCAATGCATTGAACCTTGTGGAACATAATTTTTCAAACATTTTTTAAATGAAGTTAAAATTCACAAATTGCTTTGAAAATTTTAGGAAATATTAAAATTATCACGCGAAATGTGTAAAAAAAAATCAGCAAAATATGTTAGGTAGTTTTTAAAATAAAAATTGAAATAATAATTTCACCTATATTATATGAAGAGATCACGTGACTCTTTTCAAAATAAAATATGCCATCCATTTCTTCCCCATTTGTAAAGATCGTGATGAAGATCTTTTAAATTTATATTTAATGTTGCATTCGTCCTATAAAACCACTTTATTTTTGCATATTATATGTGTATCTATATTCTGTGCCAACGCAATTACAATGTTTTTTATTTTAAATGATCACTAAACTTTGATTTTTCCTACAACGAAGCCTAATTTCTATAGCATGCAGAATGTAAACAAATAAAACGATTGCAAGATGAGTTGTACAAGTATTGCTAAATTTTTTTCACGCAAAAATATTTAGCTCTGGAGTCTGGAATATAAGTGATATAAATGAAATATTAATTTATTTTATATAGGGAATCAGACTTTTTATAGCACTGATAGCTTTTTGATGAAATTTCAAGTTTCCAAGTACAATAAATTATTGTAGTACTGTGATAATTTATAAAATAACTCACTTCGCCAGTCGGGAGGCTTCGCCTCCTACTCGCTTATGCTCGCTTCGCAAGCACTTCCGTGCCGGCTGCTATGCAAGCGTAACACCCTCAAATGGGTTCCGTCCTTGTTAACTAATATTCACCAGCCTCAGAACTCGCTTCGATTCAAAGTCCCAGAAACGCTGTCTTTCAATCTGAACGGCGCATACGACCGCCTACGTGTCTCGCACTCGATGATGCCCACAGAATCTCAGGGCTCCACCCGCCATTGACTAACGGTCATTAACTCGATTTACGAATAACTCGAGCCTCGTAACTCGATTCAGGAGTCGGAAGAGTTCGTCTCCAAATCGCTGACGCTCATTAACGCTCGCAGAACCCCGGGATACGCCCCTATTGGTTGCCGCTCATTTTCCCCCTTAACTGGATTCTCAAATCGGGAGGCTTCGCTTCCTACTCGCTGACGCTCGGTTCGCTAGTAGTTTCGTGCCGCCTGCTACGCAAGCATAATACTCAAATGGATACCGTCCTTGTTAACTGGCATTCACCAGTCCTAGATCTCGCTTCTCTAGCTCTTCCAATCTGGACAGCGCACGTGACCTCTTACGTGTTCCATACTAGCTGACGCTCGCAGAATCTCGGGTCTCCGCCCTCCATTTGGATACCGCTCATTTACCCCGTATCTCGATTCACCAGTCGGGAGGTTTCGATTCATGGAAGACTTCGTCTTCTACTTCCTTGCGCTCTCTGAATCTGCATCACGAATCCTTTCTTGCCGCGTGCTATTAAGAACGATAGCTAACTGTATTAGGAAGAAAAGGCAAAACTTCATAACTGTAGGTTTTGCTGCTTGTTCTTAATACAGTTTCATAATATGTGTTACGCTTTCAGTATAGAGATATTTTCAACAATAAAACATTTAATTGTTGTGCAATATAACAATGATATTCTGATATTCATGACAGCAATGATTGCGAAACGCTGTGTTTGTTTGTCGGAAGTGATATGATTATCAACATTTCATATTTTCTAAAGTACACTAACAACGTTGTAGTCATGTTTAGAACTAAAGATCTGTACTTTTAAAGTTTTTAATGTTTCGATAACTCCCTCGCCCATTCACGTAACTTCCTCGCCCAATAAACTCCTCGCTCATTTTGTAACATTTCTGCCAAAAACTAATCAAAAAGAAACTTTCAGTCGCCTTGACCCATTAAATCTTCGCCCGTAGAGAAAGAAAATTTTCTCTTCAGAAGTGCATAAAAAGTTGAATAACTCATTAACTAAACCGAAATTTAAAAAAAGGGCTCCGTCTTGCACAAATTCAAATATGTAGGTATATGTCATCAAAAATTGGAGGTCTTTCTATTGTTAGTCTGTCCGCAGCTCAACTCGCAGCTCAAAAACTCTTCCTTTGACTTTGACATTAAAAAACAATTGACATAAATTTTAGAACGCTAACATGAACCGTTCTCGAGATATTGCACATTTTTCAAAAAAATTATCAAAAAGTTATATAAAATAAAGAAAAAATATTTCCTATTGAGAAACATATTCAATTTTCATATGTAATACCATGCGATACATTGGGTGACATTATTCTCGTGGATCTAGCTCGTTCCATTCATGAAAAAAGATACTTTGAGTCATACTTTTGTATTTGAACGCCCATAGTCATTTATCTGCTGTAAGAATAACTTATTTCTCTGTCCATAACACTTGGCGAGATTTTGGCGACGAATTTGTCGGAATGTCGCCCACTTGGCGACATTTTTAATTGTTGCCAAATTAACAAAAATCTCACCAAATGGATAAAAATGACGCTCAATCACTGAAAATGACGACTCATTGAAGAAAATTCAATATCGTGGAAAGAATATATAAAAGTATCTGCTATAAGAATAACATTTTTTTTTAACTGTAAAAGTAGTCAATTCATTGCATTATATAAGGAAAGTCATGTGTTGCCCACATCAGATTTTTTTTTTAATATAGAGAGGGCGAAGGGATACATAAGGCTGGTGTAACAGCGACATATTTTGACTAATAATTGAAGTGATGGTTGTACATATTGAAAAGAGGGTTATTTCCTCTGGAGAAAATCAAAACATTCTAGACTTCTTTCTTGAATGATGGGTACACTTTTTTGAAAGCAGAAGCATTTATTTTACAGTTAAATAGCGCATCCAATATCAGCCATGTCACATGCGCGCGCCATTCAAATAGCATAGGCAGACTTATAGATTGGACCGGTTGGAGTCAAAATGGCGGTTGCGTCAGCCTATATAGTTAGGAGCCTGAGGATACATATATGCATACATCGATACGCGAACCACATTTAATAGCATAGGGGAACAGTATAAATCAATGCCTACGTAGAAATTCATCTACCACATTTACAAAAGAAAGAACCAGATAAGGAAAAATAAACAAACATTGTATTTTCAGTTGCGTTTATTTATTTTTTTATTTTTTTTTCAAACTGGACTCTTTCTCGGTCGATAAAATTTGATGGAGCTTTTACCGGAGATGAAAAAAAAGGGGGGGGGGGGGCGGTAAATCGAAAAATTTCGCCACCGTAGATGATTCGCATGAGCGGACGAACCCAAACGACTTCTCAAAGACGAAACGGACGGAAGGATAAAAAAGTGTGTGGGGGATGTCACAGTTTGACAAACAGCGGGGAAGAATAAAATACATAATACATACATAAATAAAAGAATGAATAGGGCAGGGGTTGTCCGGTTGTTCCATTACCTGGGCGGACCCTTTGACTCTCCGAAAAAAAATCAGAGGCGGGGAGGGGGGGGGGGGGTTGTCAGGAAATTGAACAGGGGCAGCCTGACGTCTACAAGTGAATGGATGGACAACAATTCTCTTGGGTGTGAAGAGAAAAATCTGTTCGATTTCTCTTTTATTCTATCCCAGCTCGGTCCTGTAAAGTTTGAAAAACATATTGATGTAATCTGTTTTCGTACAGATATTATTCTTGGAGAATTTAAAAGTAAATAGAAGTGATAGAAAGGGCTTTATCGAAAAGGAACGGCCTGGGAATTTTTCTATTTTATTCAATTTGTGATCCATTTCATTCCCAGGTAACGCAACTCTCAAACCCTTTCAGTACCTGTAATCACGTGACCAGACACATATATTTAAATACTAGTATTTAATTGCTGGCAAGTACAGAAAAAAAATAACACTCTTAAAAGAATTAAGTAGAATACTTCTTTTATATTTTTTATTTTGTTTAGGGAGGCCACCCATTACAAAGTTTCATGCCATATATTTTGACAGGGTCGCAAATAAAATGATATATAATAACTGAATTACATCGGAAATAAATGAATGATATTTTGCAATCTTGCTGTTTACGGTGGAACCCCAATTTTGTGTTTCTCTGAGAAATCCATTCAAAAACGTTCTTTGCGGGAAAACACGATGCAAGGGAAACTCGATTTTGACTTAGTCTGTAAAAGAGAAAAGAAATAAATAGACCAATCGCTATAGACTTTACTTTTCACTCGTTAAAAATGTAATTTAGGATTC
This sequence comes from Amaurobius ferox, assembly GCA_951213105.1. NCBI lineage: Eukaryota > Metazoa > Arthropoda > Arachnida > Araneae > Amaurobiidae > Amaurobius > Amaurobius ferox. The sequence continues at coordinate 9,705,805 of OX578145.1, forward strand.
ACATAGAAAAATGTTAAAACACCTATAATTTAGGGATTTTAAAAAGTAAATTTGTTTGCATTTGTAAAGTGAATCTCCAGAGTCTCCAAATAATAAATGCTATGCAATAAATAAATAAATAAATAAATGAACTAAATCTCGTCCTGGAGAAAGAAGCAGAATCTTTACTTCTCAAAAAAGTCTCTCAGCTCAGACACGTCTACCTGACCGTGCCTAGACAACAGTCTAATGATACAAATGGCACTCGCATTTTCTTTTATTGCCCCTTTAAATGCAATATCACCTGATGGGGGGGGGGGGGTTATCCATTGGAGACAGATATTACCTAAACAATACAACAGAACCCAAGGGTGTGGCGCCAGACGGAGCAAAAATAGATCTGCACTTTCTTGTGCTTATTTACAAACAAAACATTTTATGCACGTAGTTTGAATAATTAAAATAAATAGAATTAAAATGAAAGTGGTTGGGTCGTGTCCATTATTTGGGTGGACACTACACACTCTCTAGCTCATCTTCCCCGATGCTTCGCTACCGATTGTGCGAGATGCCAAGGTCTTTCCTGCACATTATTTAAATTGGTACATAAACGATTTCGGACAGAATACCCTTTCAGAATCTTCTTATCCGATAACAATCCCATTTAAAAACAAAACTATCCTTAAAGCCATTCTGTGCGTTTTGAGACTTCTAAAACTACGTGAAATGAGGAGTGGCTGTTTTTCACCCCCCCCCCCCCCCCACTTCACACTATGCAACTATTGTTGCGCTATTAATACATCACGTATTCCCTTATGGTTGTGCTTTCACCAGTGGTTTTGTTCGCGCAGAACTGACGTCTCTATCGGGGTCAGCCATATTGTGTTGAGGGGACTTTTAACATCCATATTCCCCTCCATGCTATTGCTTTGTGACACCTCGTTATATATATATATATATATATATATATATATATATATATATATATATATATATATATATATATATATATATATATATATCGACAAGTTTTTGGATCAACAATTAATAATATATCTAATCCATGGAGGTAAGAATAAAGAGTTAAAACTTCAAATTAATAAAACACTAATATCGTTTAAGACGGTCATTGAGATGGCGCTGGTATGTTCCTGCATTGTATGTCCCTATGGCGAAAGGCCTAAAATATTTATTTAAACTGCTAATTTTGTTAAAATAAATTATTAGAAGAATCCAAATGAGAATTAAAGCAATAAAGAATATTCCTACGTATTCAAAACATTTTTACCTTTCAATTTACTTTTTCTCCCTATATTCTATATTCTCTCCTACAACTATGAATAAATACTGGTTAATTATGCTCAAAATTAGGGTACCCTTCATTTTAAAATAATCAAAAATACATATGTTAAACACTAGGCCTTTTGTTATGTCGACTAACAACAGCGACTCCTTTACTAACACAAGCGACACCTAGATATAATTATAAAAATCATTAGGATATTTTTAAGCGTTTTATCTCTTTTTTTCTAATCTTTTCATGATCTGGCCAATGCAATACTCCAACTCAAACAAAGGCAAGTTTAATTATTGTGGAATCTATATAAATAAAATTGGAAATCTCTCGTCTGTCTGTCTGTCTGTCCCGTCATCACGGGAGAACGGCTGAACCGAATTTCATGAAATTTTGTGGATAGCCTGGAAATAGTCCCACTTAAAATTTAGTTCAAGTTTCTAGTATCTAAGACCAGGGGTTGTCGAGATATTAATGAAAAACGAAACTTTTTCCTAAGAATTCTACTCTCCAACTCCGTGGTTTATCCAAACGAAAAGCTTGAAAATCGTTTGAAAGTAAGTTAAAACTTTATCTCTGAGTTTGATGGGAGATTTTTTGCGCTAATTAGTCACTTTCTGAAAACATGAATTGTTTGAAACATGAATTTAAATGGAAAATCTATCTCCATGGTTTATTTTTCACAAGCTTTTACTCAACAATGAAAAGTATAAAGAAATCAAAATGGTTATTTAATTTCGCAGTTTATGAGGAAGATTCTATCTTATATCATGTTGCTCAGAAGCGCAATTAAATAAAATCTGTCTGTTAATTTTAATAATTATTTTTTCGATTTGAATAATACATAAATGGATATAAAAATATATTTTAGAAAAGAACGATTTGATTTTTCTTATAGCATTTTTGACTGGATAATATCAATTACGGTCTTTGGGTTTAAAAGTTATTATTATCGATATTTTCGGAGATTGATTCAGGGATTATGCAATTGTTTTATTATGACAAAAATTGTTTAAACTCATATTGTATGTTGTACGAGTAATCTTCTACAAATACACGGGTATATCTTCTAATCTACGAGAATATAAGTAGTACAGGTATATAGGCATATATTGGAATCAATTACGACCTTCTGGTATAAAGAGTACGAGGATTATTGATATTTTCAATTTATTACGTCATCCCTTTTATCTCTTTTATTTTGGCAAATATTTTTGAGACTTATATTGTAATACAGGTAATCTTCTACTAACACACATGGCATATTTTCTAATCTGCGACAATATAAGTAGTACGGGGTTGCATATATTGATTCAATTCCTTTTTTTTTTTTTGTAAATTTGCTTACAAAAGGGGCCAGGATGTTGTATTCTTCAGATCTGCCGGTGAAGATAATTTTGCATAGTGAGAACATATATCCCTAAATTTCTCTATGGGAGCAATAAATTTAATATTTTAACAGAATCTGCACATCTATTTTAACAGAATTATAAGTTTCTTTATATTATATACTCCGTACGAAGAACGGGTATGCTGCTAGTATTTAATAAAAATCGGCTATGGCCCATATTTAAATTTTATTACAAATGGACGGACGCATTTTAATATTGTGTGCGAATCTCCACTTGACTTCCTACTATATTCCTTTGCAATCGAGTGAGAAGCATTCTTTTAGGAGTTCTTCTAAAAAATAAAATTAATAAATAAAAAACTTCAGTTGCCTACAATCCCGTCAAGCTCATGAATTGAATGCATTCGACAGATGTGTAATGATACGTCTCATAAGCCCCTTATATGCATTCCGTTAACTTTCTACTGAAATGTTGTAGTGTGTGAAATGTGTGACTTTTTATCGTAATTTTTGACAACAAAACAAATAAAACCAAATCCTTTTCTCTAGGACGAACCGCTCTTGATATATTTAAATTTTATTTTAATTTTGGGCAGTGGACAGCGTTTTAAAAGTTCCCAGATGAAAAAAAGAAGATGTATTGAAACTACAAAATAGATCTATTTTAAAATCGGTTTCCGTGTCAATGGGTACAATGAGACTCCATTCATTATGAAAGAGAAAATGAATTTGAGTCTGTAGAGATCTTTATGTGCTGTCCACATCAGATTTTTGATTTTATGAGTTGAGTCATTTTATTGCAGATTCATTTCGACAATCATTTCGGAGAAATTTAATAAATTCAAAGTCTATTCAGAAGATCCCAGAACGAGTTTAAATTTACATCCTAAATTGAATGAGCAATGGACAAAATTCAACAATACGACCAAGAGTATAAATCGAATCGCCCACTCCAAGAATTTCGCTCCACAAAAGACTCGATAAAGGGTAGAAACTCTCTTAAAAAGCAAATAAATTATTTTCCTCGTCTACAGTGACTGCCTCCTGTGTTCCCTCGTTATGTTGTCTGCCAGTGAAAATTCTTCGTAAAAGACTAATAATGCTCGTCCCCATTAATTCGCGCTTAATGTGACGGATAATAAAAGCCCCCCCCCCCCCCCCCCTCGCAGACGACTTCTGTCTCCCGGCCTCTCTAATTGAACCTAAAGTGCGTTTGCATGCGCGCCAGCATATCTTGCTCGTTATCGTGAGCGTTTGACAAAGGAATTAACCCTTTTAACTCGAAAGGTATTTATATCCGGTTACTAATTGCATTAAAACGGATTGAACAATCAATGAACTGTTCGTGTTATCAGAAATGGGTTGCTATGTCGAGAGTTTGAATAGTAAAACGCATTGCAGCAGAAAAGGTGTTCAACGTAATATGAGCAATGTACCAAAACAAATCTTCTTTAGCTTATCAGCTAAATTTTATTACCCTAAGCATAATAGGGTGGTAACTGAGTAAAAATAATCGCATCATCTGTAGTAGCTTAAATTGTGGACACATTTGTTTTATTAGATCCACTGTACTTACGATAGTGCTCAAATAAAGTAAAATATTTTCTACCTTTTCCAAATGCTTTAAATTGTTATCTCAATTCTCAAAGTACGAGAATGTGCCAGTTAACAAGGGACGGTCCCCAACGATTATATTATGCCTGCGTAGCTGGCGGCACGACAGTGCTTGAGAAGCAAGCTCAGATAGCGTTAGTGAGTAAGAGTCGAAGCTTTCCGACTCGCGAATCGAATTACGGAGCGGGGGGGGGGGGGGGGGGGGGGGAGGCTAATGAGCGGCAGCCAATGGAGGACGGAGTCCCGCGGTTCTGCAAGCGTCAGCGAGCATAGAACAAGTAGGCGGTCATTTGCGCCGTCCAGATTGAAAGAGCTCGCGAAGCAAGTTCTAGGGCTGGTACTTGTCAGTTAACAAGGACCGTCCCCAACGGGCGTATTACGGAACATGTACATGAGTATATTATATCCATGGGCGCCCATAGGGGAGAGCAGGAAGGGGTACATGTCCTACCCTGGTCATTCAAGGTCGCAAAGGTGGACATTTATCTAATGGATGTTGTCCTCTTATCATTTAATTTGTATAAAGAACCTAATTGAGCCAATCTTTCACTCAACATTTTCACTCTTTCATACATTGTTAAACAAAATTAAACTTATTAAAAATCATAATATATATATTTTTAAAAGTGTTAGATTCGCTGTCAGGGCCGTAGCCAGAGACGAAAGTCAAGAGGAGCGAGGGTGACATTCAAGGGGGGGGGGGGGGCTCAGTAGTCTTGAAGGAGGGGCTCACCAAAAGCACAGTTAATCATTAGCATTTATTAACCATAATAATGTAATGTAACAGTGAATCCCGCAATAATACAAGAGTATCCAAATACTATTGTCTTAATTTTTCAATATTTTTAAATTATATATGTAAATAAATGTATCATAAGTATAACCACACATTCAGCTAAATTAGATTACCTTTTAAACAAAATAATTTATGAAAAAAAAAATATCAAAGAATTTTTTTATGCAAAAATTGGATAACATGTTGGACGAAATTTCATATCACTACTAAATCTATATAAATAAAATTGAAAATCTGTCTGTCTGTTTGTCCCACCATCGCGGGAGAACAGCTAAACCGAATTTGATGAAATTTTGTGGGTAGCCTGGAAATAGCCCCACTTAAAATTTAGTCCAAGATTGGAGTTTCTACGACCAGTGGTTCTCGAGATACGAGATTTTGGTTTGTCTTATCATCAAGGACGAACGTCTAAACCGAATTTAATGAAATTTTGTGACTGGCCTTGAAATAGCTCCCCATAAATTTAATCCAAGTTTTGAGTTTCTAAGACTAGGGGTTGTCGAGATATTAATGGAAAACGAAACTTTTTCCTAGGAGCTCTACTCTCCAACTCCGTGGTTTATCCAAATGAAAAATTGAAAATCGTTTGAAAGTGAATTAAAACTTTATCGCTGAGTTTTGTGGGCGATTTTTTGCGCTAATTAATCACTTTCTGAAAACATGAATTGCTTGAAACATGAATTTAAATGGAAAATCTATCTCCATGGTTTATTTTTCACAAGCTTTTTACTCAACAATGAAAAGTATAAAGAAATCAAAATGGTTATTTAATTTCGCAGTTTATAAGGAAGATTCTGTCTTATATTATGTTGCTCAGAAACGCAATTAAATCTGTCTGTTAATTTTAATTATTATTTTTTCGATTTGAATAATACTTGTTTAAACTTATATATTGTACGTTGTACGAGTTATCTTCTACAAATGCACGGGTCCATCTTCTAATCTACGAGAATATAAGTAATACAAGTATATTGGCATATATTTTGATATATACTGGCATATATGGGAATCAATTACGACCTTCTAGTATAAAGATTACGGGGATTATTGATATTTTCAATTTATTACGTCATCTGTTTTGTTTTGGCAAAGATTTTTGAGACTCATATTGTAATACGGATAATATATCTTCTACTAACACACAGGCATATTTTCTTATTAGCGGACAATATAAGTAGTACGGGGATATATATATATATTCCCATATAATTTTAGTGCTTTTATTTTGGCATATATTGGAATCAATTACGGGTTTATTGATATTTTCAGTTTATGCATATAATCTAATAATACAGGTTATATCTTCTAATATTCGAGTGTATCAGTAGTACGGGTCCCATACAAATTTAGCGCTTTTATTTTATATATATTGATTCAATTTAATATTTTTTGTATATTTGCTTCCAAAAGGGGCCAGGATGTTTTATTCTTCAGATCTGCCCGTGAAGATAAATTTGCATAGTGAGAACAGATATTCTTGAACTTCTCTTTAGGAGCAATAAATTTAATATTTTAACATAATTTACACATGATTTTGAATTATAAGTTTCTTTATATTATATACTCCATACGAAGAATGGGTATGCTGTCAGTCTATATAAATGAAATTGAAAATCTGTCTGTCTGTTTGTCTCATCATTACGGGAGAACTGCTGAAATGAATTTAATGAAATTTTGTGGGTAGCCTTGATATAGTCCCACTTAAAATTTAGTCCACGTTTCGAGTTTTGAAGACCAAAGGTTGTCGAGATACAGCTTTGAGCAAAAGTATTAGGCACCCTCATTTTTCTGCTTTAACTGCGGGTGTGTTACTTGAAATCACCTCATTTGTTTATGACTGCATGAGTTGAAATGAAAATGCAAACGCAATTTCCATTGACAACCAATAAAACATTTCCAGGACGATAACTGGAAATTCCAGGTTTTTGCGGAAGCAGTCGGTTGCATTCAAGGTACTTTAAACATAAGGTAGGTCAGAGAAAGGGGGTTGCTTTTCGACCGGGAGAGCAACTTGAAGCGTGACGTCACTGACTTATAGAATACAGAATAGGGGACAGAATAGGGGACATAGATACGTGTATAAAGTTTAGAAAGTTCGCGTTTATAATTCGAAAAGGAGATAAGATCATTCGTAATAAAATTTTAGAAGAATGAAATTAAATGATTCTACTCATACATGCATAGGGCTATCATTAAAATGTTATAATACATATATTATTTATAATAAAAGCTGAAATATATCGTGAAAAGTGTAATAAATATAAAAATTACATTTCAAGTGTTTTAATACAGATATGAATAAATATCTAATCATCGGATTTTTAAAAATATAGTATCCATTATCTTAAACATTGATAATACTTTCTACATGTAATATAAATATGTATTTCAAAAATATCTAATTGCGTAAAAAATTCCACATACATATAACATATATTGATCACTATGAAATATCATCAATCTAGTAGTTACATAACTATATATTTTATTAAAAAGCGTAGATCGGATCTTGGGAAAAGGGGGGAGTTGACGATCGAATGGATGGTCAATGGCAGTAGATTTACTTTATTTACCAACAAAAAGGCGATGCATTTTGTAAGCTAGTGGAATATTATGACTCTTGGATAAGCCACAGGATATGTCAGTTTTCACAAAGGTATTTTAAGCATGCAAAATTGATGTTATTAAACTTTATAGAGTTTTAAATATATAAACTATGTACAGTTTTAAAATTTTAAAGTAATGTTCACATGGATCATAAATAATAAATCAATACATACCATTTTTAAGCCATGATACTGCTTTTACACCATTTAGAGGCTTTTCTTTGCTTTTTTCTCACTACTAATTGTTGCATGAAAGTCTTATTTAAGTGTTTAATGCAAATGAATGTTCTGGTTCGTGAAAATAAAGTTATGGCTTTTAGTGATATAGAAAGTGAAATGTTTGCTAACTTTGACTGTAAGTTCTTAATGACGCATTTCTCTTTTGATATATATGCGCCATGCATTTTTAACAAAGTATTCTCCCACTTTTTTATTTCTTCTGGAAAATGTGCCTTTGGCTTTTAGTTTTATTGTAAATAAAATTTTTATGCATTATATTTCAACTTTGATGATTTTAGTTTTGTATTCTAAACTTTTTACATATCAAAACGAAATGTCCCATAACTTGAGATGATGTAAATATAATGTTAATATTATGATTAGTAAAGAATTGCGTTTTATGATTATGTATATTAATAACAAAGTAAAATGCTTAAGGCATTTAAAATTAACTTTACATACATTTTGCAATAAACTAAACAGTGTAAATTAGCTTACAAAATGCTAATATCTCCCCCCCCCCCTCCTCCAAAAAAAGAAAGAAAACTCCATAACTGCTAGTATTAGAAATATAAATTATTTTTATATATTTTAGATACTGCATATGAAGTCGATTTTATTTTATTAATTTTGATTTTTGGATTACTTAGAGTACCACCTATTTTACATATCAATGAAACATGTTAATCATAAGTATTTTTTATACTGCTATATTAAAAACATTATTTTTAGCTGCGGTATTAAAGGTATGTGAGACTTTTGTGCCATTGGCTCCTTGTTTTAATCGTTTAACCGGCTTCAAATTCAAAAATTTAGCCCGAAAATCTTCATCAGAAAAGTGACTCGAACAGACAGTTGCGTTAGCAATGGTTATTTTATCACCTCTTTTGCACGTCATGATCCATAATTTTTAGAGTGTAGGATCTTTTGGAAATCTATGAAAACTGATAGATCCCATTGACTTCTTATAATAATTTGAACACAAAGCAACCGCGCAGCAACCAGGCATTTTTGCGCTCACAAAACACAATTTATATACAACAATTAATCAAAATTATACTTTATATACGTGAAAATACTAATATATATATATATCTATAATACACAAATTTACACTTAAACTTCACTTTTACGATAGAATTACAAATTATATTAAAACAACGACTGACACAGTCTATGTTTTCCCATAGAATTGAATACTACTCGGTTAAACTGGCACTTCTCCTTCTAAACCAGTGACGTCACGAACGGCGATAACGTCCACCTCCTGAAATACTGTCAACAGCGGCATTCTGGTTTTTTGATCTCTGACCCTCCCTGGGTTGCATTCACTGTTCTGGTTTGTACACGTGCACGCGATTGTTTCTTATTTCATCTCAATTTCAGGTCTTTTCTGTATGAAATGCTGAAAACTAAGTTTAGCAACGAACAACGGTTGAAAATTCAATTTTTATACGAGCAAGGCAATTGCCAATGTGAAAGTGCCCGAAAAGTGAAATGCTCGAGATGAATAATACACACTATCAAACTTAAGAATACCGTCTTAAGAATACTTACTTAAGAATATCGTCTTAAGAATACTGGTAGTCATTTAAATCGTCGAAGAAGTGGGAGAAAAAAAAATAAAATCACTACACCCAAGGATGACCCCGGTCGTCCAAATAGTTACTCAAGTCCTCTGGATGAGTCGGACGGCCTGGGGTTTCCACCCAAGGATGACTGACTTTTGAAACGATTTGCATTGAAAAATCGTAGAAAATTTTAATTTCAATTAGCTGCTGAATTGTCAGAGGCAACAAGAAAAAGAATCTCTGCTCCAACTACTAGAAGATGTCTTGTAGAAGCTGGATTGAAAGAATGCAAGGCCAGGAAGAAACCATGGATTTCCAAAATAAAGAAAAAGAAACGGTTGGAATGGGCTCTTTAACATCGTCATTTTACTGGAGAAGATTGGGCGAAAGTTCTGTGGTCTGATGAATGGAACGTTCAGATGTTTCATTTCACTTGCTTTTATTCAAAACTAGCGTGAAATTGTCAATATGTAGCAACTTTTTTTGTAAAGCTCTTTTGGATGTTAGTAAAATAATTTCAATACTATAAGTATTTGGAACACCTGGTGTGTCTTATGTGAGTAGGCGTGTAAGTAAGGAATATAAGGAAGAGTGCATAGTGCCCACTGTGAAACATGGAGGTGGCACCATAATGATTCAGGGATGCATGGCAGCCGACGGTGTGGACGAAATGTACATCTGTGAGGGACGAATGAACTCTTTGACGTACATAAATGTACTAGAAACAACTCTGCAAAGATTTTTTCTACGAATTTTCGGCGATACAAACATGGATGGGGTCCGACTCCAACAAGGCAATGCAACTTGTTACACATCTGCTGTGACTATGAAGTTGTTCATTGAAAATGGTGTACATCTTTTGCATTCTCCTCCACAGTCTCCAGATCTCAATCCCATTGAACAGTTGTGAGTTTTTCTGAAACACAAGATCAGGAAGCATTCCATTACTTCAAAAACAACCTTAAAGTTCATATTTCAAGAGGAATGGAAGAAGATACCGAGAGAGGAGTGCAGTAGATTAGTACGCTCTATGCCTAAAAGAATTAATACGGTCAAAAAGGTAAAAGGAGGTCCAATCAAATATTGATAAGTTTGAATAAAAAAATAGTATTTTGAATCTCTGCATTTTGATTTTATCCCAGCACATTAGTAGCTTAAAATAAATGGATTTCAGTAGGGTGCCTAATGCTTTTGATCAAGTCTGTATTAATGAAAAACGAAATCTTTCATAGGAGTTCTCCTCTCTAACTCTCTGGTTCCTCCAAACGAAAAAGGTTGGAAATCGCTGGTTTAAAACGAAAAAGTGAATTAAAACTCTATTTTTGAGTTTAGTTGGAGTTTATTGCGCTAATCAGTCTCTTTTAAAAATCGCAGTTTTGAAACATGAATTTAAAAAGAAACTCTGTCACCTTTATTATCACAGGCTCTTAACTTAACAATGAAAAGTATTAAGAAATCAAAATGGTTATTTAATTATCAACATTTTATGAGAAAGATTCTTTCTTATATCATGTTGTTTAGCAACGCAATTAAATCAAATGTGTTTATTAATGTTTATTATTATATTTTCGATTTGAATAATAAATAAATGGATATAAAAACATATGAGCATCTTATAAATGAACAGTTTGACTTTTTTTAATTATATTAATTACGTACTGCGCGTACATAACTTTTATTTATTTTGGTAAAAAGAGTTTTCAAACTTATATATTGTGTTTAGCTAACAAATTCATATATTGTGTTTAACCAATTGCGGCAGCAAAGACATCTATCAAAGATGCCACATGAGCCAGTACCCGAATTATAAGAACAGAGGAGGAGCTAGCTTTTGCTCAGTGATTATAATGTCGGTCTACGAAGCATCAGGTCCCTGGTTCGGGACCACGGCGACGCACAATCGCCACACAATAAACTCATTTAGCAGGTTGTTGAAACAGAATAAGAGTAGAACGGGTATATTTTCTAATACAATTTTAATGTTTTCATGTAGTATATACAAAGGTGATCAAGATATCTTATTCTTCAGATCTGCAAATCCAGATCTATGAATTTGGCAGGATATCGCTAATTTGGCAACTTTTCTTGAAAATTGCCAAATTGATAAAAATGACGCTAAATCAAAAAAATTAATTTTGTTTTGTTGAAAGGCAGTACTGGATGATGTGTCGGTAGCATTTGTCTGTTAGTCCAACCGTCCTACTTAGTAACACATTTAGCAAATTTTCAAAATGTCTCCAAATTGATTAAAATGTTTCTAAATCCATAAAAATATCTTGAAATTGATAAAATTGCGTTAAATAAATGAAATTAATTGTGTTTTGTTACGGGATATTATTGTGATGACGTTTCCTCACTTTGTCGCCAAGTGGGACTATCCGTTAGTTCTACAGTCCCACTTGGCGATAAATTTGGCGATTTTTAAAATGTCGCTAAATTGACGAAAATGTTGCTAAATTGATAAAATGACTCTACTTTTATCAAAATGACACCGAATCGATGAAAATTTAATATTTTGCATAATTAAGTACGATTATCTAGATGATCTTTATCTTTTTTGAAAATTAAAAAATATTTTTTCTAAATAAAGTTGTTTACAAACTGACCAGGATGGTTTATTTCGCAGATCTGCCTGTGAAGATAATTTTGTATATCGAGCCCAGAGATTCTTATACATTTTTTAGAAGAATTAAATTAAATATTTTAATAGAATATTTTGAATAACAAAGTCATTTAGAATACTATAATTTACACATAATTATGAATTTTAAGTGTTTTATATTATATACTCCATACGAAGAACGGATATGCTGCTAGTATTAAATATTTTTATCAGGGGGCTGAGTCCTCTCTTTGGGAGGGCTTAGTCCCCTCTGCTCCCTGTCTGGCTACGGCCCTGTTCTCTGTAGTGATTGCATGTCAGCCTAGATAGATGAAGCAAAAGTTAGTCTTGAACCCAGAGCATTGTTTTATAGTACTTTTACAGGTCTTTAGAGGAGTTTTATCTCTTCCACTTGTACAACGCCACGGTTAATACTGCCTGTCCCTCCTTTTAAACGCCTTGATCTAAATTGAAGACGCGTACTATCGGGTCCTAAATATTTTGAAACACGAACGTGTTGTAAGTAGTAAAAAAGTATTTTCCTTCCTCGGTCTTAAAAGGCAAATAAACGACTCCCCGCCTCGTAATAACTACCTCCACCCCTCGTTATATTCTTCTCAGGAAAATCTTCGACATTAATGCTCGGATGCGCCCTTAATGTGGCGTAATATCCACCCACGCCGCGCCTCGCAGTTTACGACTCAAACCTCACTAATTGGACAGCGATAAGAAGATAGTTTCCTACTTTTACCATAAAAGGGGTTTTCAATATTGACCCTTCATTTCCGCACACCCCTGCTATCTGAACGTGCCCACATTTTAACAACGACTGCCAAACTGACATTTAATAGATAATGATTCATTTTTTTTTAATTACTTTCCCTACATTGGAATCGTAGTATTGGAATTGTGTCAAAAATCGCAACTCGAGTTTTCGACGGATTTACACGTTTTGGCACCTCTAGAATACGAAAAAACTATTTTTGCTGAGCATATGTGTGTATGTGTCTGTCTGTGCAATGTATGTACCCACTCTAACTCAAAACCTAGTGGACCCAATTTCATAAAATTTGGTAAGTCACTCGCGTGTGTTCCTGGTGCTGATTATATTTTGGTACGATTCGGAAAAAAATAACCAGCCATTTTTTGCGAAATGGCCCACAAAAATCGTCGAAATCTAAAATAAGACTACGGATGCTCAAATATATCCATTAAATGCTTGTTTTATACGTAATTTTTAACGATGAAAAGAATAAAACCAAGCCCATTACATTAAGACTAGCCATTCTCGAGATATTTTAGTTTCTTCGCTACGCCACCTTTGAAACTAAGTCCAGTTACTAAATGAGAACGAAAATTTAAAGTGTAAATTCAGTGTCATTTTAAATAATTATGGGTATTGTGCAATTAAACTCAATTTAATGAATTATCGAAGAAATAAAGAGAATGTGAATATGAGTCTACAGGAAAAGTCATATGCTGCCTACATCAGCTTTTTTATAATTACTTTCCCTACAATCAGTGCTGCAGTCGTAAAAAAACAGAGGGTATACCATGGGCGCCCGCAGAATTTTTTCCAGGGGTGGCGAGACATGTACTTACTACTTACACTTTCCAGGGGGGGGGGAGGGGTAAAAAACATGTACACACACACGCACATTCGCGTATATATATATATATATAGGAAATCCATAAGCCAGGGGGACGACCGACCCCCCCCCCCCTCCGGGCGCCTATGGGGTATACTCGAAGGACCGGAGAAATGTTCGAATTAATCGAAGTTCAAATTATTGAGAAAAAAAAAAGCCTATTAATATTATATTACAGGAAAGGGATTGTGGAACTTTGAAGAAACTTCGACTTAAAGCAGAAATTCGTGTTCACAAGGTTCGAGTTATTGGGAGTTTACTGTATTTATACAAAGCAAAATATGCAGATTAGCATCGAGTGATATTCAAAATTGAAAATCTAACTATATTAATACTTAACTATGATATAAAATAATTACAGGAAATGTTAAGAGAAAAATATTTAAACGCATATAACGTAGGATGTAATTTTGTTTTATTTTAACAAATTTTAAGGCCTGCCTCTATCATTTTCATTGAAATATTTTCCAAACTACTTGACGAGAGAAATTCGTCTCTCTGTCTTTTTTTGTAGCGCATACTCTTGATCTATTGTCAACTGAAGAGCGATGGTTGGCCAACCAAGAATTTACAAATTTTTCCGGTTGAAAATGTTTTATAGGTGGTCCATTTGCATTAATAAACATTAGATTGGAGACGTTTGAAATTAATAAAGAAGATCTCAAATCTGTTACTATGTTGTTCATTAAGCAAAGCGTTTTGCAAAGCGTGTGCGTAGTTTTTAAGAAAAATCAGAGGGTATACGGAATTTGCTGGAAAAACCAAAGGGTATACGGCGTAGCTTATACCTCCGTATACCCTCCACTACAGCCTTGCCTACAATACATGGTAATGTATAGGGAAAGTATTGGAATCGAGTCAAGAATCGCAACTCGAATTTTTACAGGATCTACACGTTTTGGGAGCTTTAGTTTTTTCATAGATTGTAGCTTTCTTAGACAGTCCATGCTGATCATTTCAGAAGGACGATTAGGTATTGGAAGGGCAATTAAATATCCTTGAAGCGGCATATCATAGGGGATTTAACATGGCCTCTTTTGACTATACACTTCTGGTAAGTTGATAATATTATATTAAAGATGTTATACTTTGTTTGAGATTAAGTATATGCAAACCTTTTTGTAATTTTAGTACAAGTTTTGCTGACCCGTAGCTGAATATGTTGAAATAGGGTAGAATGGAAGCAATTTAGGTATGAAAGAATTTTGAACAACCAGTCGACTAAGTAAAAATGCCCGAAGAGAATAATTATTTAGATTTTCCTGGGCATGCAAAACGTCCGATATGAAGAAAAACGTAGATTTGCATAACGGTGGTTATTAACCTCCGTCCACGAAATCCTTGATGGACCAATAATAAGGTTTGCTTTCTGTTGGTGGACTATTTCTTATATTCAATCAGCGGCTTTGATATACACTTTTAGAAGATTGCTGTTATTGATAGCATTTATAGCGTTTGACTTTTTAAGAATTTACTCCTCTATGATATTTTGTAAATTGTTCGCCACTGCGTTGAATTTATCGATGCAGATCTTCGTACACTTGCGTAAACCTTGATGAGCCTGTAAATCGATGGTGTCTAATATAGACAACAGGTGGGTTATGCTTTCTAGAACGTGTTTTATTTGGCGGCTCAGATTAAAAGCTACAGAATTTAATTTTTCATTTGATATAAGTCATTCTGAAATTATATTATTATAAATTTGTTATGATGAGTGCTGTTCTATTGGTGAGCTTTGGTTGCATGTGACAGGCAGACTGATCTGATAATAGACAAGAAATATATGTTCACCGACAGAGGCGGTATGTGCGGTATGGCCGCCATCTTGAATTTCGTAATCCTGGAGGGGGGGTATTTCTGCAAAATGGGAAAAATTTGAGGATTTTAATGAATTTTAAATATTGGGGATGGGACTTAGAAATATTTTTGTTTGGGTTGCCATGGCAACAGCTGGGGGATAGAAACTTTTTTCGGGTGGCAACAACGGCGGAGGTGGTATGGCCGCCATCTTGGATTTTCATAATCTTGTACGAGGGTGTTGTGAGGAAACTTTAATTTTTTTTCTAAAAGTGAGAGAAACCTTTTTCGGGTGGCAACACCTGGATTCACCGGCAGAGGCGGTATGACCGCCTTCTTGGATTTTCATTTTGTTTAATATTTAGGTTGCCATTGCAACACCTGGGGAACAGAAACTTTTTGGGGGTGGCAACACCAACAGAGACGGTGTGGAACCATCAGCGCCCCCTAGCGGCAGAAACTGAAAGGTTGGAACTTGTAAATATTTTTGTTTAACATTTGCGTTGCCATAACAACAGCTGGGGATAGAAACTTTTTGGGGGTGGCAACACCTGAATTCACCGGCAGTGGCGGTATGGAACCATCAGCGCCCCCTAGCGGCAGAAACTGAAAGGTTGAAACTTGGAAATATTTTTGTTTAACATGGAGGGGAGGTTGCTAGGGTAACGCTGGGGAAAGAAACTTTTTACGGGTTGGCAACACCTGGGGTTTACCACCAGCGGCAGTATAGAACCACCAGCGCCCCTAGCGGCTGAAACTTAAAGCTGGAACTTCGAAACTTTTTGTTTGGGTTGCCAAAGCAACACCTGGGGATTGATTGTAAGCTCATTAAATTTCTAATTTTAAATTTTTGTAAGGCAATAGTGTGTTTAGCATTCAGGTTACTGAGGTAACAGATTAACAGATTAACCACCTATAGGCGCCGACCTAAAGGTTTACAGTAATTACAGCCTATCTGTCAAAACTAGAAATCAAAACTTAATGCCAAGATAAAAATTATAAACAATTATATACAATATGTTTGTCTATACTAGATACAGATAGTATTTCACAAATATTTCATATCCATAAGCACTTATGAGTAGAACTGTTTCAAATGGGAGCGACTATGTATATACAAATATTTCTAAAATTGGTTATTACATATACAAAATGCCACGAATAATTCTCAAAGATATATATATATATATATATATATATATATATATAGATAGATATATATATATATATATACAAAATATAAATCAATATACAAAGTTACTTATGCAAACATACATACAAAACTATATATACAACATACATTCACCTCTCACAGGTTACCATGACTTTCAATACTATATTGTTACATACAATGATATTTGCAATGATTAAAACAAATGTGAATTTAAAATTAATTTAATTGCAGTATGTAAAACAAAATTTACAAGTACTACAAATAAATATGCAAAAAACAGTGAGCTCATGTTTGGGATTACCAGTAATAATTCACAGGATATGTTCGTTTTCCTCTAGGAATTGAATTATAACTTTTATTCTCTGTTTAGCCCAGCTATTACCCAGTAGGTTTTTAGAAAATATTGACATATGTTGTCTACTGGGCATTTTAAGGTGATAGTTCTTTGTAAATTCGCAATCAAATACGAAATGTTTTGGAGATCCTATTTCACCACAAATACAGTTTTCAGTGTCTTTCTTTTGGATTTTGTAAAGATAGGTTAGGAAACAGCCATGCCCCGAGAAAAACTGTACCAATTCTCTGCTGCAAATCAGTTGCTCTTGAGATACTCTGGGAAAATAGTTGAAAGTTTCTCTTCCTTTCATTTCACTGCTGTTGCCACTCTTTTATGATATTAATATTTAGATGTGACCTTAGCGATGAACAGGGATATGGTAAGTTTGTACGCTGAACAGAGATATCTGACGTCACCTCAAAAGCTAAACAGTCTGCAACTTCATTTCCCAGAATAAAAAACTTTTGATGGATGCTGTGGGTTATGATCAGGGGCGGCAAATAGGGGGCGCGAGAGGGCGCGGTCGCGCCCCCAAATTTTCCCTCGTTGTCTATTGGTTTCTCCCTTTTTTATCGACTGTACACTGGTCAGTTTTCTCATGCTATGGAGCTTCAAAAGAGCCGACCTTCACAGTGAAGCTTCTCTCTTCTGGCTGGAACGAATCCTTTTCAATTTGAAAGGATTGGGGTGATGTTGTCCTTTACACTTAAAAATTTCAAGTGTCCGATTAAATTTATGTATAGTTAGTGCATGCTCATCCGTTCCTTCTGCTAGAAATGCATTTCAGCAGCTCAATGCATTATATTCATTCATAGAAACATCCTATAAAAGACATGCTATTTTGGAAAATATTCGCTCATCAATAAATACTGTTTCTGGAGGCTCTTCAACTCTGCAATCACTAAGTGATGCGAGGTGGTCTTCCAGAATTAAAGCCATAAAAGCTGTACTTGATAATTTTGAAGTGATGATTTTAACATTGGAAGAATTATCTTAAAACGATTCTCTCAATGGTGGAAGAGCCGAAGCACTTTTAACATGCATGACATCGTTCGAATTTTAGTTCCCTTTGTCTGTATTGCCCAGTGTTTTTGATCAATGCAATCCTCTCAAAGCATCTTCAGTCATCTGATCTTAATTTTCAGACTGTGCAAGCTCTGGCTAAAGCTACTATTGAAACTGTAAGTTCTTTTCGCACTGATGCATATTTCAATTAAGTGTGGAGTTTTGTGACAGAACTTTGCGAAAAAAATTCTTATTCTGGACCAAAACTGAAAAGCCGTAAAAAAATACCAAGCGAATTCGGAGGCGGTGAAAAAAATCCCCTCGATGATGTTAAATCATATCACAGAATCAATATTCAATATGAAATTATAGATTGAGTTTCTAATGAATTTGAAAGATTTAATGAGAACAATATATCTGTTTTATTGCCCTCAGTTCAGTATTATCCGGATCAGATGTCAAAAAAGAAAAAGAAAATGTGTCTACCATATGCAAAGTATATAACTTCCAGAAAGAGGAATTGTTATGTGAATTGCTACTGTTTTACTCAATGGTGAAAAATGAAAACGTAGACCATCCCAATTTTAAAAGTCGGCTGGATTATTTTAAAGAGCGGAATTTAAAAAATGTGTTTGCTGTCATAACATTATTAGTTAAATTGTTTTTGACTATGCCAATCAGCTCAGACAGTTGTGAAAGCTCTTTTTCGTATCTCAGGAGGCTGAAAAATTATTTTCGCAGAACAATGGGACAAGAAAGACTTTCATCTTTAGCTGTTTTGGCTATAGAACAAGATATACCACTGCATTATGATAGTATTGAAACAAATTTTTCTCTTCTTCCAGACTCTAAGAACCGGCATTTAAAACTTTAATAAAAAGTAAATAAATATAGATATTTGTATTTAGAAAAATTATGTTAACAACAATTATGTTAACACAATTATATACAAAAATTATGTTAACAACAATTATTTTTCTCAACATCAATTCAATTTTGTGATCCCCCCCCCCCCTCCTGTTAACAAACAGTTTATTTATTCCAGTTTGTGGATTTTCATACAGACAAATCTCGCACCTCCAAATGAAATGCTGAAATGCCGCCCCTGGTTATGATAGATATAATTTGATGAGCTATCGGATTCTTCGTTTGATATTGTTTAAGAGTTTCGATACTCGATAGACTGTCAGAGTAAATAATGATATTCTTATGCAAACTTTTGGTAGCCCAAGATACAGCTTCCTTTATTGCGAGCAGCTCTACCTGGAAGACGCTATTTTTATAGTGCAGACAGGTTGACCACTTGTGGACACACATGCCATCGTAAAAAGCACAGGCTGATGCTGTTCCAGAATCAGTTTTAGAGCCATCCGTATAAATATTTATGTAATTAGATATTTCTTGTGATGACTTTGCAAAGTGTAAGCGAATGTTACCTACTGCTGGGTCCGTTAACCAGGTAACCTCTTTTTGTTCGTAATCCTTGTGATCATAATAAAGATTATTCCACTGTACTGTTTGTTTTAGGCGTGTTACTTGCGCTATGATAGCTTCTTTTTGCGCTGTCAACGTTATTGGGGGAATACCGGTAAGCACTTGTAGCGCTACTGTAGATGTTGTGCGATAAGCCCTTGAAATCTGTAAAAGAGCTATCCTTTGAACTGACTCTAGTTTTCTCTTTGCATGGATGTTCAAGTTTAGGGTCCAGCTACTCACAGCATAGCATAGGATCCTTTCTGTTACTGATAGATACCATGTTTTTAAGATCTTCGAATTTATGCCCCACCTAGATGGTGCTAGTCTTCTGACGTTATGAATTTGGCAGCCAATCTTTGTTCGCCGGTTTTCTATGTGTGAAGTCCACGATAGATGCTTATCAATTATAATTCCAAGATACTTGATTTGGCTTGGTCTTGGTATGCTAACACATTTAATCTTGAAGATAGGCTTCCTTTTTAATTAAGATGGTTTTCATATCACTAAAGCTGAAGTTTTTGTTGATGAAATTGATAGTTGGAGCTCCTCACAAAGATCTGAAAATGTTTCTATGCCGGCATTAATTGTATCTTCCAGTTACTGAGGTAACATCTGGAAGTTCTGGTTTTGAATTTAGCAAATGTAAGTTTTAAAGTGTTTCGAACTTTTCAAAAACCAACAAGTATCATTTTTAGTAACAAAATTTTAGAAATGAGAGTTTTTTACTGTCACAAAACTAACAAAAGCGTGTTTTGAAGTGTTTGAATTTTACAAATGTAAGTTTTGAATTTACAAATGTGGGTTTTTTACTAGTTGAATTTTACAAACTGTGCTATAGAGGTGTTTTAAACCACTTAAATTAACAAACGTGTAAAGGTTGTGACAAATTATTTCTGAACATTGTTCTTGAAGTATCCTTCCGCCAAGGTACTTCATCGGGTGAGAGTGGGTGATATCAGACATGGGCCCAGTTTCGAATTTTAAAAATATGTGTTTTGAACCACTTTAAATCGGTTGTAGGTTCTTTAACGGCGTGTGGATATTTAAGTGGGTAATATTACATTCATGTTAATCTTAAAATTTGGAAAACCCCCAGAGTTAGAAAATTTCTTTAAAAATATGTATTTCTAAAATGCGGGTGTCTGCAATGTTTTCTATAAATCCTTTGATTTTCTGAAATAGAGGTGTAAATATCCTAGTTCTTAATATTTTAAATGGCAATACTTTAATCCAACTATTTGATGTCTCAGATATTTTTAAAATGTGAGTGTATGCAATGTTTGTAATGAGGGTGGTTTAATATGGGGGTATACATCTTAGTTCTTAACATTTTAAATGGGAATACCATAATGTGGCATTCCCTAAAATAGAGGTGTCGAGATTTTTTAAATGCCGGTGTCTGCTATGTTTGCTTTAAATCCCATTATTCCTAATTACTTATTAATGGCTGTCCCGCCAATGTACACTGAATTAAATCAACAAGTGTTTAATTTCTAATAATGAAAAACAACAAGTATTGTAAAGGAGTGCTTAATTAAATTATCTGTCGAACGCGATAAGATTCCACCCGGCTTGGTAAGTGATATCAGCCCCCGCTTAAAGGTTCCACGGGACCTGCATTTATTATTGTTCTCGTGGACATTTCATTGTCTACCTTTGCAGTTGAGATACAAAGTGCTCAAAGTACAATTCGCCCAAAAATAATGCCTATAATGTAATTGACCTGCTTTAGTTGAAGAATAATACTTGTATATTTATTTCAAGTGAATCACATAAGTTGAATTAATCTAAAAATAATACTTAAAGTGTCTGCATCTACATTTCTTGATAATACTTGATGGGGATATCAGGTGGAATAATCATAGACAGATAATTCCTGCTAGCAAGATATGGGATAGAAGGAGTTTGTCGCTTATCACCCCGTAAAATAAATCGCTTAACAACCGGAGCCAATATGTATCCGGAGAGATTTTAACAAATGTAGGTTTTTTACTTACAAAATTTAGCAAATACACGTTTCATGCTTTTAAAAAATCACACGTCTGTTTTGAGCCACTTAAATTTCACACTTATGCAAATTTTTACGTTTTTTGACGCAAATCACTGTACATCGAGTTAAATTTAACGCATATAACTTTCTAAGGGAGCGGAAACACCTAATGAGGCGGTATATGTGATACACACAACCAGCACAAAGCAATAGAAATGAATGTTTGGCTAGTTTTTAAAGACGATACTTTGAAATCCTGTTGATAAATAGAGTGTTTAGGATTAGGTTTAGGATTAGGAGCAGCTGTTGCCATCTCTAAAAAAGTTTCTTTAACCCAGGCGTTGCTATGGCAACCCAAACAAAAAATATTTCTAAGTTCTATCTCAATAGTTTCGCCGCTAGGGGGCGTTGAACGTCGCTGAGTCACTGTCGCAGAACCCTGGGTGTTGCCATCTCTAAAAAGTTTCTGTCCCCCACTCGAAAACTCATTACACCCCCCCCCCCCAAAGACAATACCCCCGTAGAAGACCACACAATCATTGCCACCCGAAAAACGTTTCCAAAAATTTTAACCCCCATATTTTTCCATTTCCCCCCTCTTTACCCCGTTCAGAATTATGGAATCCAAGATGGAGGCCATTTTGCTGAGCGCTGAACATAGCTGAGCCACTGTTGCAGAACCGGCATAATCTCACTACTTTCAAGTGAGAATAAATGATATTTTGTGACTGTTGGGGGGGGGGGTGTCTATGCCCATGCATGGTATGTCCATCCACATACGAAAAATATTTTTTATTGTACTCTACTGCTGCCATGTATGTGAAGAAATGCCAACACGAATTCCGCCAAAGAATCTCTAACCGCGTGGCTGCTACGCCAAAAGTTTTAGAATATTTCGACATATGTGTATGAATGCGTTTGGAATAGAGCATGGGCACGAGCATAAATAAAAAGCCTGCGTAGTAGAATGCGCAGAAACGTAAGTGTAAAAGGGCATTATTTTCCTCATAGCGGGTCATGGTAAATGTACGATGATGCAAATAAAAATTGAAATGAAACCCTTTAAACATCGAAATGTATCTTTGTGCTGAAAATAAGTTATTTAGAACACTTAAGTGACACTATATGTGTAAAGATTTCACTTGCTAAAGTGCACTTTAAGTGATTTTAAGTGAGTGTACACTACTTCTTATTTTCGCCGCAGTCACTATAGCTAGCGTTCTGAAAATGTAGAATTTATTAGACAATTTTGTAGTATACTAGCCGAATACCCATTGAAAATCAACGGTCTCGCAATAAGCACCCCCTGAATATTGTCATTTTTTTAATAATTCGCGTTTCACATTTCTTCGGCAAATCGAATATTTTAGTGTGTAGAACCCCCTAAAGAAGAAAATATTGGAAAATTTAAATTGCGCACATTTTCCTTTCGAGCTATCTACCAGTACACCAAATTAAAGTTTCTATCTTTTCCCGAAGCATACTATTTTATCATCTCCCCTTTCAAAAGTTTTTCTTTGGAGCACATCCATAAATGAACATGTTTGAAAAACTTTGTTTGTGTTGGGTTTTTTATCAGATGATTGGTCCATGCACCAAATATCAAGCCTCTATCACATTTAAAAGGAAGCGTGTCTCATTTATTCTGAAAATCGAACTTATTAGCGTTCGGCACCCCCTAAAGTAGCAAATATTGGAAATCTGAAGTTTGCATACTCTCTTCCTTTCAAACTATCTACCAGTACACCAAATTTGATGTCTATATCCTATTGTGAAGCATGTTTTTCTATCACTTCATATTTCGAACGTTTTTCTGTGTTGCAGCCCCTTAAATGATCATTTTTGAAAAACCATAAAAATCTAATGTTTTTTTTATCAAATGATTAGCCCATATGCTAAATTTTAAGCTTCTATCACACTCTAAAGGAGGCGTTTTTCAGTTGTTCGTTAAATCGAACATATTAGTTAGCGGTACCCCCTACAATAGCAAATGTTGAAAAACTGAAATTGCACACTTTCTTCCTTTCCAATTGCCTACCCGTATACCAAATTTGAAGTCTCTAACTCATGCTTTTTCTCTCATTTCACCCATCGAATATCTTTCTGTTGAGTACCCCCCACCCCT
Source organism: Amaurobius ferox (assembly GCA_951213105.1). NCBI lineage: Eukaryota > Metazoa > Arthropoda > Arachnida > Araneae > Amaurobiidae > Amaurobius > Amaurobius ferox. The sequence continues at coordinate 9,729,390 of OX578145.1, forward strand.
TAAATATACAATTTTGAAAAATTCTATTCTTGTGTTTTCTATCAGATGATTCGCCCATATACCAAATATTAAGCCTCTATCACTCTTCAAAAAGGGGCGTTTCTATTTTATTCCGAAAATCGAAAATTTTGGTGTGCGGCACCCCCTAAAGCAGAAAATATTGGTAAATTGAAATTGTACACTTTCTTCCTTCCAAGCTGTCTACCCTTAAACCAAATTTGATATCTCTATATCATCCCGAAGCATGTTTTTTTTTTTATTAATTCACCTTTCGAATGTTTTCCTCTGGAGCACCCCCTTAAACGATCATTTTAGAAAAAATATATTCGTCTTGGGTGTTTTTGTCAAATAATTAGTCCATATACCAAATTTCAAGCCTCCATCAAATTTTAAAGGAGCCTTTTCTCATTTATTCGGTCAATCGAACATTTTGGTGTGTGGCACCCCCTTAAGTAGAAAATATTGGAAATCTGAAATTGCACACTTTCTTCCTTTCGAACGATTTACCCATACACCCAATTTGAAGTCGTTATCTTATTGCAAAGCATGCTTTGTTATCATTTCACATGTCGAACGTTTTGGTGTGGAGCACTCCCCTCTAGAGAACGTTTCCGAAAAATGCGATTTTTCCAGGGGTTTTTATCGAACGACCGAGCCGTGTACCAAATTTCAAGTTTCTATCTATTCGGGAAGCGCTTAAAAAACGCGTGACAGACGGACAGACGGACACTTGGCAATTAGTATATGTAATAGATATGCGAGTGGGAAGAGAAAGGTATATATCGAATTTTAAAAAAACTCGGGTATATATTTTACTGAGAGTGAATATTTTATTTTCCGATAAATTAAGAATATCCATCCAAGAAGATAAATGTAGATACTAAAATCCTATTAAAATTATAGATTAAGCGATTGTAAATTTCTAAAATTGCCGCCTTCGATGCAGAAAGAATGAAAATGACTATACTGCTAAGCATACTAGTTACTTTCCTTATATACATAATATATAAGGAAAGTATTGTGACGGGGTCGAAAATTCGAATTTGAGTTTTCGACGGGAGAGCACGTTTCAAGCATCCCTGATCACGAATCAAACATTTTTGAAGTGATGTGTGTGTGTGTGTGGGGGGGGGGGGGGGGGGTCTGTGGAGACGATAACCGACGAACGAATGGACCGATTCGAACGAAATTTGGTACAAAAATCACAATCCGTAAACACTGGAAGCCTATTTTTATACGCAATCGAATGTTCAGAACCCCCCTAAATTTTCGAATGAAATTTTGAAAAAATCGTCAAAAAATCAAAACCACTCCTAAAGTTACGCAAATAGACATTTCTTATGTAATTTTTCATTAGAAAACGATTGGGATAAATTTTAGAACGCTAACATGAACCGTTCTCGAGATATTGTACATTTTAAAAAAAAATATCAAAAAGTCATACAAAATAAAATAAAAATAGTTCCTATTGAGAAACATGTTCACTTTTCATATGTAATACCATGCGATAAATTGAGTGACATCATTCTCGTGGATCTAGCTCGTTCCATTCATGAAAAAAGATACTTTGAATAATACTTTGTATTTGAACGCCAATAGTCATTTATTTATCTGCTGTAAGAATAACTTATTTCTTAGTGCATAACGCTTGGCGAGATTTTGGCGACGAATTGGGCGGAATGTCGCCAACTTGGCGACTTTTTGAAATGCTGCCAAATTAACGAAAATCTCGCCAAATGGATAAAAATGACGCTAAATCAATGAAAATGACGATTAATTGTCGAAAATTTAATATCTTGGAAAGAATATTAGTATCTACTATAAGAAAAACCTATTTTTTTACTGTAAAAGTAGCAAATTCATTACATTATATAAGGAAAGTCATGTGTTGCCCACATCAGATTTTATTTTGTTTCGGAAACGTAAGGGCAAAATTCTCCGCGTGACGTCACGTGCCCATGCTCTACAGACAACCCTCTTTCACAGTGTTGCCTGTAAAATGGGTTTCACAGCCTTACTTTGCGGACAAAACAGACATGAAGAAAACGCAAACATCTGGAAAGAGGGACTTTTTAATCCATTCTCATTGTGTGTTATTTAAGGTTTCTTATCATAATCCTGCGTTACACATCACCCAGAAACCATCCCCTGCATCTTTAACAAACCATCAAATCATACAGATAAAGTTTTCTAACAAACTTTTATTTTATTTATTTTTAACACTTTCCAACATAGTTGAAAAGTGTTTGTGGCTTCGTTCATTCTGTCTGTCCTTTCGCACGATAACTGCCGTAAAAATGACTTTATCAAAATGAAATTTTAGTACATTGTTCAGACGATCTGTGGGACATATGGGAATGTAAATGAATAATATCACCCAATTAGTTTTGAGTTGAACCCGGGTTGAAAGAACGAAATTCATTGAACCCTATGGAACCTCATTTTTCAAACATTTTTTAAGCGAAGTTAAAATTCTCAAATTTCCTCATAAGTTTTAGAAAATATTAAAGTTATTCCGTAAAATATATAGAAAAAAAAATCAAAATATGATCTTTTAAATTTATATTTATTGCTGCATCCGTCCTAAAACCGCTTAATTTTTGCATATTATCTATGTGTCTACATTCTGCTCCAACACAATTACAATATGTTTGATTTTAAATAATTACTAAACTGTGATTATTTCTACAACGAAGTCTAATTTTAACTTTTTGCAGAATGTAAACAAATCAAACGATTGTGTATAAGGTGAGTTGTATAAGAATGGCTGAATTTTTTTCACGCCAAATTATTTAGCTCTGGAGTCTGGAATAAAAGTGTGTAAATGAAATATTCTTATGCTTTTACATAGAGAGCCAGATGATTTATATTTCGATGACATCATTTGAATGAAGCTCATTTTTTTCGATGAAGTTTTAAGTTTTCAAGTATCATAAATGACTGTAATACTGCGATACATTAAAAAATATGACCTTTGAATGTATCACAATTTAGAGATGCTTAAATAAAATTGCATTTCAGTTGAAACGCATTTCACAATCAATGCTTATGCATGATTCATCTTTCTTGTTTAATTTTACGTAATTTTTTTTTATACATTTAAAAAAAAAAAAAGTGGGATATCTCGAGAACGGTTCGTGTTAGCGTTGTAAAGTTTGTGTTATTCGGTTTCTGATTAACAATCACGTATGGAAATATTATTTATTTAACGGTATTGAATGTCCTGATTTTCATGGATGTTTTTTTTTAAATTCATTCGAAAGTTTTGCAATATCGAGAGACTGGTCCGCGTTAGCGTTAGTAGAAAAGAAAGGGGCGTTCACCAACGAAGGCGGTATGTGCGGTATGCGGTATGCGGTAGGGCCGCCATCTTGGATTTCTGTAATCCTGGACGGAGGTGTAAAAGGGGGGGAAAATGAAAAAAGGTGGGGGTAAAAATTTTGGAGAAACTTTTTGTCGGGTGGCAACGATGTCGTAGTCTTGTACGAGGGGTTGAGGGGGAAATAAATTTTTTGAATGATATTTTTTATAAGTATAGGAGAAACTATTTTGAGAGTGGCAACACCACGGAAGGCGGTATGAAACCATCAGCGCCCCCTAGCGGCGTAAAGTGGAACTATCGGGGATAGAACTTAGATATATTTTTTGTTTTGGTTGCCATAGCAACACCTGTGGGGTAGAAACTTTTTTCGAGGTGGCAACACCACGGAAGGCGGTATGAAACCATCAGCGCCCCCTAGCGGCGAAAAGGAGAATTAAAACTTGGGATTTTTCTGATAGTTGGGATTTTTTTTTCTTTTTCTAAATGAATTAATTAAGTACGAAATATTCGTATTTTTTTTTTCTTTTTTAAAAATGAATGAAAGGTGTTAATGAGGATAATGAAATAAAGTAATTAAGTATTGGATATCCGTATGCTAGGAGCGTGCCAATATCCCTCCGCCAAGGAGATGTTAAGGGCATACCAAGGAGTATGCTGAAGACATGCCAAGGTCATATCAATACCCCTCCGCCTAAGAAAAGAGTGCTTGCCCTATATCGCGGTTACGAACTTAACTGCGAGAATTTTATATTTTACTAACAAAATTTCGTAAATGCAAGTTTTTTTCTTATATTTTTTCGCAAATGTAAGTTTTTTACTTTTCAAAAACCACACTTGTGCCGTTTTCTCTATGGAAATTAACATAGGTTTTCGCACTTGTGCTGTTTTTTAACGTTTTTTCACAAAAACATACTTTTTACTAACAAAATTTCGTAAATGCAAGTTTTTTTCTTATATTTTTTCGCAAATGTAAGTTTTTTACTTTTCAAAAACCACACTTGTGCCGTTTTCTCTATGGGAATTAACATAGGTTTTCACACTTGTGCTATTTTTTAACGTTTTTTCACAAAAACATACTTTTTACTAACAAAATTTCGTAAATGCAAGTTTTTTTCATATATTTTTTCGCAAATGTAAGTTTTTTACTTTTCAAAAACCACACTTGTGCCGTTTTCTCTATGGGAATTAACATAGGTTTTCACACTTGTGCTATTTTTTAACGTTTTTTCACAAAAACATACTTTTTACTAACAAAATTTCGTAAATGCAAGTTTTTTTCTTATATTTTTTCACAAATGTAAGTTTTTTACTTTTCAAAAACCACACTTGTGCCGTTTTCTCTATGGAAATTAACATAGGTTTTCGCACTTGTGCTATTTTTTAACGTTTTTTCACAAAAACATACTTTTTACTAACAAAATTTCGTAAATGCAAGTTTTTTTCTTATATTTTTTCGCAAATGTAATTTTTTTACTTTTCAAAAACCACACTTGTGCCGTTTTCTCTATGGAAATTAACATAGGTTTTCACACTTGTGCTATTTTTTAACGTTTTTTCACAAAAACATACTTTTTACTTGTAAAAAACTAACAAAAACGCGTTTTTAAAGTAGCAGAATCGCGTGAATTGCTGTTTTAAAGTAGCAGAATCGCGTGAATTGGTGTTTTAAAGTAGCAGAATCGCGTGAATTGGTGTTTTAAAGTAGCAGAATCGCGTGAATTGGTGTTTTAAAGTAGCAGAATCGCGTGAATTGGTGTTTTAAAGTAGCAGAATCGCGTGAATTGGTGTTTTAAAGTAGCAGAATCGCGTGAATTGATGTTTTAAAGTGGCAGAATCGCATGAATTGATGTTTTAAAGTGGCAGAATCGCATGAATTGGGTGTATGAGAGGGGGTGTGTTTGCCCAACCGGTCTTGGAGTTTAAATTAATATGTGTGCTATTTTATGCATATGTTATTTCTTTAAACCAACATGTTTTAAAAACCGCATAGTGCATTAAATCACGATGACAGATCTACCCCTCCCCACCTCGCGTGAATGTGGATAGTTACATCGTATGGCCAGTGCGAGAAAGATGAGGATACTGCTAACAGAGTGGTACCAGGCTATAACTTGAGGCTATTTGCCGCGTTGGGCTGGGTCGACTGAACCGCTCTCGCTGCTATTGTTAACATCTGTGGTGGGGGACAGTTTTTCCGGACTGATAGAATGCTTGTGTTGGACCATCGCGAAATGCTATTCTCAGCTGGGAGAGGCTCTTTTAAAGAAGTTCTTATTAAATTTTAACATGTTTTAAAAAGAATCTTTCATTCATTAGTGTTATGAATCACGCAAGTTAATTAAAGGATGTTAATTAAATTAATTGATTAAGTATTGAATGCCTGTATACCAGGAGCATGTTAAAGACATGTCAAGGGGTATGTCAAAGCGTACCAAGGGTGTACCAAAGGAGTATGCTAAAGACATGACAAAGTCTACACTATCCCTCTGCTATATCACGGTTACGAAGTGAACTGCGAGAATCTTGTAGGGTGGGATACTTGAAAATATCGTATGATGAGGGGTATGCCAAGAGGATCGAACATGAATTTTAAGAATGTGCCGCTTTCTGCGTTTTTTTCACAAAAAAGTTTTCAAAACGTTAAAAAAACAACAAAAATGTATGTTTTTTCAACAAGTTGAAGTTTTGGAGTTGTTGGATTTCTCTATGGGAATTAACATGGGTTTTCACACTTTTGCGAATTTTTTAGAAAAAAAATGTGGTTTTTTGCAAAAATGCGGCCAAAAATGTGTTTTTTGCAAAACGCGGAATCGGCCGATTTTTTTCAAACTGTTGGATTTCTCTATGGAAATTAACATAGGTTTTCACACTTTTGCAATTTTTTGAAAGAAAATGTGCGTTTTTGCAAAAATGCGGCCAAAAAAGCGTGTTTTTAAAGTAGCAGAATCGCGTGAATTGGGTGTATGGGAGGGGGTGTGTTTCCCCAACCATTACGGTCTTAGAGTTTAAAAATAAATATTTTCAATAATCGTGAAAGTGTGCTTATGCCCAAAATACTTGAGTGTTATGAATCTCACAAGTTAATGAAAGGATGATAATTAAATAAAATCTTAGAGTTTAAATAATAGCAGATACCAATGGCTGTATGCATATGTTTTTACAAGTGTACTACTACTACCATAGGGGGTTTCTTTAAACCAACATGTTTTAATACGTGTGTTATTCTAAGAGGGAGAAACACCTAATATGGTGATACATATGACACACGCGCTCAGCACAAATCGATAGAAATAAATGGTGAGATAGTTTTTAAAGACGAGACTTTTAAATTTTTTTCGATAAATAAGGTATTTGAGGTTATTTAACGTGTGAATGAACGATACATACCAATAAAATGAGGAACTAGGCTAAGTTTACAAGTATGGGACTTTAAAGTTTTGATGTTTTAGGGGTAGAACTTGAATTTATAATTAAACATGATTTATACTAACTACTGCAAAGGGAGAAATGCATAGCGAAAGGGGTTATGTGTGTATATATATATATATATAATACATATAACCAACACCCACCGGTGGAATGCAGATCTAAGATAGTATGTTTAGGAGAAGACATGAGATTCTTAAGTAAATGGAGTATTGAGAGGCATTTAAAGAGATATAAACATATGATAAGGTAACATCCATAATACACACAACTAATATAGGACAGCGAAAGGAAAACTTTAGTATTGTTTAGAGACCGAACTTCAAATATGTAAGTAAATGTAGGTGTTTGGAAATTTTTAATGGGCTATGTGCAACACACATGTCCCCGATCACAGTGGTGGAAAAGTGATACCGGAGCAGTTTTTAAAGATGTGACTTTAACTTTTTTCAATTAAGTGAAGAATCTAATAAATATTAGAGGGTGCTAGCGCTTACCGAGGGTTTTATGTATAATACACATAAGCAGCATATAACATTAGGAAGGGGATATTAGAAAATTTTTTAAAGATAGGACTTTAGATTTTGGAACTAAATGAGATATCAAGAAACATTTAAAGGGGATGAAAATATCTAATGAGGCGGAATGGGGGTGTACTTACTCAAGATACCCAGCACTGAAATTATTCACTAAGATAAATTTTTTTAAAGTAAAGACTTTAGAAGTTTCACATAAAAGGCAATTTATACTAGTTTTTTAAAGAAATGAAAACGCCCAGCGAGATGACTTAGAATGAATACAACGCCGATATATATAACAGTGAAAAGAAAACTTAAATATTGTTTAAAGACTGCACTTCAAATTTCAAAGTAAATGTACATACCCGGAAACTTTTAATGGACTAGTATAATACACATACTTGATATAACAGTTAAATGACGAACTAAGAATAATTTATAAGTATGTAACTTTGGATTTTTTTAGTTAAATAGGGATTTCAGCTAATTTTTAGAGGTATAGAAAGGTATACTAAAGGGTGTGCAAGAAATTTTTAGAAGGGACTTAGGGAATTTGCTAGCTAAATAGGGATTTCCACTACTTTTTAAAGGGATATAAAGGCATACTAAAGGGTATATAGCAAATTTTTAGAGGGGGCTTTGAGAATTTTTTAGCTAAATAGGGATTTCTACTAACTTTTAAGGAATAGAAACACGTACTGAAGAGTATAGAGCGTAATCATTACTAACACCTAGTGCTAAAATGAGGAATTAGAGTAATATTTTGGGGATGGGACTTTAGATTTTTAAGTAAATGTTATGTTTAAAAACTTTTAAAGTAGCGTAAATACCTACTAAGATGACATATGCGATACACATAGCCAATACATAGTTATTAAATAGGGAAAAGCTAAGATGGCTTTTTAGAATAACACCTAAAATTTTTTCTAACTAAGCGCAATATATCAACACTTAAAGCGGACGAATACGAAGATTCAGACGGCATGTGTGATACACATCGCGGGCACATAATAGTTAAATCTTAATTTAAGTAAGTTTTTAAGGATAGAACTCTGAATTTTTTGGGTAAATGAGATGTTTAAGAACATTTAAAGAGTCAAAAACACCTAATAAGGCGGTATGAGATGATTTCATCATCATCAGATAACAGCGAAATGGGGATACTACAAATATTTTAAAGGGGAATCCTTAAAATTTCTAAGTAAATAACCTTTAAAGGGGTGAAAAATATATAGTGAAGTTGTGTAGATAATACAGATCATCGACATTCTAAAACAGACAAGACATGTCTATACAAGATAAAAAAATGTTGTACGTTAATATAAACATACATTATTCTATGTAGCAATGTAATACATACCCCAAGATTTATATAAAGTAATTGCGAATACATTATACCAATCCCATCAGAAATCAGCTAAAATAATAAAATTATCAAGCTGAATAATATATCTAGGTACTAAAACCCCAACAAACTACATCAAATTGATAAAAATCTTAACTAAATAAAATAATAAAGCTGTAACATACTATAAAAATACTAAGTTTAATAAAATAATAGAATAAAATCATATTAAAGCAAGTACTTACATGTTCAATCCGACTCAAAATGCTACATTAGGTGTAGGCCGATGAATAATGACAGATATAACATCTCCAGCTTTACCAACTTAAACCGACATATTCCCAGAGCAACTTGAAACGCGTCTTGACAGCACGAAATCCACAGCAGAAGTGATAAAATCGATACTTCAACGACACCCCCTACACGACAAGGTCACATCAAGGTCATATCATGGTTACAGTTAAACTATGGTATAAAATAGAATCACATGTTAAAAAATAATAGATTTTAGTAAAATAATTAAAGAAAATCCCTCTGTGATTATGAATGACCTGTCTATATTTACCGTGTGTGTGTGTGTGTAATTATACCTTAAAAAGCTATATATCTGTAGTATCCCAACGGATACTAATATTTGTCTTACGCATTTAGTTAAAACTTTTTTTTAATTACACTTAAAATAAGTGCAACTGAAATAAAGTTTTTCTAAGTTTGAAAAACAAATATTAGTATCCGTTGGGATACTACAGATATATAGCTTTTTAAGGTATAATTACACACACACACACACGGTAAATATAGACAGGTCATTCATAATCACAGAGGGATTTTCTTTAATTATTTTACTAAAATCTATTATTTTTTAACATGTGATTCTATTTTATACCATAGTTTAACTGTAACCATGATATGACCTTGACGTGACCTTGTCGTGTAGGGGGTGTCGTTGAAGTATCGATTTTATCACTTCTGCTGTGGATTTCGTGCTGTCAAGACGCGTTTCAAGTTGCTCTGGGAATATGTCGGTTTAAGTTGGTAAAGCTGGAGATGTTATATCTGTCATTATTCATCGGCCTACACCTAATGTAGCATTTTGAGTCGGATTGAACATGTAAGTACTTGCTTTAATATGATTTTATTCTATTATTTTATTAAACTTAGTATTTTTATAGTATGTTACAGCTTTATTATTTTATTTAGTTAAGATTTTTATCAATTTGATGTAGTTTGTTGGGGTTTTAGTACCTAGATATATTATTCAGCTTGATAATTTTATTATTTTAGCTGATTTCTGATGGGATTGGTATAATGTATTCGCAATTACTTTATATAAATCTTGGGGTATGTATTACATTGCTACATAGAATAATGTATGTTTATATTAACGTACAACATTTTTTTATCTTGTATAGACATGTCTTGTCTGTTTTAGAATGTCGATGATCTGTATTATCTACACAACTTCACTATATATTTTTCACCCCTTTAAAGGTTATTTACTTAGAAATTTTAAGGATTCCCCTTTAAAATATTTGTAGTATCCCCATTTCGCTGTTATCTGATGATGATGAAATCATCTCATACCGCCTTATTAGGTGTTTTTGACTCTTTAAATGTTCTTAAACATCTCATTTACCCAAAAAATTCAGAGTTCTATCCTTAAAAACTTACTTAAATTAAGATTTAACTATTATGTGCCCGCGATGTGTATCACACATGCCGTCTGAATCTTCGTATTCGTCCGCTTTAAGTGTTGATATATTGCGCTTAGTTAGAAAAAATTTTAGGTGTTATTCTAAAAAGCCATCTTAGCTTTTCCCTATTTAATAACTATGTATTGGCTATGTGTATCGCATATGTCATCTTAGTAGGTATTTACGCTACTTTAAAAGTTTTTAAACATAACATTTACTTAAAAATCTAAAGTCCCATCCCCAAAATATTACTCTAATTCCTCATTTTAGCACTAGGTGTTAGTAATGATTACGCTCTATACTCTTCAGTACGTGTTTCTATTCCTTAAAAGTTAGTAGAAATCCCTATTTAGCTAAAAAATTCTCAAAGCCCCCTCTAAAAATTTGCTATATACCCTTTAGTATGCCTTTATATCCCTTTAAAAAGTAGTGGAAATCCCTATTTAGCTAGCAAATTCCCTAAGTCCCTTCTAAAAATTTCTTGCACACCCTTTAGTATACCTTTCTATACCTCTAAAAATTAGCTGAAATCCCTATTTAACTAAAAAAATCCAAAGTTACATACTTATAAATTATTCTTAGTTCGTCATTTAACTGTTATATCAAGTATGTGTATTATACTAGTCCATTAAAAGTTTCCGGGTATGTACATTTACTTTGAAATTTGAAGTGCAGTCTTTAAACAATATTTAAGTTTTCTTTTCACTGTTATATATATCGGCGTTGTATTCATTCTAAGTCATCTCGCTGGGCGTTTTCATTTCTTTAAAAAACTAGTATAAATTGCCTTTTATGTGAAACTTCTAAAGTCTTTACTTTAAAAAAATTTATCTTAGTGAATAATTTCAGTGCTGGGTATCTTGAGTAAGTACACCCCCATTCCGCCTCATTAGATATTTTCATCCCCTTTAAATGTTTCTTGATATCTCATTTAGTTCCAAAATCTAAAGTCCTATCTTTAAAAAATTTTCTAATATCCCCTTCCTAATGTTATATGCTGCTTATGTGTATTATACATAAAACCCTCGGTAAGCGCTAGCACCCTCTAATATTTATTAGATTCTTCACTTAATTGAAAAAAGTTAAAGTCACATCTTTAAAAACTGCTCCGGTATCACTTTTCCACCACTGTGATCGGGGACATGTGTGTTGCACATAGCCCATTAAAAATTTCCAAACACCTACATTTACTTACATATTTGAAGTTCGGTCTCTAAACAATACTAAAGTTTTCCTTTCGCTGTCCTATATTAGTTGTGTGTATTATGGATGTTACCTTATCATATGTTTATATCTCTTTAAATGCCTCTCAATACTCCATTTACTTAAGAATCTCATGTCTTCTCCTAAACATACTATCTTAGATCTGCATTCCACCGGTGGGTGTTGGTTATATGTATTATATATATATATATATACACACATAACCCCTTTCGCTATGCATTTCTCCCTTTGCAGTAGTTAGTATAAATCATGTTTAATTATAAATTCAAGTTCTACCCCTAAAACATCAAAACTTTAAAGTCCCATACTTGTAAACTTAGCCTAGTTCCTCATTTTATTGGTATGTATCGTTCATTCACACGTTAAATAACCTCAAATACCTTATTTATCGAAAAAAATTTAAAAGTCTCGTCTTTAAAAACTATCTCACCATTTATTTCTATCGATTTGTGCTGAGCGCGTGTGTCATATGTATCACCATATTAGGTGTTTCTCCCTCTTAGAATAACACACGTATTAAAACATGTTGGTTTAAAGAAACCCCCTATGGTAGTAGTAGTACACTTGTAAAAACATATGCATACAGCCATTGGTATCTGCTATTATTTAAACTCTAAGATTTTATTTAATTATCATCCTTTCATTAACTTGTGAGATTCATAACACTCAAGTATTTTGGGCATAAGCACACTTTCACGATTATTGAAAATATTTATTTTTAAACTCTAAGACCGTAATGGTTGGGGAAACACACCCCCTCCCATACACCCAATTCACGCGATTCTGCTACTTTAAAAACACGCTTTTTTGGCCGCATTTTTGCAAAAACGCACATTTTCTTTCAAAAAATTGCAAAAGTGTGAAAACCTATGTTAATTTCCATAGAGAAATCCAACAGTTTGAAAAAAATCGGCCGATTCCGCGTTTTGCAAAAAACACATTTTTGGCCGCATTTTTGCAAAAAACCACATTTTTTTTCTAAAAAATTCGCAAAAGTGTGAAAACCCATGTTAATTCCCATAGAGAAATCCAACAACTCCAAAACTTCAACTTGTTGAAAAAACATACATTTTTGTTGTTTTTTTAACGTTTTGAAAACTTTTTTGTGAAAAAAACGCAGAAAGCGGCACATTCTTAAAATTCATGTTCGATCCTCTTGGCATACCCCTCATCATACGATATTTTCAAGTATCCCACCCTACAAGATTCTCGCAGTTCACTTCGTAACCGTGATATAGCAGAGGGATAGTGTAGACTTTGTCATGTCTTTAGCATACTCCTTTGGTACACCCTTGGTACGCTTTGACATACCCCTTGACATGTCTTTAACATGCTCCTGGTATACAGGCATTCAATACTTAATCAATTAATTTAATTAACATCCTTTAATTAACTTGCGTGATTCATAACACTAATGAATGAAAGATTCTTTTTAAAACATGTTAAAATTTAATAAGAACTTCTTTAAAAGAGCCTCTCCCAGCTGAGAATAGCATTTCGCGATGGTCCAACACAAGCATTCTATCAGTCCGGAAAAACTGTCCCCCACCACAGATGTTAACAATAGCAGCGAGAGCGGTTCAGTCGACCCAGCCCAACGCGGCAAATAGCCTCAAGTTATAGCCTGGTACCACTCTGTTAGCAGTATCCTCATCTTTCTCGCACTGGCCATACGATGTAACTATCCACATTCACGCGAGGTGGGGAGGGGTAGATCTGTCATCGTGATTTAATGCACTATGCGGTTTTTAAAACATGTTGGTTTAAAGAAATAACATATGCATAAAATAGCACACATATTAATTTAAACTCCAAGACCGGTTGGGCAAACACACCCCCTCTCATACACCCAATTCATGCGATTCTGCCACTTTAAAACATCAATTCATGCGATTCTGCCACTTTAAAACATCAATTCACGCGATTCTGCTACTTTAAAACACCAATTCACGCGATTCTGCTACTTTAAAACACCAATTCACGCGATTCTGCTACTTTAAAACACCAATTCACGCGATTCTGCTACTTTAAAACACCAATTCACGCGATTCTGCTACTTTAAAACACCAATTCACGCGATTCTGCTACTTTAAAACAGCAATTCACGCGATTCTGCTACTTTAAAAACGCGTTTTTGTTAGTTTTTTACAAGTAAAAAGTATGTTTTTGTGAAAAAACGTTAAAAAATAGCACAAGTGTGAAAACCTATGTTAATTTCCATAGAGAAAACGGCACAAGTGTGGTTTTTGAAAAGTAAAAAAATTACATTTGCGAAAAAATATAAGAAAAAAACTTGCATTTACGAAATTTTGTTAGTAAAAAGTATGTTTTTGTGAAAAAACGTTAAAAAATAGCACAAGTGCGAAAACCTATGTTAATTTCCATAGAGAAAACGGCACAAGTGTGGTTTTTGAAAAGTAAAAAACTTACATTTGTGAAAAAATATAAGAAAAAAACTTGCATTTACGAAATTTTGTTAGTAAAAAGTATGTTTTTGTGAAAAAACGTTAAAAAATAGCACAAGTGTGAAAACCTATGTTAATTCCCATAGAGAAAACGGCACAAGTGTGGTTTTTGAAAAGTAAAAAACTTACATTTGCGAAAAAATATATGAAAAAAACTTGCATTTACGAAATTTTGTTAGTAAAAAGTATGTTTTTGTGAAAAAACGTTAAAAAATAGCACAAGTGTGAAAACCTATGTTAATTCCCATAGAGAAAACGGCACAAGTGTGGTTTTTGAAAAGTAAAAAACTTACATTTGCGAAAAAATATAAGAAAAAAACTTGCATTTACGAAATTTTGTTAGTAAAAAGTATGTTTTTGTGAAAAAACGTTAAAAAACAGCACAAGTGCGAAAACCTATGTTAATTTCCATAGAGAAAACGGCACAAGTGTGGTTTTTGAAAAGTAAAAAACTTACATTTGCGAAAAAATATAAGAAAAAAACTTGCATTTACGAAATTTTGTTAGTAAAATATAAAATTCTCGCAGTTAAGTTCGTAACCGCGATATAGGGCAAGCACTCTTTTCTTAGGCGGAGGGGTATTGATATGACCTTGGCATGTCTTCAGCATACTCCTTGGTATGCCCTTAACATCTCCTTGGCGGAGGGATATTGGCACGCTCCTAGCATACGGATATCCAATACTTAATTACTTTATTTCATTATCCTCATTAACACCTTTCATTCATTTTTAAAAAAGAAAAAAAAAATACGAATATTTCGTACTTAATTAATTCATTTAGAAAAAGAAAAAAAAATCCCAACTATCAGAAAAATCCCAAGTTTTAATTCTCCTTTTCGCCGCTAGGGGGCGCTGATGGTTTCATACCGCCTTCCGTGGTGTTGCCACCTCGAAAAAAGTTTCTACCCCACAGGTGTTGCTATGGCAACCAAAACAAAAAATATATCTAAGTTCTATCCCCGATAGTTCCACTTTACGCCGCTAGGGGGCGCTGATGGTTTCATACCGCCTTCCGTGGTGTTGCCACTCTCAAAATAGTTTCTCCTATACTTATAAAAAATATCATTCAAAAAATTTATTTCCCCCTCAACCCCTCGTACAAGACTACGACATCGTTGCCACCCGACAAAAAGTTTCTCCAAAATTTTTACCCCCACCTTTTTTCATTTTCCCCCCCTTTTACACCTCCGTCCAGGATTACAGAAATCCAAGATGGCGGCCCTACCGCATACCGCATACCGCACATACCGCCTTCGTTGGTGAACGCCCCTTTCTTTTCTACTAGCGTTTTAAAATGTGTATCAGTCTCTTTCTAATGAAAATTCACGTCTGAAATGATTATTTATCATTCTTGAAAAATCTTGATTACTTTCCAAAAATGTATTCGAAAAATGAAAAGGGAGTGGGGATGAACATTTGATCGGGTTTAACCAATAGGGTTCCATTCATACAAAAAAAAAAAAAATCTTTTATTTGTTTGGGAGATATCACATCCCCATATACACACATTCAGCGCATATACACACATTCAGCGCATATACACACAATCATCGACATCACCTCTAAAAGGTTTTATTTCAATTAAAAAAATGCTGAAAACGCGCTCTTCCGTTAAAAACTTGAATTCGAATGTTCGACCCCTTCAATATACTTTCCCTATGTAACATATTGTGCATGTAGGGAGAGTAAGAGAACCGTTATTTTTGTCATATGTTCAAGTATTTCAAAATCGTCTCGTGAATCGTCCGCGACTATAATATGTCCATGTTCCGTAACTCGTCGGCACTCCCCTCCATTTCCATCTATATTTGAAAATCTCGAAAAACGGGCGTGACCCCGAGACGAACGAATCGAACACCGAAATAGAATCGCCCCCTCCCCCCCCCTCACTCCCTCATGGGAGCGTGACCGTTAATATAAAATCGGAGAAGCAAAATCTGGACACCTCCTCTCCCATCCCCACCACGAAAGAAGGAAGATATTTCGAAAAAGTAGCCCGTCGGCGTTATATCCCGTCGAAAATATGAATGTATAGGATATAAAAAAAAATATTTTCTTCGAAGATTCGAGATGAAAAAATGCATTTTCTTCCCATACCTTTTTGAAGGCGAATTGAAAGTCGGTGTCTCTATTTTTTTTTTTTTTTTTTAATAAATATAAGTCGCGCGGGGGAGGGTTCGTGGCTCTTTGGGGAGGGGGGTTGGGGAGGAGCGGTAGGCCTTATTTCACACCCGACTGGCTTGCCGTCCGGCGTTCTAGCACCGCCTTCCGCTTCGGTGAGCAAATGCCCGCGCTTCAATCGTTGTCATAGAAACGGCCGGGTCCCTCCCTCTATCGTACGGAAGCGTACGCCAGAAGAGAAAAACATCCGATGTACGAGGGAGAGAAATGTTTTCACAGCTTGAACGCAGAAAGGCTCGAGACATGTCGATAGGTTGGAAGGAATGGCAGACGTCGGACGGGTGACACGTTTCCGGCTTAAAATAGCTTGTTTTCTACAGATATTAATTATGTTTCCAGCTTAAAACAGCTTGTTTTCTATAGATTGTTAATTATGTTTCCAGCTTAAAACTGTTTTCTACAGGTAGTTAATTATACGTCCAGCTTAAAACAGCTTGTTTTTCCACAGATAGCTAATTATGTTTCCAGCTTAAAACAGCTTGTTTTCTACAGATAGGAAATTATGTTTGTTACATACTGAAATTTGAGATGCTGCTAAGTTAAATTTACCAACTCTTAGGAGTGTTCAAGTACTCCCCTCCAACATAAATGCACTTTTGTAGGCGAATTTTCCAAAGATTAAATACCTCAAGCCATCCGTTTTTTGAAATCGATGAAAAATATGCTTTTTTAGTCTCATTATTCACATTTTTGGAATGAAAACGATGCCCACGGGCCACGTAAATTTTTTTTTTAGATTAAAAAATAGCTAAAAGTCACACATAGCAAGATCAGGAGAATAGGATGGATGTTCTATCACTTTGATGTATTTTCGTTCAAGAAATTCGACTGGCATTATTATTGAATGAGACGATCCATTGTCACGGTGAAGCTCAAGTCCCCTAACATTCACTTCTTGAAGAATTTCTGGAAGACACTTTGTGTTGAACCAATTAACTCCAACTGTCTTCTGTCCTTCTAGCTTCATGGCTTTGACCAGACCTTCATGTCTTCTGTCCTTCTAGCTTTATGGCTTTGACCAGACCTTCATGTCTTCTGTCCTTCTAGCTTTATGGCTTTGACCAGACCTTCATGTCTTCTGTCCTTCTAGCTTTATGGCTTTGACCAGACCTGTACTTCTCAAGAACACAGCATACATTACTTTTTTCATCGCTCTTTGTCTTTTCACCATTGTTGGTTTGGGGTCATCTTCAAAGACCCATACTTTACTTTCTTGACGTGTTGGAATGCCAAAAAGCGGTATGTACGTTTCACCATCAGTTATGATTTTAGAAATAATGCGTTGTCCACCATCATTAAGTAATTTTAGGGATTCTTTACTGATTCTGACACGCTCCGCTTTTTTGGTGTTCTGTTAAATTATGGGGACCCAACGGCAAGCTCATTTTTTCATATACAGTTTTTCATGAATGTTTTTATATACAGCTGCGGATCCAATGCTGCATCATTTAGCAGGTATAGCGATTACCATCGAGTAACATGTCTTAAGGGTGAGCATCAGTAAATCTTCTGCCCTATCCGCGCTCTGTAAACTGCAGCGGCACACATTTTTCGCCAACATTCTGCTCAAACTGTTGCGAAATATTTTCTGATAGATAAAATGCAATGTTTAGATTATATTAAAACTAAATTTAATACCCAATTAAACATAGAATATATTTTTTATTTTAATTCAAAATATTTTTGGTGCTGCCATCTGTTGTCGTAATTTAATTCATACCGACTATTTTCATTTTTTAATGAACATTTTTAAATGTCTATTCCTTCTAATACGCTATGAAATACAACAACAGATCATATATAATAATGCCACAATCATGGAAATGTAATTGAACTTGGATTTGAACTTGGAGACAAAACTGCAGTCCTCAGTGATGTACATTAAGATCCTCTTATCAAATTTATAGAATGAGAAATTACCTTTCCGTGATTGTAGCATTATTATATATGATCTGCTGTTGTATTTAATACTGTATTAGTAGGAATACATATTTAAAAATGTTCATTAAACAATAAAAATATTCGGTATGAATTAAATTACGACAACAGGACAACAACCAAAATATTTCGAATTAAAATAAAAAATATATTCTATGTTTTATTGGGTATTAAATTTAGTTTTAATATAATCTAAGCATTGCATTTTATCTTTCAGAAAATATTTCGCAACTGTTTGAGCAGAATTTGGGCGAAAAATGTGTCCTGCGAAAGTTAACAAAGAGCAGATAGGGCCGAAGATTTACTGATGCTCACCCTTAAGCGGAGTAGAAGCTGAGAAATAAGCGAGTTCCGGGGTTTGTGAATGGTGGTGAACAGAGCGGGAATGGGGGGCGGAGTCCCCCAATGCCCACAGCTCGAGCGTCAGCAAGCTTTGGGCATGGTGGCTGGGCGGGGTGAAAGTGATCGTGAACCAAGTTCCGGGGGGTTGGCAAGCGCCAGAGAACACTGGTCAAAGCCCCAACGGGTGTAATGCATTTCGAACAAACAGCAAAGCTTACATTTCTGAAATTTTACACACGAGACCATAAATTTGCAAGACGGGCGTAGAATTTCGATTTAGGCTAATTAAATACTAAATAACTAAATTTTGCTTCCCCGTTACTAGCAAATATTTCTTTGATCCGATCCAATTCCAAATTTCCTTGTGTTTGGTTTATAGCTAAAATTTCTTGTTTGTGCGCGGTAAAACGTTAGACTACAACGTTAGTTAGTACACTTAGACCAATTTTTGCAATGATATGCGTTATTGATCTTACTAATATTTATGCTTTTACTAATATTTATACACCAATACTTATACTCGGGAGTTCCAGAACTTCAGCAAACAAGAGGCGGAGTTTAGCGGGAGTATAACACCTGCGGAGCATGCAGTAAAATGAGCCCGCGAAGCGAGTTCTTCTTCATTTTAGTTAGGCGGCTAGAGAGCGATAGAGAACAGGGGGTAAATCCCCCGAACTTCGGGAGTTATAGCGAGCGTTAGAGAGCTGGGGGAAATTGAGGCTCAGTGAAAGAGCTCTTGAAGCGAGTAACAGAGGTTGGTGAGTGTCGGTGAACTAGGGGCGAACTTCCGACTCCTACAGCGATTTACGGGGATTGGCGAGCAGGGAGAGGAGCCACATAGTAGTAGACGAAAAACTAGTTTTTTCCACCGCGGGTGAAGTTTTCTGATTTATGGCATTGAATGATTTTAAATGTTACATGATTATTTAGAAAACTTTTAGCCACGTGTCTGTTCTTTATGTAACTAGATATATATTCCAATAAAATTCGATTTTGAAGCTACAGTGCTCTTTATTTGAGCCAATGGTACCTCCTATCATGAAGGTTAACGAACAGGAGGGAATTCCAAAAGTTCTATTTATTGGAAAATTGGCATCACAATCTGTACATAGTTATAGTTCGTATTGGGTGGCGCTGTTGTTCTCAAGATCTGAGTTTTTAGCGATTCTGTCCATTCAATAACGTTGGTGTTAGAGTGATATTCTACATTTTATGTGCATTAATTAATATTTTTATCGTCTGATCTTTTATTTCTAAACAGTAATCACCCACCTCCCCCAGAAAAAAAATATTTAAGACAAGATATCTCTATTTCTCTCTCACTCTATTTAACACAAGATTCTCCATTTTCACAAATAAAATAAAATCAAGCACACTGTTACATAAAAGTAAAAATAGTCAAACGTACAACCTCAATTATCAACCATATACAGAATTATTAAGTACTAAATATACAATTGTCACACACATATTCATAATTATAAACACTCATACACAATTTAGCATTCACACATCGTTAATTTAAATGAAAAGAAAATACGATAAATTATTCAAACTCAGTGTGAACTAAAAGTGCAAAACACTTGAAGCCAGAGGGCAACTGCAATAGATGGCGCAACTACAGTTAAGGTCTCTAATGTGCAGGAGCAGTTATCCATAGACAAGTGTGCCGCTTCCCCTCTACCTTCATGTTCCTACGAAACACATTCAGCCGATCGTAACGCCTATGAAACTCGAACCAGGCTTACCTTCTAAGAAACTCGAGCAAATCGCATTTTGTATGAAACTGGAAATAATCGTACCTCCTATGAAACTCGAACCAGTCGTCAGCGACACTCGAATCAATCGTACCTCCTTCGGAAATTGAAACAATCGTACCTCCTATAGTATTCGAAACACGTACCACTTACGAAACTCGAACCAATCGTACTTTCTACGAAACTCGAACCAATCGTACCTTCTTCGAAACTCAAATAAATCATACATCCTACAAAACTGAAACGTACCTCTTGCAATTCCTTCTCCCCCAATTTTTTTCGACCCGAGGGGATAGGAAGGTATTCGTATACGGCCTTGTTAGGTTCTGTTCGGTGATTGATAACAGATGCGCAAATATTTAGTCTTCTGGATCACGGACAGTATGGCCCTCTTTGGGTTTTGCCTATAATACACAATTCTTAAACTTTGAAATTTGTAAGTACTCTTCCCTATCTGAATCCCCGGCAGCTGCCCTCCGAGCATTGAATTTGTTCCAATGATGTCATCTCGACACCATTCTGGAAGATCGGCTTCGAACCCAAGAGACCGTAACGGATGGTGATGACGACCTCATCCAATACTCCTCACCCATACTGTTACGTTATTTGATTCCCGAAACTCTCTGTTGTCGAGCTTTGCCATGTAGAGCGAGCACGCTACATACGCACTCATATCCTACGAAGAAGCATTCACCGAAATTTCGTCGAGCTCTGTAGAAAAAAATAGCATTTTCCTAAAAACTCCTGAAAACATTCTACATATATTCTAAAAGTTCGTGAAACTTTTTAAGTATCAGAAAGTCTGCAAAATTCTAAATACCTAAAATCTTGTACCTGAAATAAGCTGAAACATTCTAAAGTGCACCTGTAAAGGTGTCATCTGACCAGTTGCCCTAAATGCATAAAAACATTCAATAGAACTTTCTAAAATAAAACACACATTAAAAGAAAAAACACAAATTTAAGTTTTCCGAATCTAACGTTTATTTAAATTTTAACTCCAATTTCAAAGAACTTTTAGACATATTACAACTTAAATAAAATAAATCCTCTCTTTGGTGCTGTTTTGTTGTTGATGTTTTTATTATTTGGGATGGTGATTTAAATGATCTCCTTCTTCTTTTGTCTAAGGTTAATGATTTTTACCCTTCGATTCATTTTACCGTTGAGCACGAAAATAATTGTTCCTTGCCTTTTCTTGATGTTCTGGTTACCCGTTTTCTGCTGTTGGTTTTCAAACTTCTTGCTTACCGTAAACCGTCTTTTACTAATTCCCGTATTCCTGCTAATTCTTACCATCCTATTTCCTCTAAAAAAGCTTCTTTTAACGCTTATTTTAATCGTGCTTTTAACGTGTGTTCTTCTTTTTCTTCTTTAAGTGACGAAATTGATTTTATTTTCAATCTTGGCTATGAGGCTGCCTATTCCTTTGAATTTATACATAATGTTTTTTCCCATGTTCGCCGTAAATTTTCTCAAATTGATACTAAACTTATTTCTTTAAAAGATCGTTTGAATCATAAATCGAGTTTCCCGTACCATCCTAGGATTTTCCATCCCTTTATTCAGTTCTGCTCTGAATTTGGTTTCAGGCCTGCTCACTCTAATGTTTCTTCTTTATTTAACCGGATTCGGTCTGATAAGCTGTGTGATAAGGATGACTTTAAAAGCTTTGCTGGGGTGTATGTGGTTCCCCTGTTGTCCATCGATGGTAACTTTAAATTTTACATTGGCAGTACAAAACGTACTATTGATATCCGTTTGGCAGAACATGCTAGGAATGTCAAAGGTGGTAAACTTTCTACGGCCCTTGCTCATTTTGTTGTTAAAGAAAATTTCCGGCCCATTTTTGAAAGAACGTTCCTTCTTATGTGTTGTAATAACCCGCGTAATATTCTCCTCTTTGAGTCCCTCTTTATTTATGTTTACCGCGAGTCGATTTGTAATTTTGACCCCGTTCAGATTTTAAGTTATGCTTGGCGACTCATTCTCGACTCCATGCAATTCAAGTCTCTTCATAGTTATCTTTGACGTCATTCTCTCGGGGATTGGACCTGATTGCCCCCATTTTTTAAAATTTTTTGAAATTGAAAATTCTGTAACAAAATTGTAAATTTTTACTGTTCTTTTCGTGATTTATGCTCGATTTTTTGAATCTGTGCAAAATGTTTTGTATTTTTGGATTCTCCTTAGATAAACGTAAGTTTATTGATAATTGTAGTTATGCAAATTTGTCACCTTTTCTGATCTATATATGAACGATCATTCCTATTTCCATGTAGCCACTGATGAAGAGCGTATTTACGCTCGAAAGCGCTCTGGCCTTTTAAAGTTTTGTACGTCTTAAAGAAGTGAAATAAAAAACCTTCTATTATAGTTGTGTGCTTGTTGTTTCTGCTGATATTACAACTTTTTATCATCTCATAACAATTAAATTAAACATCATAAATAAATAAAATAATGGCCGAACGTATAGTGGAGAGTACAATTACGTTAGACTACTAAAAGTTAAAGAAAACAAGCATTAATAACTAAATTAAGTTATGTTAAAATTATAGAATAATTTGCCAAACGAGAATTTTGAATAAAAAAGAACATCATTTAGGAAAGGAAATTTAAAAAGGAAATTTAGAACATAATTAACATCCAAACTAAAAGTTAAAAACCCAAAGATAACTTAAATATAACTTCAATGTAATAAAGATAAACTAAAAATAACGCAGGTTCAGGAAGACTTAAAATTTATAAGTCGTGGGGTCTTACCTAAGGCTCTTCTAAGACTTCACCTAAGAATCCAAGATAAGCTGCAGAGATCACAGGAAAAAGTCACCAAAGTTCTTAGAGAACACCTCTTGAAAGGCAAAACACGATAGAGGAGGGCAATGTCCATCAGGAGTCAGGAAAACAGTCTCCGGATCCAATCCTGAAAAGGATGCTCAAAATAATCAAGACGCAAACGATTGATTCATTTCTCCCAACAAGTGCCGCGGCCTTCTAGCATCAGAATAGAATTCAAGGCATATGTCTGTTTAACAAATTATGGAAATGTTTTAATTTCTTTTCATCATATTAAGATCAGCCCAGCCATGGAGAAACAAACTCTTTGACTGATTCAATCATCTCCGCAGACATAGCAAACACATTATTTAGAGGACGGGAAACCAACTAACAACTCTCCAGTCGTTCTAACTCTCCAATCTAGTTACAGCAAACCTCCGGATCTCATATCATCCAGATGAAACAATTACAGAAAAAGCATGGAAGGAGGATTCACTTAAAAAACAACAATAAAAAACAAAAATACTCTGGTTATAAAGTAAACACAGCCGCTTTGATCTCGAAGAAGGTGATACATCACAGGTTTGTATAAAATAGGAAGTAAACGAAGCACGTTAATTTAGAAGACTCGTAATAGCGAAATTGAAAAATAATTTATTCCATACTATGAAGATTTATTCCATACTATGAAGATCGTTCGCCGAAGCGTAAAAGCAACACAATAAGTCTACATTTCCAGCTCTAATCAACGAAAAGCGCGCGAACGACAATTATAAACAAGAAAGATCAATCATGCATAAAGCATTGATTAGGAAACACTCTCCAACTTCAATGCAATTTTATTTAAGCATCTCTAAAATGCGATACATTCCTCGGTAATATTTTAAAAATTATCACGATACTACATTAATTTATTATATTTGAAAACTTAAAACTGCATCGAAAAAAAATGAACTTCATTCAAATGACGGCATTGAAATATAAATTGCCTGGTTTAAACATCTCTAAAATGCGATACATTCCTCGGTAATATTTTTAAAATTATCATAAAACTACAATAATTCATTATATTTGAAAACTTCATTTAAAACAAAGGAAATTTATTCAAATGACGTCATCGAAATATAACACGCCTGGCTCTCTCTATAAAAGCAGCATTTCATTCATGAACATTTTTTCATTCATTTCATTCATCACAATACTAAAATAATTTATTTTATTTAAAAACTTAAGACCATGGAACTACAAGTAATTAAACTCTGTGCTTAAAACTTCATCGAAAAAATCGCTCTTCTCTCTGGGAAATCAATGAATGCTTCATTCATTATCAGCTATATTGCAGACTCCATGAGCTAAATACTTATGCGTTAAAGAAATGCAGCAATTCTTATACAACTCATTCTACATATTTTGCTGTTTACATTTTCTATAAGTGAAAATTAGGCTTCGTAGTAGAAATAATCAAAGTTGGATGAACATTTAAATTAAAAAAATATATTGTAATTGCATTGCTTTTTTGGTGTGTGTGAGGGGGGGAGGGGGGCAGCTTCGCCCACCGTTAAAAAAATTGTACGGGCTCAAGTTAATAGTGAAACGACTTCTACTTTACGACAAGTTGCTTAAGGGTGAGCGTCAGTAAATCTTCTGCCCTATCCGCGCTTTGCTAACTTTTGCAGCACACATTTTCCGCCGAAATTCTGCTCAAGCAGTTGCGAAATATTTTTTGAAAGATAAAATGCAATGCTTAGATTATATTAAAACTAAATGTAATACCCAATAAAACATAGAATATATTTTTTATTTTAATCCAAAATATTTTTGGTGCTGCCATCTGTTGAAGACCCAGACCGTCCGACTCATCCTAAGGACTCGAGTAACTGCTTGGATGGCCGGGCTGCCATCTGTTGAAGACCCAGACCGTCCGACTCGTCCTGAGGACTAAGAGCAGCTATTTGGACGGCCGGGGGCTGCCATCTGTTGTCGTAATTTAATTCATACCGATTATTTTTATTTTTTAATAAACATTTTTAAATATCTATTCCATCTAATACAATATTAAATACAACGACAGATCATATATAATAATGCCACAATCACGGAAAGGTAATTTCTCATTCTATAAATTTGATAAGGGGATCTGAATGTACATCACTGAGAGCTGCAGTTTTGTCTTCAAGTTCCTTTGTCTTCAAGTTCAAGTCCAAGTTCAATTACGTTTCCGTGATTATGGCATTATTATATATGGTCTGTTGTTGTATTTAATAGCGTATTAGAAGGAATAGACATTTAAAAATGTTAATTAAAAAATTAAAATAGTCGGTATGAATTAAATTACGACAACAGATGGCAGCACCAAAAATATTTTGAATTAAAATAACAAATATAGTCTGTTTTATTGGGTATTAAATTTAGTTTTAATATAATCTAAGCATTGCATTTTCTCTATCAGAAAATATTTCGCAACTGTTTGAGCAGAATTTCGGCGAAAAATGTGTGCCGCGAAAGTTAACAAAACGCGGAGTGGGGCAGAAGATTTACTGTCTGATGGTCTCACGCTTGCCTCTTATGGACGAACGGAAAAAACGATAATTCGTGGGCATTGATGAGATTATCAATTGAGCATTTTTTTTATCGGGGTGAATCGTTTGATATGAGTTCAGGAAGTAAATTTTTGGCCCTGTCGCAATATTACTTTCCTTATATGTAAAGTATAATGTATAAGGAAACTATTGTGACGAGGTCGAAAATTTGAATTCGAGTTTTTGGCGGGAGAGCACGTTTCAGGCACCCCTGATCACGAATCGAACATTTTTGAGGTGATGTCTGTCTCTGTGTGTGTCAGTGAGTCTGTGGAGATGATATCTCACGAATGATGAAAGAGATTCGAATGAAATTTGGTAAAATAATTATAATCCGTGAATACTGCAAGCCTATTGTTTTTAAACTCAATCGAATGTTCAGAATTTTCCTATAGTGTTGAGTGAAATTTTGAAAAATTGTCAAAAACTCAAAACATTTAATAAAGTTACGCAAAGAAACATTTCTTATGTAATTTTTCCTTAGAAAACGATTGACATAAACTTTATAAGACTAGCATGAACCGTTCTCGAGATATTGCACATTTTTCAAATAAATTTAGAAAAAAATCCCATAAATTAAAAAAAAACTAACTGTTGAGAAACATGTTCACTTTTCATATGTAACATCATGCGATACATTGAGTGACATCATTTTCATGGATCTAGTTCGTTCCATTCATGAGAAAAGATACTTTGGGTAATACTTTTGTATTTGAACGCCAATAATCAGTTATCTGCTATAAGAATAATTCATTTCTCCTTCCATAATGCTTGGGGAGAATTTGGTGACGCATTCGGCGGAATGTCACCAACTTGACGACTTTTTTTAATGTTGCCAAATTAACTAAAATCTCGCCAAATGGATAAAAATGACTCAAGAATAATCCATTTTTTACTGTAAAAGTAGTAAATTCGTTGCATTGTATAAGGAAAGTCGTGCTGCCCACATCAGATTTTTTTGCTTATATTGTGCTATATACACGAATACTATATATACGAATGCTATATACAAGAATGCTATATACACGAATGCTATATACAAGAATGCTATATACACGAATCTTATGCTATATACACGAAGAGGAAGTAATATTGACTTTAGAAATGTCGTGTGATGGTCACACACGATATTTATAATTGATATATCTGAACCAAAATCCCATTTCTCCCGCCAATCCGCGATAAACACGTCCAACGAAGCACGTCCACAATCTGAAACGTCAGACAGTTAACTTTCCCCTTCCCTTAAATTTCTCTTACCTCTTTTTTTTTTTTTTTCTATTTTCTACTTCCCGCCATTTTTTTTTTCCGACTTCAGTGGCGAAGATTCATTTTCTGCTCACATTCTTCCTGTTCTTGAACTTATGCCAGTGGGATACAAGTACACGGGGTTCCTATCCCGAAGAAAAACTCTAAAAAAAAATTAGATAAAAAAAATTGACATAAAGTCGTCTGTGACGCAAAACAGACCCGAAACGTCTTCAGCCAAGTGGCAAAAATCGAATAATTGATGACGGGAGGATTCGATTTGGGGCTCACTTTTCTATCTCTTTATCCCTTCTTTCGTTCGATTCCGCGACATTCCTCCGACTTTTCAATTTATTTATTTATTTTGCTCTCGCCTGGAAGGAATCGTGTAGCTTTCCATTTTTGATACTGTACTGGCGTTTATTATTATCATTATATAGAGGGATTCTTTTATTATCGATGTTGGGAAGGGTTTTTTTAATAAAGTTGCTGCTCTGTGGTTAAAGAATTTTTTCTTTTTTTCTCTGTTCTTTCGATTTGTCTTAAATGTATCAGGTTTATTTTTGACAGTTCTTGGAACACTGGAACTTGAGAAACCTTCAAATCAAGAAAAAGGCTAGTTTAACTTGCTTACAGAGGACAGGAGTTGCTAACTTTATTTCTCCAATCCAATCATTTCCAATCTTTTTTGCTGGATCCTCAAAATTTCAAAATACATTTGCTTGATCACATATTTAAAATAAACACATTTAAAATAAAAGAATCAAACAGTTTTGACAATACGTTAAACTCTCCTATATAATTGCTGAAAAAACCATCAAACCCCAAATAAAATGGGGTCTATATAAGTTTTAAGTATCCATGACGCCGCAATCATAAGTAAAAATCTGATCTTCAATCAATACTTCCTTAAAGAAAGCAGCCATATGCAAATTGCGTTGTCAACTTAACAAACGTCGCAGCACATTGTCTTTCTTAATAAGTGCCGAAGTTCTTGCTTGGCGTTTTTTATGTAAAGACACTCTTTTGACCTGATGAAGAGGGATCACAACCCCTTGGAAACAATTGTCACCTTAATTTGCATATGTCTGCTTTCTTTAAGGAAGTATTAAAAGTGTTAATCTCACAAGTTAGCAGTTTTATATTTGTGTCATATCTCATTTAAATCATACCATCTAGCAAGGAAGTAACAACTGGAGAGATATAGGGGAGGTTTGATACATAGAGAGGGTTTTTTCCCGGCCACCCATTTTGCTGCTCCATGTTTTTGGACGAGTCGGTAGGCCTGGGCTTTCGACATAGAGAGGGTTGATACATTTGTTAAATTTTCGAAATAAATTGGCACACTATATGTGGCAAATATGGAAATGTTATTTTACATAGAACAGTCATGTGATGAGATCTTAAAGACAAAATACCACTAGATTTTTTTTTTTTTTTTAGATTTTGAGACTTGTAAGAAAAATGTTCCCATTTTGTTTCTTAAGTTCATATTTTAAGATAATTAAATGAATTAAATACCAAGTTCATGTAATTCTAGAGGTTAAATACCTTATCCTTACATAAGAAAAATTTTACATAAGAAAAAATTGCCTAAAGGTAGTACAATTAGAACTAAGTAAAACTATACATTGTAGTAGTATGCAGAGGATTGATGCAAGTTTCTTAATTAAAAAAAAACTGATGTGGGCAGCACATGGCTTTTAGCTGCAGACTCATATTCACGTTCTCTTTATTTCTTCAATAATTCATTATATTGAGTTTAATGGCGAAAAATAACACCCATAATTATTTAAAATGACACTGAATTTGCACTTTTAATTCAATTTTTGTTCTCATTTGGTAACTGGACTTATTTACGAAGGTGTCGTAGCTAAAATTCGAAAAACTAAAGTATCTCAAGAACGGCTAGTCCTGGTGAGTGGGGTTGGTCTTATTCTTTTCATTGTTAACAATTACATATGAAACAAGAATTTAATTGATATATTTGAGCATACTGTAAAGGCGCGGACGCAACCTCCTACAATTAGAATTTAGAAGACACACAAGCAGCAGCACCACTTACAACTTCGTGATCGAAAATGCCGCATAAATAACCCTCAGGTTCACCCCCTGTCCGGACAAGTCAATCTCCAAGATGACCTACCCGAAACACAACAGAACCAAAACATCCAATAAAACATTTAAAATTAAAACCCTACCTTAAGGAACGTCTTCTTCACAAACAATAAAATAAAATAAAATACACAAAATAAATAAACAGAATTTAGAAGTTAAAAATAATATCACTTATTGAAGACGTTAAATTTCAAGTAGTAATAAAACACAACAGCTGAGTCCTTATTAGCCACGCCACTGGACTCAGACGTAAAGACTTCAATCAAAATGCCACAGGCTTCAGAGCCTCAATAATCAAAATGTAATACAAGGTGGCAGAACGTTAAATAATAAAAATACAAATATGTGGTATGGTCAAACCAACTGGGGCGAGCACTCGGAGAGCATTTGTTCTTTAAATAATTAATGAAAGCAAATCAAAAGTAATAAAATAATTAAAATGGCGAGACAGTAACTTTTGGCAGTAATAGAGATCACAGTTCTTGAGTCGATCAACAGCTATTAAATCCAAGACACCGAGGAACCACATGGTTCCGAAACATGAATGGAAAGTGCGCTTACCTCAAGCCACGAAGAAATCGTGAAAAATCAGAATAAACTCCGGTCATCAACAGAGTACCCGAACGGTGTTATATCTTGTTTTCCGTGAAGAAAGGTCGGCACACCATTTCTAGGCTGCGTCAGACATGGCCCCAGCCTGAGCACTCAGCTTCATTAATCGGTGCTCCGACAGGCACGCACTCGGACCCGGCATGGGCCTCGGGCCAATCCCACAGGAAGCGTTGTCGTCATTAATAGGACCTGACATGGGTCTCGAGCCAACAGACTCGGAATCGGACCCGGCATGGGCCTCGGGCCATCCGTCGTCAGGCGGGTAACATTTCCCCCAAGCTCACGGACCTCAAGGAACTGACCTGGCGGTCAATCTCCTGGAGTCCGTCGTGAGCGTCGAAATTACTTGGGCCGAAACCCGAACTGCAGTCAGATGTAAGCAATCGAAAGGGAGGAAATGCGCCCAGAAAAATGGCTCTCAGTTCTTTTATGCAGCTTCCATAATCATCTTCCCGCCAAAAACAATTCTCACGCCATCAACATCAGATGCCAATTAGTCCAGACGCAAAATCTAGCCGAAAGCAACCTCTACCGATTCTTCACAGTAGAAACGAATGTATTGTATACAAAACCTTTACCTCTCTGTTGCATCAGCCAAAACGATGACCTCGAACTCAACGGAAGAAATAACTCTCAGAGCGCTCGCACGTTTTAAATAATACTTTAAAAGGGATTCAGATTGCGGTTTAAGAATATTGAATGTTCTCAGCTATCAATTACATAAAAATGACAAGAGCGGGTTTCAAAGCAAAATTGCACTAGTTAAAGAGCTGTATATAAAGTTAGATGATCAGAAATATACCTAAATTTATACATTTTACACAAAAGTAATGCGAGTTCAATCTCAACATTACAATACTTAGTTTTTATTTCAGATTTTGACGATTTTTGCGGGCATTTCGCAAAAGAAAGGTAGGTTACTTCTTCCGAATCGTACCAAAATCTAATCAGCTCCAGGGTAACCCACAAGTGACTTATCTACCAAATTTTGTGAAATTTGATCTATTAGTTTTTCAGCTAGAGTGAATACAATCAATTTTTGCGGGTCATTTCGTAAAAAAAGGCGGGTTCTTTTATCCCGAATCGTACCCAAAACTAATCAGCACCAGACTCGCCCACAAGTGACTTACCTACCAAATTTTATGAAATTGGGTCTATTAGTTTTTGAGTTATAGAGTAAATACATACTTTGCACAAACAGGCACACACACACAGATGTCACGCTAAACATAGTTGTTTCGTATTCTAGAGGTCCCAAAACATGTAGATCCATCAAAAACTTGAGTTGCGATTTTCGACACGATTCCAATACTTTCCCTACACATTACCATTTTATTGCAGAGTAAGTAATACATCAAACCAGCTCAATACACGTAAAAGCCCCTTTACCGGGGAAGTTTCATACGTTTGCAAGGCATCATTGTAAGTTTGTAAACTGAGAACTTTAAATGAATTGAATGCAATTACTTTATGAAAGTAAAAGAACATTTTATAATTTAGATCTATTTAATTAAAAATTAGGTTTTGATCCATATTCCCTCGAGTCGGTGAGAAGGATGTCTGCCAAAGCAAACAAAGGCGATAAATCCTGTAATTTAACTTTGCTGAAGCTCAAAAAAGCCTTTACGCGAATTAAACATTCAGACGGAAGTTAATTGCATGTGCAATAGTTGCTAAGTAGTTACTTTATAGAGAAAGCATTGCTATTAAATATTGTCGAATATTTTAAATTCGATATTTTGATGGATAATACCTTTTAGAGACTTGAACGCTGATCGAATATTGAAAAAAAAAAAAAAAAAATCATGTGTAGATAGACACAAGAAGAAACAGAAATGCACTGGTATACAATTTAATATGCAGATTAATTATGTTAAAACCTAGATAGATGACTTTCAGTAATTTACGTGATGAGAATTCCAATCCAATGATTCTAATTTTAAGATTCTCAAAGCACTATTTCTGAGGACAAAACAATGACCCATTTCAGAACCAACAGTATAGCAGAGTCCTGTATTGGTTTGAAGTATTGGTTTGAACTTCACTGGATAAGAATAGTATTAAATTGTTTATATGAGCGGGGGGAGAATAGTATTAAATTGTTTATATGAGCACTAACACTCATAAAAATTAACTTGAGTGTAACGCAACTCGACTTTCTCACACTAAAATCGATTTTTAATTGGCTTATGATTTTATTTTCTTTTGCAAATTTTACAAAAAAAGAAAAAAAAAATGTGAAAAATTTGTATTGTGGGAAAAATGATCCTATTTCTAGCATGTCGCCCTTTATTTTAAAAGGTTTGAAAAAAATCTTTCGATTGATACCAAATTTGACAATGTGCACTTCTTGGGGGGGGGGGGGGGGGGGCTAATGGTTTCACGAACACTAGATTTGTATCGCGGTTATTTTTCACTACAGTGATTGAAACTGTTAAGCTTTGAGATCATTGAGACATAAATAACCCCTTTTATGCCTAATTATGTTCGATTTTGTCCTGTGCTGCCATGTTAAGAAAATATAAAATTTCGAAGTTTTTGGCTTGACTTTCAAAAAATTTTATCTAGTTCTAGATTTCTTATTAGCAAAGCCGGAAGAAACAGTTACATAAAAATTCATTAATATGTGTGGACGTTAAAGAAATCGACCACAGACAGGCGGACCTCTCTCCGAAAATAGCCGAAACATGTTCAGGGGGTCTTAAAACATATATTTGCATTAAAATCTCAAAATCGAAATTATTCATGAAAACCATCCTTCTGTTCTATATTATATACTATATAATATAGTACAATATAATATTGTATGAATAATATATTGTTACTTTCCTTATATACATAATGTATAAGGAAAGTATTGTGACGGGGTCGAAAATTCGAATGCGAGTTTTCGACGGGAGAGCACGTTTCAAGCATCCCTGATCACGAATCGAACATTTTTGAAGTCATGTGTGTGTGAAAGTATGTGTGTGTGTGTGTGTGTGTGTGTCAGTGAGTCTGTGGAGACGATATCTCACGAACGAATGGAGCGATTCGAATGAAATTTAGCACAAAAATCGCAATCCGTGAATACTGGAAGCCTATTGTTTTTAAGCGTAATCGAATATTCAGAACCCCCCTAAATTTTCGAGTGAAATATTGAAAAAATCATCAAAAAATCTAAAACCTTTAATAAAGTTACGCAAATAGACATTTCTTATGTAATTTTTCCATAGAAAACGTTTGACATAAACTTTAGAACGCTAGCATGAACCGTTTTTGAGATATTGCACATTTTTTAAATAAATTTATCAAAAATCCCATAAATTAAAAAAAATATATTAACTGTTGAGAAACATGTTCACTTTTCATATGTAATATCATGTGATAAATGGGGTGACATCATTCTCATGGATTTAGCTCGTTCCATTCGCGAGAAAAGATACTTTGAGTAATACTTTTGTATTTGAACGCCAATATTCATTTATCTGCTATAAGAATAACTTATTTCTTCGTTCATAACGCTTGGCTTGATTTTGGCGGAATGTCGCCAAATTGGCGACTATTTTAAATGTTGCCAAATTAACAAAAATCTCGCCAATTGGATAAAAATGACGCTAAATTAATGAAAATGACGACTCATTGTCGAAAATTCAATACCTTGGAAAGAATACAAGTATCTACTATAAGAAAAAACCTATTTGTTTTTACTGTAAAAGTAGTAAATTTTCTTTGCATTATATAAGGAAAGTTATGTGTTGCCCACATCAGATTTTTTATGTAATATATAGTATGAAAAAATAAACATTTTGCTGCAATTTCTTCTAATAAGTTGTATTTTATTTCCCAAATGGATGGCGTCGAAGAGGGTTACCACCTTTAACAGAAGGGTCTCTGAAGAGTCTGGACTGGCAAAAATACATTGGACAATTATTGATGGGCTTAAATAATACAGGGAATAAAGAAGATATAAAAAGTGTAAAACCAGTCAAAACGATCTAGTTTAAGGGGGACATTCTAAGCTCTTAAAATGATGAATATATCAATTTATTTCTTATTGTCTCATCTCAACATTTTCAGTGCATTTGGTATTTCTGAATGTTAATTATTTCCGGAGATACGAAGAAAATACGATGCACCAACCATACAATATCACGTATAAATGTACATTCACTCTAAAATGATCTTTTTATCTATATTCGCAATGACCCTTCTCCCATTTTTGAAAAATGGACGTACTTGTCAAGTTCAAATATAATGTAAAACTGTCTGTTTAATCACACTATTTTTTATCCATTGTTATCTTTTTAGATCTAAATAAATGTTCGTTTGGCGGGATGGTAGACCTTGGGTGCCTCCTGAGTGCAGGAGGTGTACTTTCCCGGTCGTGCAGCTAGCTACTCTAAATCCACTATGTGAGTCGCACGGTCTGGGGTCTTCAGACCTCCGACATCTGTGCACTAACCGACAGGGTTGATTGGTTCGGGCACTATTGTAAAGAATATTGCTGCCTCAACCTAGAATCGAACCCTGGATCTCCGAACTGGCCAGCCGACGCTCTGTCGTTGGGACGAAATCGCAAGTTCTTAGCGTCGAAGTGGACTCTGCAACTTTCTACTCCAAAAAAATGTACAGTGCCGTTTTCGATTTCTCTCTAGCATTTTCTGGAAATTGCCAAAATTTAAAATTCACCAAATAGGGTGATATTTGTCTAAGTTTGCTTCCACATTTCTCAAAATTCTCCAAAATCATATGCATACCTACGTTTACACAGGGCATCCGAGATTACAAAAGTTC
This sequence comes from Amaurobius ferox, assembly GCA_951213105.1. NCBI lineage: Eukaryota > Metazoa > Arthropoda > Arachnida > Araneae > Amaurobiidae > Amaurobius > Amaurobius ferox. The sequence continues at coordinate 9,763,715 of OX578145.1, forward strand.
ATTCATCACAAGAACACTTTCAGTATATAGTAAAACCAATGTGCGAAGAAGCTTAAGCGATTTTAAAATAAGCGATTTCACAAAAGAATTCGAGGGGGAAAATTATAATCTACTTTCCCCTAAATATCTTGCAGCGAATATCCGAATGTGTTGCTACCTATGTATCTACCGAATACAAAAAGTAATAAATTAGGGGAAACACACTCCTCCCCTCCCCAACCCTGCATTCATTTCATACCTTAAACCCTAACCCCTATACTTAAAAAAAGACAAGAAAAGTTTGCAACTGGAAAAAGTAGAGTAAGAAACACTTGATTGATAGCAAAGAAACCGTCCATTATTTTCCCGAGGAGCACAATAAAAAGGGGAAAAAATAACAAATAAACAAGAATCTCGTATAGATAGACAGAAAAAGAAAGTTCCCTTTATTATTTAGCGTTTTTATATATGTAATTTTTTCCATCCCTGTTTTTAGATCTTATCTCGAAAATAAATCACTTTAAAGCCCAGGAAAACAAGAGTTTATTTTTATTTCGAATATTTTTATCAGAATTTTTTTCCTAACGTAACGGTGGGTGGGTGGGGGGTGGGGGGTGAGTAGGACCTCGATGATGCCCAAAGCTGAATTAGAAGTAAGAAAAAAAATCGAGATGGGGTGGTAAAAAATTATTTTCCACGGTTCATTTGGCAACGGTCCATTAATATGCGTTTCTCGAAGTGACGGAGATGCCGAAGCTCGTCGCTGTGTGGCGCTTCGAAGGAAGAATAATAATTAAATGAGGAACAGGGGCGGGGGAGAGAAGGAGGGATGCATTTCCTGATGGAGCAAGGGGTGAGCGACGCCGGTGTATAATTAGTTTACCGTTCAGAATTGTCTTTGCACTTTTATCTCGAATTCATTTTTGAAGAAAGTATGCACAAAACTATTTTACCTACGATTTTTTAAACTATTCACGAAATTCTTACTTTCTTACATTAATGCATAGAAAAAATATTGTCTTTCTAAAATTTTTCAAAGTGGAGAATTTGACGATTGAGACATTACTCAACCGTCAAATTTTCGGTTTTCTGTCAATGTTCAACCGTTACATTGTTCGACTGTCAGTTAAACCGCCTCAACCGTCCAATTTCCGTGTTTTCCTCGTCACTGTTCAACCGTCAAATTGTTAATCCCTCAAATTTCCATGTTCCATCCATTTGATTGCCGGTTGAACAATAGGACGGTTGAACATTGACGGGGGAAAACGGAAATTGAACAGTTGGCGAATTTGACAGTTTGAGAATAAATAAAGTAAATATGGTTTTAAATTTCTCGAACATATTTTGAAAATATTTCAGTCTGAGTTATGAACACGATAAGATAAATTAAGAGCGAACGTATCGTCACGATATATTTTATTCTATTCATTTAGAGTAGGGATAATTATATTAAAGTCTTGAACTAGATAGAATTTCCTGCAATTTTCACGATTAGTACACCCAATATTCAAATTTTATAGCAGTACCTCCTATGCGAAACAATGACCGATTACATCGGAAGATGATAGTTTTAATTACTACGCTATGGGTGTAAGTGGTATTAAAATTGTATGTACTGGCATAAATTGACTGGTATTTAACTGATGATACTGACTGATATTTCATAAATTGACTGATATTGAATTAACATCACGTCATTGAAATGACGGGCATTTTACAACTTTATTAGTTAAAACTGAATGATTTACTAGCGTGCAAATTGCGATTGATATTTAATTAATACCGCGTGAGACACATTAAATTTGGCTCATTTCTTGATGCCATCCTATAAACGATTATAAAACGTTTCTTTTCTCGTGAATGGAGCGTACTAGACGCAGAACAACGATGCTAATATATTTATTACATAACATTGCATATGGAAGTAAACTATTTGATAATACTTTATACGTTTTAGATTTAACTTTTATAAATTTTGGGGAAATGTGTACAATATCTTGAGAAGATTAATGCCAGCAGTCTAAAATAAATGCGCATTATTCGTTATGTGTTTCTAAGACCGGATTTTAGCTAGTAAACACATAGTTGAAAGCTAGTGAACACATAGTTGTTAACGACATATATAGTTTTCTCTGTTCGTTTTTCTCAAAGAAATATACGGCTGAGCTACGCGGGCCTTTAGTTTACTCAAAGCGCCCCCCCCCCCCTCCCCAATCAACATATTCTATAAAGTCAGCAAGCGAGTAAGAGAGCAATGGATCAAGTGACCAACCACTCTAAGAAAAAATTCATTTTTAAAATTATTAATTAGTTCAAAAAATTAAAATAATACTCTCAACTAATATTATTATTTATACAAATTTGTGTTTTTGTATGAACTTTGATCTTTATTGATTGTGTGTCTTATAAGAAAAATATGAATACAATCCTATCAAGTGACCACTTTAAAAGACATAATAGGGTAAAGTGGCTACTTTATAAAATAAAAAAAAAAGAAAACAACTAAAAGCGTAAAAAATTTATTGATCCCGATTTTTGAAATAATATAGAAACTGGCCATTTACACTCGCACTTCGCGTATTCTCATTGGCTAGTGCGGTCATTCAATGTCACACTTACGATTTAATAAGGGCGGTTGATCATTTTCCTGAATATCAAAACCCCTTTCAGGTTGAAGCGTAAAAATGGAGCACATTTTACCATCCTGTTAACACGTTAAATGGTAAAATCATGGAAATAAAAAGGAGGAGTTAAAACTTCCTATTAAGGAAACGCCAATAGAGACAATGGCGCTGGGATAAGATAAGTAGTCCTGCATTGCATTTATTTTCATGGCGAAAGGCCTAAAAATTTATTTAAACTGGCAATATTGTAAAAAAAAAAATATTGGCGAAAAGTAAAGTAGAACTGAAACAATAAAGACTATTCCTACGCATTCAAAATTATTTTACCTTTCAATTTATTTTTATCTACATATATTCTATACTCTACCCTACAACTATTGAAAAATACTGGTTAATTATACTCATAATGGGAAAACTCTTAATTTAAAAATAATCAAAAATACATATACTCAATGCTACGCCTTTCTGTTGTGTCAACTAACAATAACAGCTACTTTAATAACACGAACGACACCTAGGTATAATTGCCAATGCATTATGGCATTTTCAAGTGTTTCAACCATAGGAGTTTTATCTCTTTCTTTCTAACTCCGTGGTGGTGTCAGTTTCTTAGAAATCCATTTGTACCGTCACTCTTCATTGGAATTTTTGAAATTTTGTTTTTCTGTTGATTTGGATGGAATTAGACTCAAACAAAGATTCTATCATGGAAAGTGTGTCTGCTTCTTCCGTATATAAAATACACAGTTTTAGATGGATTTTCTTTTTAAGTTTTGTATGGTAATTTGTTATTCTCTGCTTCACTGCGGGTAACCCCATCCATATTTCGAGTTTTAGATGGATTTTCTTTTTAAATTTTGTATGGTAATTTGTTATTCTCTGCTTCACTGCGGGTAACCCCATCCATATTTCGAGTTTTAGATGGATTTTCTTTTTAAATTTTGTATGGTAATTTGTTATTCTCTGCTTCACTGCGGGTAACCCCATCCATATTTCGAGTTTTAGATGGATTTTCTTTTTAAATTTTGTATGGTAATTTGTTATTCTCTGCTTCACTGCGGGTAACCCCATCCATATTTCGAGTTTTAGATGGATTTTCTTTTTAAATTTTGTATGGTAATTTGTTATTCTCTGCTTCACTGCGGGTAACCCCATCCATATTTCGAGTTTTAGATGGATTTTCTTTTTAAATTTTGTATGGTAATTTGTTATTCTCTGCTTCACTGCGGGTAACCCCATCCATATTTCGAGTTTTAGATGGATTTTCTTTTTAAATTTTGTATGGTAATTTGTTATTCTCTGCTTCACTGCGGGTAACCCCATCCATATTTCGAGTTTTAGATGGATTTTCTTTTTAAATTTTGTATGGTAATTTGTTATTCTCTGCTTCACTGCGGGTAACCCCATCCATATTTCGAGTTTTAGATGGATTTTCTTTTTAAATTTTGTATGGTAATTTGTTATTCTCTGCTTCACTGCGGGTAACCCCATCCATATTTCGAGTTTTAGATGGATTTTCTTTTTAAATTTTGTATGGTAATTTGTTATTCTCTGCTTCACTGCGGGTAACCCCATCCATATTTCGAGTTTTAGATGGATTTTCTTTTTAAATTTTGTATGGTAATTTGTTATTCTCTGCGGGTAACCCCATCCATATTTCGAGTTTTAGATGGATTTTCTTTTTAAATTTTGTATGGTAATTTGTTATTCTCTGCGGGTAACCCCATCCATATTTCGAGTTTTAGATGGATTTTCTTTTTAAATTTTGTATGGTAATTTGTTATTCTCTGCTTCACTGCGGGTAACCCCATCCATATTTCGAGTTTTAGATGGATTTTCTTTTTAAATTTTGTATGGTAATTTGTTATTCTCTGCTTCACTGCGGGTAACCCCATCCATATTTCGAGTTTTAGATGGATTTTCTTTTTAAATTTTGTATGGTAATTTGTTATTCTCTGCTTCACTGCGGGGAACCCCATCCATATTTCGAGTTTTAGATGGATTTTCTTTTTAAATTTTGTATGGTAATTTGTTATTCTCTGCGGGTAACCCCATCCATATTTCGAGTTTTAGATGGATTTTCTTTTTAAATTTTGTATGGTAATTTGTTATTCTCTGCGGGTAACCCCATCCATATTTCGAGTTTTAGATGGATTTTCTTTTTAAATTTTGTATGGTAATTTGTTATTCTCTGCTTCACTGCGGGTAACCCCATCCATATTTCGAGTTTTAGATGGATTTTCTTTTTAAATTTTGTATGGTAATTTGTTATTCTCTGCTTCACTGCGGGTAACCCCATCCATATTTCGAGTTTTAGATGGATTTTCTTTTTAAATTTTGTATGGTAATTTGTTATTCTCTGCTTCACTGCGGGTAACCCCATCCATATTTCGAGTTTTAGATGGATTTTCTTTTTAAATTTTGTATGGTAATTTGTTATTCTCTGCTTCACTGCGGGTAACCCCATCCATATTTCGAGTTTTAGATGGATTTTCTTTTTAAATTTTGTATGGTAATTTGTTATTCTCTGCTTCACTGCGGGTAACCCCATCCATATTTCGAGTTTTAGATGGATTTTCTTTTTAAATTTTGTATGGTAATTTGTTATTCTCTGCGGGTAACCCCATCCATATTTCGAGTTTTAGATGGATTTTCTTTTTAAATTTTGTATGGTAATTTGTTATTCTCTGCGGGTAACCCCATCCATATTTCGAGTTTTAGATGGATTTTCTTTTTAAATTTTGTATGGTAATTTGTTATTCTCTGCGGGTAACCCCATCCATATTTCGAGTTTTAGATGGATTTTCTTTTTAAATTTTGTATGGTAATTTGTTATTCTCTGCTTCACTGCGGGTAACCCCATCCATATTTCGAGTTTTAGATGGATTTTCTTTTTAAATTTTGTATGGTAATTTGTTATTCTCTGCTTCACTGCGGGTAACCCCATCCATATTTCGAGTTTTAGATGGATTTTCTTTTTAAATTTTGTATGGTAATTTGTTATTCTCTGCGGGTAACCCCATCCATATTTCGAGTTTTAGATGGATTTTCTTTTTAAATTTTGTATGGTAATTTGTTATTCTCTGCGGGTAACCCCATCCATATTTCGAGTTTTAGATGGATTTTCTTTTTAAATTTTGTATGGTAATTTGTTATTCTCTGCTTCACTGCGGGTAACCCCATCCATATTTCGAGTTTTAGATGGATTTTCTTTTTAAATTTTGTATGGTAATTTGTTATTCTCTGCTTCACTGCGGGTAACCCCATCCATATTTCGAGTTTTAGATGGATTTTCTTTTTAAATTTTGTATGGTAATTTGTTATTCTCTGCTTCACTGCGGGTAACCCCATCCATATTTCGAGTTTTAGATGGATTTTCTTTTTAAATTTTGTATGGTAATTTGTTATTCTCTGCGGGTAACCCCATCCATATTTCGAGTTTTAGATGGATTTTCTTTTTAAATTTTGTATGGTAATTTGTTATTCTCTGCTTCACTGCGGGTAACCCCATCCATATTTCGAGTTTTAGATGGATTTTCTTTTTAAATTTTGTATGGTAATTTGTTATTCTCTGCTTCACTGCGGGTAACCCCATCCATATTTCGAGTTTTAGATGGATTTTCTTTTTAAATTTTGTATGGTAATTTGTTATTCTCTGCGGGTAACCCCATCCATATTTCGAGTTTCCAGAACCGGGCGGGGTTGTCGACAGATTAATAAAAGACGAACAGCTAAATCTACCATATAAATAGCATTATGTAGGCGATATATTTTCAGAAAATTCATTTTAAAAAATGACGTCTTACTTAGTAACGGAATTCATTCAAATGAGTTTATATCGCGGGTGATTTTTATTTAAATAATAAAAACAGGGATATAAAATTAAATTTTATGAATGAGCCGTATTGCATTTACGATATGGAACAGATGAAAACAAAATAGTACATGGCCAATTTATCCTCTGTAACTACTTTACTTTTACTCAACCGCAACTGAAACAATTAGTTGAAATTTTGTTTTTCTCGGCAGCGCGAAAGGGGGTGGGGGTGGGGGATATTTTCTTCATCTGCTTCCTAGTAGAAAAAAAAATGGACTAAACCAAAGTCTTTTGGTTGCAATCACGTTAAATTTGAAGCATTTGCTTATGGTATATCAAATAACTAACGAAACAAATATTTAAAAAATTTACGATTACAGACACAAAAAATAAAATCCACCAGGAAAAAAGATATCAAAATCGCAGTATCAAAGTTGTATGCGAGGCGTTTCACTCTGACAAACCACCTTCCTTGTTCAGTGTTATACACGAATAATTGAAAAACTATAAATAATTTCTATTCATTCTTTACAAATTTAAACACTCAAAATCACAGAACAAACGCTAGAAGTAGGCGAACCGCAAATCATAAAACACATAAGACTTACACCATTTCTTCCCTTCCAATGCAGTTTTAAGGAAAACTTTAAAATCAATGACTAAATCTTATTCACGCAAGGCTTCCGTTATAATTCTTTTTTTTTCCCTCCCCTTCTTTATTGAACAAGACAAGAAATTATTTTTAAGCAATATTTAGCATTAAAAGATGGCATCAGAGGAAATAAATGCCTCTTCCTAAGTTTTAAAATATACATTTTAAAAAACGATGTATCTGGAGATTGCCAAAATGCAGATTATATTTTTTTTCTTACCCTCCTAATCGCTTTATTACTCTTATTCCTCGCTGTCTTCCTTCGGATTTTAGTATTTTGCGAGCAGCCGATAATGTGAAATCGATATAAACGTTTTCATAATCGATATGGGAGCAAAGCGCGGGAAAAGAGAAAAACTTTTTTTTTTACTTCGCCTTGGCTCGCAGTGGAAATATTTAAAACAGATAATGTCCCGAAAAGGCTGAAAGCATCGAAAAGATTTTGGATGCACTGTTGACTAATAGACCTGAAACTCAATTTTTTAATGTTAGAAGGAAAGGAAAGTATTTTCTTTAGCTAATGGCAACGATTATATCAAACGAGAGTGAAACAAGATTCTGACTTTGTCGACTTATATTGGAAATGGTAAGAAGAATAAAATAGTCATTTTTTTTATTTAGCAAGAAAATATCTGATTTTTAATGACATACTTTAAATGCGCTTACAGAATATCTTGCATATAAATATATATCTCAGACTGTCCGTTTGAAATATCACACCTAATCCGTTTATTATAATTTAACTAAATTCGGTAGAACATGAAATCTATAATGTAGAATCTAATGTAGAATTTTATCCAATATTTTATTAACATTTGGTTGACATTTTACGAATTATTTCATGCACTACATGCATAGTGGAGAAGTACTGTGACGGGGCCGAATATTGTATCGTATGGAGAAAGTATTGTGATGGGGTCGAAAATTGTATCGTATGGAGAAGTATTGTGATGAGGTCGAAACTTGTATCGTATGGAGAAGTATTGTGATGGGGTCGAAAATTGTATCGTATGGAGAAGTATTGTGATGGGGTCGAAAATTGTATCGTATGGAGAAGTATTGTGATGGGGTCGAAAATTGTATCGTATGGAGAAGTATTGTGATGGGGTCGAAAATTGTATCGTATGCAGAAGTATTGTGATGGGGTCGAAAATTGTATCGTATGGAGAACGTGTTGTGACGAGGCCGAATGTTGTATCGTATGGATAAAGTATTGTAACGGGGCCGAAAATTCGAATTCGTGTTTCCAGTGAAAGAATTCGAATCTAACGTTAAGATGATGTATGTGTGTAACTGCATGTGCGTGTGTGTGAGTCTGGGAATGCGATGCCTCACAAACGAATAGTGAGTTTCGAACGTGTAATTTTACATGTTACAAATTATTACAATCGGTAAATATTAGGTACGTTATTTATTTTAATCGCAATCAAATGTAACCGCGATCCTAGTATTAAAATGAATTTTTGAAAAAATAATTTATAAAATGCAAAAAGTAGTTAATGTCGTAAAGTGTATTCATGTTTATCTCATATTATGTAACCTATTTGTTTAGCACCATTCTCGTGGATCTCGTTCATACCATTCATGAGAGAAGGTCATTTGTGTAATGGTTTTGTATTTTTCGAAGTCCAAGAATTTGCCAATAGTCATTTATTTAACGGGATATTAATTAAATGTAAATTATACTTTGATAAAGATTTTGCACGCGAGATAAGTCAGTTTGTTTCAACTCATAAACAAGTTACAGCAAACTCATAAACAAGTTGCAGCATTGAAATGGGGTGATTTTAAAACACTTTTAAATATTAACTTACAACTTAATAAGGTTTATTTTGCTTAACTGTGTATAGTGCTTAACGTCGAAAATAGTCGCTTTAATCGAAAATGGGCCCAGTTAGGTTCAATCCCGCGGTCAATATTACAAATGCGCAAAATTTCAGCCTTCTGAGTCACCGAGAGGCTTCGGGAGAGTCCTGAAAGACGTTTTGCTCTCCTATTTGCGCCATTTTGTCCATTTCAGAAGAGAAATCGAAAACCCGGATTCATTAGTTCCGATCTTATGACCCATACTATGAGTGTGCAAAGATTCAGCCTTCTAGGTCTTCAACGGACCGGTGAAGGGTATGTAAAAAGTTGAGAAAAATCCCCATTCCTCCCCATCCGTGAAGGAGAATGGCTCCGTTAGGCTCTGTCTTTTAACAGATGCAGAAAGTGTGAGGAAGATTCAGTAGTCTTCCAGGTTAATGAGGTCTTCTAAAAGGTTTGGATTGGTACAAACGCGCTTGACAATTATATTAACTAGCCGAATACCCGTTGAAAATCAACGGTCTCACAATAAGCAACCCCGAATAATGTGAATTTTTTAATAATTCGATTTTTCTCAGTGGTCTTTTTCAAACTGTTCACCTGTGCATAGGCGGCGCCACGAGGGATGCTAGGGGTGCTGTGAGCATTGTCATTACAAATTGCGCAAACACTACTTTTTTTTTAACAACTGCCCCTTATTCCAACAATTTTCAGTTTCTCTCTCTCTTTCTCTCGTTCTTTTTTTTAATTGTTATTTTATTTATTTTTTTACGGATTTATAAGTCTGAGATAAAAAATTGTTTAGGGTTTCTGCTTAGACCCAGTTTTAAATAACCGCACATGCGCAAGACTTCAATAAAGGAATTTGTCGTGAACTCTCGCTTATCGCTGAAGAATACAGAAAAGGGTTAGTTTCGTATCAAGTTTGGCAGAACATTCTCAATATTCCATTGGCGTCTGTGCTAGCGTGTTCATAGTTTTCAAATTTCTTTTTATTTAGTATTTTTTACGAATTAAGACCATGGCTATATCATGCAGAAATCGGTGGACAAAATATAATGAATTAAAGTTCCACAAGTAAACTATTTGCTATTTTTAAATTATACATGCTTCGCATGAGCCCCCCCCCCCCAATTGTGAGCCCCCCAATGCATTGCACCCCCAATGCATTGCACCCCCAATTGTGAGGGCCTGGCGCCGCCTATGCACCCTGGCACCCCATTTCCAATACCTGTCTCACTTCAGATGGGGCATTTCGTATGTATGCAGCTACTTAAACATTTCAGTGTGCGGCATCTTAAATTAGCAAATATTAGAAACCTGAAATGATGATGCACTTTATTCTTATCTAACGATCCATCCTTGCACCCCTTTTAAAGACCTCTTTACTATCATTTCACATTTCGAGCGTTTTGGTGTAGAGCAAGCACCCAGTAAATTAAACATTTATGGAAAATACGGTTTTTCCGAGGTTTTACGATGGATGGACACTCAGGCTGAATTTGAAGTCTTTACCTCTCATTTCACTTTTCGAACCTTTTGGTGTAGAGTAACTCCCTTCCCCCCCCCCCCCCCTCCTCTCTACAGGACATTTTTGGAAAACTCGAATTTTCTTTAATCTTACGATTGACTCATTTATCAAATTGAAAGTCTATATCTCATTTAAAATAAAGCTTTTCTCATTTATTCTGCGAATAGAACATTTTTATGTACGGCACCCTCAAAGAAGAAAATATTGGAAACCCGAAATTGTACACTTTCTTCCTTTCGAATTTTCCAAGGGGTTTTATCAAACGATCGATCCTTGTACCAGATTGAAAGTCTATCTATTCGGGAAGTGCTTGAAAAACATGACAGACAAACGGACAGTAGGCAATTAGTATATATCGGTTGCATTGAAGTCTGATGAATCATTTTCAACTGCCAAAATCTATTGCTATTCAATTTCCAATGGATATCATACAAAGGCCAAAATCACGTGAATAAAAAATGCTGATCGTTAAGTCATCCCCAAAACATAACAGATAATCCCAAGGAAATCATCCTGCAGTTTCGGACAATAACTCATCCTGGGGCTCTCCAGTTTCCCGAGTGGCGGATAAAGCCGGATATTCAGGGTTCTCTTTGCAAGGGCAATCAGGGGCGCTTTGTTACGGGCGCGTATTGTTGGCCAACATTAAATACGCCCGGCTTCATAGGAGGGGGAGGATGATATTAATATCCCTCGCAACAGATTTGTAGAAGTGATAATAGAGATCAACTTTCGCTTTGGGAGGGGTTGGATTAAAGTGGGGATTAAGTGCCTGCTTCCACCACTTTACAGAAGTGGGGATTGCTTGATATATAGAAGAAAGGATTAAAAAGTGATTAAGTTTTTTTTTCTCAATAGAAAAAAAATTCGATAAAAATTTTTTAGTTTTCTACGTACTGTATAGCATAATCTTTGGAGAAAATATTAACGCAAGGTAGAAAATTCAAATTTGAGTTTTAAGGTAGTGATATTTTTTGGGCTTCTTGGAACTGGAATCCAATGGATTTGATGACAGACTATTTTCCGGAGTTATGACATGGAAATTCTTATATTTTTTCTCCAGCCCCACTTTTGCGTCCATTATTTCAATATTCCAATACTGTTTCTCGTCTTACTTGTCTTTAGCTAGGTAGCCTAACACTGCTGGATATTAAAATTTTCTCTACCATTTCGCCTTCAGTTCGTTTGAGTTTCCTTCTTCACCAGTATACGTTGAAGAAGGAAACTCGAGTGCTTTCAAAACAATCTCTTTTATTTTATCATTTAATTTCTGCAGTGATTTACATTGTAATTTGTTTTTATGAGCCTTAAGAAAAGTGCTAAAAATATTTCTTTATTTCTGGATATTTATAGATATAAATAGATGTTTTTGTATGACACAATCTAATCTTCAATCTTAGCTATAAATTTTAGGCATTCTTTGCAGAAAATTGTACAGTAGTTTTTTTTTTCTCCAAAGATTTAAAAAAAATTTTAATCCATTATTTGCTCGCAAGTTTCTAAAAAAAAAAAAAAAAAAAATTGTATTTAAAGGAATAACATTAATAAAACTATATATGTGCAATTCTTTAAACCATAAACCATTTTAAAGTGATTCATTTTAAATATTTAAAAATACGAAAAACTGCAAAATAAAAACTTTTTAGGCACACATCAATTTGCTATCAAAGTATTGATGAATTGGATGCATAAGTTATAGATAAGGCCAATTTACATAAATATACAAAATTTCAATTACACACTTTTGATATTTTTCGAAAATACGTTATTAAATTTTTATTCCTAGAAAATTCACTCTGTAGTGTGATATGTTAGATTATAATATTATAACATTTTATAATTTTTAACACTTTACAACGTAGTTGAAAAGTGTTTATGACTTTGTTCATTCTGTCTGTCTGTCCGTTCGCACGATAACTGTCGTAAAAATGACTTTATCAAAATGTAATTTTACTATGTTGTTAAGACGGTCTGTGAGACATATGGGATTGTAAATGAATAATATCACCCAATTAGTTTTGGATTGAACCCGGGTTGAAAAAATGAAATACACTGAACCTTATGGGACCTCATTTTTCAAACATTTTTTAAGCAAAGTTGAAAATCACAAATTGCTTCGAAAATTTTAGGAAATATTCAAATGATCTCATAAAATAAATAAAAAAAAATTCAGTAAAATATGTTTGGTAGTTTGTTAAATAAAAATTAAAATAATAATGACACTCATATATTATGAAGAGATCACTTGACACACTTCAAAATAAAATAGTATATCCATCTTTATTTCCCAGTGTAAAAATCGTAATTTTTAAAGTTCTTTTACATTTATATCGAGTGTTACATCCGTCCTAAAACCGCTTTATTTTTCGTATTTTCTGTGCATCTACATTCTGTGCGAACGTAATTGCAATATTTTAGAGTTTAAATGATCATAAAACTTTGATTATTTCTACAACGAAGCCTAATTTTAATGGATGCAGAATGTAAACAAGTGATTGTAAGATGAGTTGTATACGAATTGTTGAATATTTTTCACTCAAAATTATGTAACTCTGGAGTCTGGAATAAAAGTGTATAAATGAAATATTCACTCCTTTTACATAGAGAATCAGACGATTTATATTTCGATGACGTCATTTGAATAAAGTTCATTTTTTCGATGAAATTTTGAAATATAATAAATTATTGTAGTACTATGATAATTTAAAATATATCGCATTTTATGAATGTATCGCATTTTAGAGATGTTTAAATAAAATCGCATTTCAGTTGAAAAGTTTTTCATAAATCAATGATTTATGCATGATTGATCTTTCTTGGCATTCTAATCGGTATTCTGTGAAGCAAGTTATCCCCAACAGAATTGGTAACACTATAACTTAAAACTTCATAATTTTGAAGGTTTAAGAGTCTGGAGGCCCCTTAATCAAAACGAATGTTTCTTCTTATTGCGCATGCTTTGGTGCATATGATACATAAAAACTCGGATATTAAATTTTGAAAGGAGATGAAGCGAAATGATGTAAAAATGTTTTAAAATATTGTGGAGAATATTTAACTGGAAAACACTGCTATAATTTGAATGGCCTGGTCGGGTGACCTTGTCGTCACATTCGGTTACCTTGGCGAGAAATTTGGCGAAATAGCGCTAATGTTGCAATTTGGCGAGTTCCCAGCACTTCTCGCATTTTATAGACTGACTAATAACTTCGAAGAGTTATATGTTTTATCTAGAATTTTCCCACAGAGGGTATGGAAGATCACCATCGTTGAGATGGGTTGCTGACGTTATATGAGTGAATTGTGAATAAGTCATAATCTGGGTAAATCATGAAAGAAAGGGAGAGGCAGCATGAAACGATATTATGTAACCTTTTGTTCACTCTCTGTAACTTGCACACATACACATCACAGTATAACTTGTGGATTACTACAAGGTTGATTTTGGCAAAACAGCTTTTAAATGTACATTTGTTGTTAAACTCAAATTGTAATTTTGATCCTGGTTCTCTCAATCAGATCTCTCCCTATAATAATTAAAATTTCCATACAAATACCAAAATTTCATAAAGATCCACTAAATTTAGAACAGTTAACAATGGCCATAACACTTACAATATAGCAAACAAGTAAATTATTACTAAATATTTTCAAGGAATTGAATGAAGTGCTAATATTATATCCTAAAAAATTTTGTATATTTATATTATTGAAGTCTTTCTATATTATTGAAATCTTTAAAATCGAAAGTTTGTAGACCTAAATCATAAAATATAATTCATAATAATATAATTCATAAATATTGCCTAATTCATTAACTAGTTATATGCTGTTATCTAAAACAACATAGTCATTTCTAGCGTTTCAAGCTATATGCATTACTTTAGAAATGATTATTTTAATAAAATATTTGTGTGTGTGTACTGTATAGGTGTGTGAGGTGTGCGAGGTGTGGACACGATAATCCAAGAATAAATAAGCATTCCACTATGAAATTTTATGTGGAAAGGAAGCCAGAATTTTGTAGTTCATATCTGATTAGTAATAGAATTATTTAGGAATTTTAATATAGCATTATACGGAAAAACAAGAGTCTCAAGACCAAGGAGTTATTGTAGGCTATGTGGGAAGAGGATAGTTTGAACTACGCTATAGATGTGGAGTCTTACACTTCAGGCATTCACATCTGGCTAATCACTTCTTTTCCACATGAGGTCGGGACTTACGTATTTGGTGGTTTGGAAAAGTCCGTATTTTACATAGCGTGTTTATTTTTATTTTTTTTTCTTGTACATAGTGGGGTATACAGATATTTTTAAGGTTATACTTAAGTCTTGTCCAGCATTCATCAACATGAATTGGATTTTGGAACAATTTTTGCACTCTTCTTGTTATCTGTCGGAACATACGGGCTGATGTATTGCAGATATTGATATCATTGAATGCATAATTATTTTACAACGTCCCATTTAGATGGAAAGTTGTTGAAACCAAAAATCTTGTTGATTGAAGCTGTTGAGGTATTCGAATTCAATGAAAAGGAAAAAGAACTTTATATTGATTCAGTGATACATAATTGTGCAAGATATCAAACTGAATGGCAAGGCGCAAAAGAGGTATAACAAAGAACAAAGAGATAATATAAAAAAAAAGAACAAAGAAATATATTGAAAAAGGTCTTATAAGGGGGCTAACACTTCTGGTCGTATAAAAGAAGGGGGTGGATAGAATAGAATAAGGATTGTTACATTAGATACGGAGGAAGGGGGGTGGGGGAGAGGGAGGGGAGCGAAGGATGGATGAGGGAAGAGAATTAACAAGGCAGTTAAAATTCAAACGCCGCTTCCACCGGAAGTAACGGAGGAACATAATGAAGAGGCTGGAGTATCGCCGGAAGTTCGGAAGGGAAGCATCTGGTCACGTGACTCGCTCCAAAAGACGGTCGCTAGACGCCTTTTCCGATCACGTGACTCACTTTAGATACTTTTTATGCATCGGAGAAAGAGGGAGGGGGGTGTCAGATTCATTTTTGTGATTTAGCACAATGGTCCCAGACTTGTCTTCAGCAGAACTTTGTTTCGAGGAGAAGTTTTAATTGGGGGTGAATGGCGAGTTTTGTTGCTGCGAAAGAGTGGCACAATTGACTGCAGACGCTCTTTCATGAAGTACAATGGCAGAGGTTGGTTTCGGAATCATGTTGTAAAGTTTGAAGCTTTTTCTCCCTCCGAAGACGAAGCCAAGCCGTTCCTTCGTGATAAGACCCTATGAAATGCCGTCTGGTGACTTGTTCTTTGAATGAAATTATCTGATTTCGTCGTGTAACCTTTGACAGCGAATTTTCCGGAACAACATCAAGGATCAAAGTCGTAATGCATAAATGATTTTAGAAAATAGTTCGAGTCTTTGAATTGAATCCGCACTCGAGGTAAAAATCGATGCACTTGATCAAGGTGAGTCAAACTGTGTTGCTCAGAGACCTGGAGGTGGATTTACTCCCAGATAAAAGTAAATTAACGGATGCCCTATAAGACAAAATACGACGTTCAACACGCAATCCTCACAAACCATGCGACACACTTTACTTGTTCTCACTTTCTTTAAAGTGTGTCATGGTATAATATAGGTATTATTATCTTTCCAGATCCCACAGTGACCTAGAAGACTGAATCTTCGGGCACTTATAGTACCAATTACGGTACAGAATCTACCAGAGCCCGTTTTTCGATTCTCTCCTTCCAGAGGAGGACGGGAGCGGAGAAAATAGGTCTAACAAAAAATTTTCTCTGATCTGAGAAAATGCGGGAGGAGGGGGACTTTCTAGGTCTTCCGTGACCTAAAAGGCTGAAAATTTGCGCACCTATATAGATAGTATTGACCTTGGAGAGAAACTGCTTGAGGCAATTTTTGATTAAGACGTCTAAGCGCGTTTTCAAAGTTAAGTGTCATATATATCATTAAACGAAATAAAATTCATTAAAATTTTTTTAATCTAATGTTTTAGAATGTTAGTTTCCCTGTTTTGGGCAGATTTAAAATCTTACTTATGACTCATTGGGAACATCACAGTAAAAATTGAGTAAAACTTTTCAGCTCGAGTGGTTTAGGATTTACGGGGATGAATCAGTGAGTGAGAGCTGGTTCTTTACCCGTATGAATGGGGATTATGTATCCTTGTTTAGCGTTTACCTATAATCCATCGGAAATATTGAGATAAAACTTAATTTTTCTAGCTCAAGAGGGAAGATGAGTCCTGTACGTGAAGACTGGATTTTAAAATAGATAGAAAACAATACCATTTGTTTATATATTTTGAAGACCAAAATCTACTATTATATAGATAGCACAATACTACTTTTTACTTTATGAAGCTGTCGGGCCGGTGGCTGAGAGAGGTAAGGCAAACGTTTCCTCGTGCTCTCTCGGCTACCGAGTTGTGGGTTCGAGTTCCACTGCGGGTATGAATGTTGTGGTGTCCATTAATGGCGTAATGCGTTTCGTCGTCTCTGGTGCGTCGAAGCAACGTCATAGGACGGCACAATCAAATGGTTCGCAATTCGGCCGCTAAAAATGGGCAAATGTTTGGATGATCAAGTGCCTGGAAAAATCTTTCGTCTGTTTCATAAAAGCGTGTCTTAATATTTATTTTTTTAAAATAGGCATACAAACACGTATTCTGAAACAATCTGGAATATTTCAGATGACGGTGAAGTTTGCTACCCAGTGAAGAATGAATGTCTCCATTATATGAGATTTTTTTTTTTTTATTTAGGTTTCAATTCTGTCATACTTTAAACTATACTTCTGTATCTATTTTCGTGAGAGAGGAAAATAAGACACTCCCTATTCTTACTTTTCCAACAATGTGTTTAGCTGCAGGAAGCAACTCGTAAGAAAACATGGTCAACACACTTCTCTTTTTGTCGATGTCGCATTATAGAATACTAACAAAGGGTTGTAATCCCGGACGATTTTTACGATCTCGGGTTTTTTACGATGGTATGGGCAAAATCAGCACACATATGCTGCGAATTTGAAAGCTGTTATAACTCGCCTTTTCGTTTCTGGGGGATTTTTTTTTTTGATAAAACAAACTTAAATGACAAAGTAATAGTAGGTCGTGTCGCTTCTATGGTTAAGGTGAAAAAGCGTGGGGACAACGACTGGTCGGTGTGTGTATGTGTGTGTGTGTTACGAACAGGGTGCCATGGTTTAATTCCATATTTACATTGCATTCACCAGAAAAGGTTATTTCAATCCTACAGGTTGCTCCATAGCTCACAGTTGCAATGGGGGTGCAGAGACACATAAAGTGGGGTCAATATATTTATGCTTTCCAATTTTAGAAAGTCTGTTGGTGAAAATATTTGAAAGTATTGTGAGATCTAAATAAACTTTCGATGATTATTTCCCTTAGTTTTTATTATAATTTATGTTTCTTCAAACGAACGATCCTAACGGGTTCGGTTGTTAGACGAATCATCGACCCAATCAGCATTGTCTGCGTTCCTACGGGAGAGTAGGAATATGTTTAGGATCGGGAGAGTTCAGTAGGTCGTGCGTGTCTTGAGTGAGTACTGGGAAGGAAAGAGGGAGGAGCTGTTTGAGTACAGCGCTCTTGGAATGATGAAGGATTCGACTGAGGGGGTGGAAGGAAATCCAGTGAATACAAAAATGACTGGGGAAGGTCTAGTCTAGTATTCGGTGTTTGGCTGCAATACGAGGCGAGGTAAAAGACTGCCAGTGTTAAGCATAAAAGCTTTTGAATCATCGCTATTTAAAAGTATCACCAGGTCAATTAATGGCAGTACCATGTATATTTGTAATATATTCTGGATGGGTGCAATAATAATGACTGTCTATGTCATCATTTGCTTTAAACAGTCAGCGGCTGTTATTTCTGTGAAGTGCACAATAAATTGAGTTTGATTTAATCAGTGCAGTCCTGTGTTATTGCCCTTGCACCGAAGGTCTGAATATCAAAGAATTTAAGTTAAGTCACTTTGGTGACAGAGATAACTAGGATCTGTAATCCCGCAACATAAAAAGACTTCTCTGTAGATTAAAGTAATCAGTAGAATAAAATAAGGCAGTTACTTTACAGTGCATAGTTGTACTTTAATTCAGTCTGCTTGCTTTTCAACGCGTAGTTTAACGTCCCTAAGGAAAGGTGTCCATTATTGAGCAGTAATGTTAGCTCCTAAAAAGTTATAACTTAGTCCAGAATCCCCATGGGCACACATTTTTCGAAGTTGTCTACAGGTACGCCCATGGGAATTAACTTTTGCCTTAATAAAATTGAACATTAGTCATTCCTGAAATCGCTGGTCTGCAATGTCTGAAGAATAAACGTGTGTGTCTAATGTTCTGCGCGAAAGTCCTTTTGTTTGAAATGCTTACTACTATTTAAAGTCTTTAAAAGCGGTAGAAAATACAACAGCACACTGATAATTTTTTTTTAGATCCAATGAGTCTAGAACATGTTATTGCGCGACATTTCTTATCAGATATAACATCACTGATAAATATGTTATCGCTGATAAGCACATTCTTGCTAGTGGGTGGGGGGTTTTGACACAGAGATTCAAAAGTCACCGCGCTTGAAAGTCAAAGAAAATAATTTTTCTTTCCTATATTCAAAACTTTTATTAGGTGTATGTATGTTCATGTTTTAGTTAGAATTAAATGCAGCGCAATGTACTTGGAATTATCACACACACATCGTTTCGTGCAATTTTGTGTTCATTTAAAATGCGTAGTTTGGACTAATCTGGCCAGATTCAAAATAAATAAGAAGAAAGTACATTTCACAGATCGGGGACCATAAGAATCCTTTACATGTTTGGTGGTCTGTATAAGATAAAGTCGGAAATATATAACGAATGACTATTAAACAACCTGTAGACATAACTATTGTTTGCAGAGTTATGTTCATGTATGGGTTTTGTACATGTATTGGTTTCGCTGGTTGCCTTGATCTGTCTTTCCAAAAATTGAAAGGAACAATTGAATTAAAGTCTTAAATAAACGGCTTTTGTGAATCCGTGTTTCGTATCATTTTCCATAAACCCTAAGAAGACACATTCAAATGCACGGCACCGTCTCTCTCTGTGGCAAACGTCATGCCTTTCGCTTTAAAATGATCCGAAATTCTCATTTTGCACTAAAAGATCTTTGCGTCGTGGAAGATTATTCGTTAATGCGAGTTTGTAAAAATTATTCTGGTATTCTGAAAAGAAATTTTATGATTCTTACCTCTTATTTATTAAGAATCATTCGCAAAATACCCACCAGGTGGTAGTACTATAAACATAATTTTAGAAAACATATAAATCGTTATCCTTATCCTTAAGGGGTCTCAAATCCCCTGAAAGACTGAAAGTTGAGCCCTTGTTCCCTAAACAACCACTAAGTGGCGCTCCCTTTTGTAAAGTTTGCCTTATCTCCTAAAAATATGTCAGAAATGCATGACGTATACCTTTCAAATATTGACAAGTTTTGTTTCAGAACACATAACGTCAAAGGTCAAAGGTTACAGATAAAATTCAAGGTTAAATTACGCCATGGGTCACAACACGTCAGAGGTCAATGACTTTTTCAAAGGATGGAAGGATTCAAACGATCATCAGAAGGCGGAACAGCATCGTCTGTGGCGGTGGGAACGGCATTTTCTATCTATTTTTCTGTCTACATTTTATAGTTTAGAAGATGTTTCAAATGAAAATAAATAAAGTTAAAACTCATACGGATAAAAACTTTTTAGTTTATTTATTTATTTATTTTTTTCTAAAAAAAAATTCAAAATAGTGAAATATTGAAAGAATTCTTTATATATTCATAAATGGTACCTTACTTCCGGCTAAACAATTAAAAAAGATTTGCATTTTTATCTATTAGGTTCGGATATTTAAATGCCCAAAGTGTTTACATTTTTCGTAACGCTTTGATTTCAGATAGAGATGCTTCAAATCGTAAATCTTATTCCCATCGCAATAAATACCAGGTAATTGTGACAGCAGTGCACCGAGAGTAAAAATAATGCAAATTATTTTATTCTCTCCGAATTAAAATCCACTTCGTTATCTGATAAATTCGCCAGTTTTGTATCTTGCTTCTGTGATGCAAGAAATTGCACTATATCTATCTATCAATCAGTGAGAGGCACCAACAAGTTATACGTCCCCTCCACCCCTTCCTCCTTACGAGGAAAGGAAAGATGCTTTTCCTTTCTTTCTCCTCGGCCGCTCAGGCGTAAGCATCTGAAGAACGGCCAGATTTCCCATAATTCAATGCTGGGTTTGCAATAATGAAGCGGATAAGATCCGTTGGACGGGAGACGTCTGATAAGAAAGGGATGGTGATGCGGTTCCCTTATCCGAAACCGCATCCTTCGCCGGTCCCCCTTCCCGAAGACAAGGGAAGGGGTAAAAATTGAATATGAATGATTAATATACGCATTTGAAATCAGAATGTGTCGTGGAAGTAATGATGGCAAATCTTTAGAAATAACAGAAATATCTGGATAAGTGCGGGGTTAAAGTTTTGTGCCATCATATGTTTATTGGCAAACGTTTGTATCGTAGAGAGAAGAAGCTAAAACTGCTAACGGACTTAAAACTTGAAAATACCATAATGCTTTGAGAAATATATCGAGGTGGCGCTAGTGTTAGTAACGTCTCATCAGATCTCATTTGAAATAACAAGAAAGCGTAGTGTATAGTATATGCATTTTTGTGTATTTTAAAATTACGTATTTCCTAATTGTGAGTAGAAGTAGTTAAGTGCTTTGTTTATGTTTGTAAAGCAAGATACAAAATTTAGGAAGATAAAAATAAATTAGAAGAGAAAATACATTTGAGTAGGTAGGGCTATTCTTTACCACATCGTCCTGCATTGACAGATAATGACTGATAAGTTTCAGATCTGAACATTCAAGTCAGTTAGAGGGAATGCTAGTTGAACAAGGGTTGGTTGTATTAGCAGATGTTACCACATTTCGCCTTTAACATCAAGACTACATATGCTTTTAAGTTTCATTTTCCGTTTGTTTGTTCGACCTAGACCGTCTGACCAACCCGAAAGTGTAAGGTATCTGTTTGGACGGCCGGAATAATGTCACTCAACTTAGACCGCCACTTCAGAATAAAGTACGGCATCCATCTTTCTTTCCCAGTGTAAAAATCGTGATTTCTAAAATTCTTTTAAATATTTAGTGTTGCATCCGTCCTAAAACCTCTTTATTTTTACGTATTTCCCGTGGATCTTGTGCCAAAGCAATTACACTATTTTTGAGTCTAAATGATCATCCAATTTCCATTATTTTTACAACTAAGCCTAATTTTAACGTACGCAGAATGTAAACAAATCAAGCGATTGTTCTTTATTTTTACGTATATCCCGTGGATTTTGTGCCAAAGCAATTACACTATTTTTGAGTCTAAATGATCATCCAATTTTCATTATTTTTACAACTAAGCCTAATTTTAACGTACGCAGAATGTAAACAAATCAAGCGATTGTAAAATGAGTTGTCCCATTGAATTATCCCATAAAATATATAAAAAAGAAATTCATCAAAATAGGTTTGGTAGTTTTTTAAATAAAAATTGAAGTAATAATTACACCCATATAATATGAAGAGATCACATGACCCACTTCAAAATAAAATAAGGCATCCATCTTTTCCCCCTGTGTCAAAATTGCGATTTTTAAAGTTCTTTTAATTTTATATTTAATGTTGAATTCGTCTTGAAACCGCTTTATTTTTGCTTATTTTCTATGCATCTATATTCTGAGCTAACGCAATGACACCATTTTTGAGTTTAAATGATCATCCAACTTTAATTATTTCTACAACGAAGCCTCATTTTAATGGATGCAAAATGTTAACAAGTGATTGTAAGATGAGTTGTATAAGAATTGCTAATTTTTTTTTTACGCCAAATTATTTAACTCTGTAGTCTGGAATAAAAGTGTATGAATGAAATTTTCCAAGTAAAATAAATTATTGGAGCACTGTGATAATTTTTAAAATATCACCGCTGAAGGTATCGCATTTTAGAGATGTTTTAATTACATTGAATTTCAGTCGAAACGTGTTTCATAATGCATGCTGCACGCATGATTGATATTTCTCGATGATGGATCAACATGTTTTAGTCACTCTAGACGATAAATCCTCTCGTTTCAGCGTATGCTTGCCTGTTTCTTTGTCAGTGCGTGCAATGCAACATATTTTGGTACGATTTTGAAGAAATAGGACCGTTCCTGTTATTTTCCTCCGAAATGGCCCGCAAAACTCGTCAGAATATGCAATAAATAGACTGAGATGTATTAATTAAATGTTTATTTATACGTAATTTTTGGTGTCAAAAGGAATAAAACCCATTCTCTAGGTTGAACCTCGAGACTTTTGAAGGTGGGTGATCTGGTCGCGTTTCAAAATGACTCTAAGTGAAAAAAATCTGATGTGGGCAGCACATGATTTTCCTTATAGAATGCAATGAATTTACTACTTTTATAGCAAAAAAATAGGTTATTCTTATAGTAGATACTTATATTCTTTCCAAGATATTGAATTTTCGTTAATGAGTCGTCATTTTCATCGATTTAGCGTCATTTTTATCCATTTGGCGAGATTTTCCTTAATTTGGCAACATTTCAAAAAGTTGCCAAGTTGGAGAGATTCCGACAAATTCGTCGCCAAAATCTCACCAAGCGTTATGGACCGAGAAATAAGTTATTCTTATAGCAGATAAATAACTATTGGCGTTCAAATACAAATGCATTACTCAAAATACCTTTTCTTATGAATAGAAAGAGCTAGATCCACGAGAATGATGTCACCCAATTTATGGCATGATATTACATATGAAAAGTGAACATGTTTCTCAACAGTTAATATATTTTTTTTAATTTATGGGATTTTTTTATAAATTTATTTGAAAAATGTGCAATAGCTCGAGAAAGATTCATGCTAACGTTCTAAAGTTTATGTAAATCGTTTTCTATGGAAAAATTACATAAGAAATGGCTATTTGCGTAACTTTATTAAATATTTTGATTTTTTCATGATTTTTCAAAATTTCACTCGAAAATTTAGGGGAGTTCTGAACATTCGATTGCATTTAAAAACAATAGGCTTCCAGTATTCATAGATTGTGATTTTTGTACCAAATGTCATTTGAACTGCTCCATTCGTTCGTGAGATATCGTCTCCACAGACTCACTAACACACACACACACACACACACATACTTTCACACACACACACACACACATACAGACATCACCTCAAAAATGTTTGATTCGTGATCAGAGATGCTTGAAACGTGCTCTCCCGTCGAAAACTCGAATTCGAATTTTCGACCCCGTCACAATACTTTCCTTATACATTATGTATATAAGGAAAGTAAAAAGAAAATGCTTCAAAATTGCAAATTGAATATTCATTTGAAATGAATAGCCATTCCATGTTTTCTTTTGTGCTACACAACTTACATGAATGGCCACACATTGTACTTTACATGTTTAATATTATTTGAATATTTTTGAATAGTTACAAATGCTTATGTTTTCTAAACATGTCATAAAAGTTAAGGAAATGAAGAATTGGATGATTAAATGTAATGACACAATAAGATTTCAAAGGTGAATGCTTAAGAGATTGGTTGAGATTATAATTTAAGATATAGGCAGGAATAATAACTAGTAAATCAAAAAAATATAAACTCAAAATGTTGTATAGTAAATTTCAATTTTAAAATGTTGACATATATTCAATATTTAATTTGCATTTTTTGACAGAAAATAACGAATTAACGATCGGCAGAAAATTAAATGAGTGATTATAATTATAATCTGCATTTTTAACACTTTACAACATAGTTGAAAAGTGTTTATGACTTTGTTCATTCATTCATTCATTCATTCTGTCTGTCTATCCGTCTGTCCGTTAGCACGATAACTGCCGTAAAAATGACTTTATCAGAATGAAATTTTAGTATGTTTTTCAGAAAGTCTGTGGGACCTATGGGAATATAAATAAATAATATCACCCAATTAGTTTTTTATTGAACCCGGGTTGAAAAAATGAAATACATTGAACCCAATGGGACCTAATTTTTCAAACATTTTTTAAGCAAATTTAAAATTCACAAATTGCTTCGAAATTTTTAGGAAATATTCATAATATCCCTTAAAATTTATAAAAAAAATTTCAGTAAAATATGTTAAATAGTTTTTTAATTAAAAATTATTTAATATAGCTAAAAAAACAAATTCGATTAAATTCTGACTTTTAGGATATCCTCCAGAAAGAAAAAAGAGATATATTATATAATGAATATCTTTCCAACAGTTTAATCATTTTGTATATGAGAGAGACTTCACATTTTAAAATAAATTTGGTAGATAACAATTTTTCAACTTTTTTTTTAATTTTATATAACTCTTCATGATATACTTATTTGATGGCATTTTTAATGCACTTTCCTACGTCTTAGAGAGTTAAAATTTGGTACACAGCTTAAATTTGTTGAGCATTTTATTCTACAAAAATTTGTTTCGAAATGGCCTGCAAATAATCCCCGTTTACTTCTATAAATCATTGTTGTAATATTGTTAAAATTCTGATGTGGGCAGCACATGCCTTTCCCTGCAGACTCATATTC
The DNA here is from genome assembly GCA_951213105.1 of Amaurobius ferox. NCBI lineage: Eukaryota > Metazoa > Arthropoda > Arachnida > Araneae > Amaurobiidae > Amaurobius > Amaurobius ferox. Next base: position 9,788,793 of record OX578145.1, read on the forward strand.
ACGTTCTCTTTATTTCTTCAATAATAATTTGAGTTTATCTGCGCAAAATAACAGCCATAAGTATTTTAAATGACATTGAATTTGCACGTTAAACTTAAATTTGGTTCTCATTTGATAGCTGGACTTATTATCAAAGGTGGCGTAGCGAAAACGCGAAAAAACTAGAATATCTCAAGAACGGCTAGTCCTAGAGTAATGGGGTTAGTCTTATTCTTTTTGTTGTCAAAAATCACGTATAAAATAGGAATTTAATTGATATAATTGAGCACACGTAGTCTTTTATTTTTATATTTAACGACTTTTGCGGGCCATTTCGCAAAATTAGCCCGTTCCTTTTTCTCGAATCGTACTAGAATAACCTACAAATGATTTATATACCAAATTTTGTTATATTTGGTATATAAATCACTTGTAGGTTATTGAAATATTATATACCAAATTTTGTTAAATTTGTTCCATTAGTTTTTAGATAGATAGATTAGTTTTTAGAGTGGATAAGGGCAATTTCTGCCGGCCATTTCGCAAAGAAGGCAGATTCTTTTATTACGAATCGTACTATAATCTAATGAACATCAGGATTTCCCACAAAAAACATACCTACCAAATTTTATGAAATTCGGTCCATTAGTTTTTCAATTAAAGTGGATGTAATATCCTCACAGACACACAGAAACATACACAGATACACCCTTACACACACAGACGTCTTCCTAAAAATAGTTTTTTCGTGTTCTAGAAGTCCCAAAATGTGTAGATCCTTCGAAAATTCGAGTCCCGATCTTCGGCATGATTCCAATACTTTGAATACATGCACACACACACACATACATATATTATCTGTGTATCTGTGTGTTATCTGTGTATCTAAATTCCGTGCCTATGCAATTACAATAGTTGTGATTTTAAATGATCCCTAAGCTTTTATTATTTCTTCAACTAAGCCTAATTTTAACTTATGCAGAATGCAAATATCTCAAGCGATTGTAGGGTGAGTTACATAAGAATTGCTGATTTTTTTTCACACAAAATTATTTAGCTCTGGAGTCTGGAATTCAAGTTATATGAATGAAATGTTCCTTGATTTTGCATAGAAAATCAGATGATTTATATTTCGATACAGTTTTAAATATTTAAGTATAATAAATTACTGTAGTACTGTGATAATGTAAAAGATATCACCACTGAATGTATCACATTTTAGAAATTTTTAAATTAAATTACATTTCAGTTGGAAAGTGTTTCATAATCAATGCGCATGATTGATCTTTCTTGTTTAAATATCAGCTTTAAATTTACTTTTACCCTTATCACGTTTATTTCTTTTTTTGTGATTGAATGATGATTTTAAATGATGAAATAGACTTTAAAAAATAACGACAACCAAAAATTGGCTATTATTAAAAGCATTTAATTGAAAACTCCATCCACGATGTACAAAAATTCACAACCATAGCGCTTCCAGGCATTATTGTGCCCTTCATCAGTAGCAAAGTGAAAATAGGTGGCGAACATGGCAGAAGTACACGGGTCACAACCGCGAGGCAAAATTTACATATTAATCATTTTACATTTAAAATACGACACATTTAAAAAACATAATTTAATTATAAAATACAAAAATAAAAAAGTTAATAAATTACAAGGTAACCCTTAGATATGTCGTCATAATCCAAAGGAAGCTGTTGCAAATATCCAGAAAATCATATAGTGGTTTAACGCCAGTGAGTCGAGAACGAGACGCCAAGCACGACTGAGGGTCTGAACGGGATCAAAATTGCAAATAGAATCTCGGTAAAGATAAATGAAAATGGATTCATAAAGTAAAATATTACGGGGGTAATTGCAGATAATTGAAATAAAAAACTCATAGAACGTAGGATGAAAATTATTGTTGATAACAAATTGGGCAAGAGCCGTCGACAGTTTTCTGCTTTTAACATCGCGAGAATGTTCCGCTGAACGTTTGTACTATACTAATGTAGAACTTGAAATTATTTTCCGGAGATAAAAGGGGATAATTCCGTAAAATAAGTACAAGACGGTCTATTTTGACGACTGAATGCAATCGCTTAAAAATTGCAAAAATTAAAATTACTTATGAAATTGAATTTTTTTTTGTTTGAATGAAGATATATGGGACTGTTTTAATCAAATTATAGAATGATACTCATCTTAGTTTTTTTAATGCGACAAGTTATATATCAGATCACATAAAAAATGCGAATTTCTATGAATTTGAAACAAAAGTAAATAAATAGAAAGGTATTGATCATAGATTCGGTTTAAACATCATTGAACAGAACGTTCTTCGATTTTTCCAATGGCGTCAAGATGGAAACTCTGTCATAATATTAGGTCACTAAATAATTATTTGTGTATTGGGCTGGCTAAAATCTAAAATACCAAAAAACGAATTAAAAATTAAAAAAAAATATCGCCGAGGTTCACCTTCCTGAGTCCTCAAGTACCTGTGTATCCAACTTCATGGCCGTACAAAGCTTATATTTTCCGCTACAGATTGTACACACAAACATCTTCCCCTATTATGTAAGAGGCAAAGGGGTGCAAGATTTTCAAAATCTTTTGTATTGTCACCCATTCAAGTGTTCTAAATTTTCGTTGATTGATTTGGAAGCTGAAATCTAATGAGATCGAAACCGAGGTTCTAGCTCGAGTGAAAGTGCTATCATTTTGAAAAGTGGTTTAAAGCTTTAAATTATTCTTTTATATCGTCATCCCACATTCAATTTTTCAAAATATTGGATTCTTTCGTTGATTTAGAAGTTGAGACGGAACAAATGAGACCAAGACTCTTGTTATAGTAAAAAGGCTCGATCCTTTTGGTACATCACCCGCTCACCCACCCAGTTCAGTATATATATATATATATATATATATATATATATATATACTGAACTGGGTGGGTGAGTATATATATATATAAAGTTATAAATCCAATGGTAGGATGTAAGTAGTAACTCATAATACACTATCTTAAAACTTGCCTACAAAATACTATGAAATAAAGGAAATTCAATCATAAAGAGGAACTTATAAAAAGTAATGCAGGTCATAAAGACAATGATAATCAACAAATTTTAAAGGTGAGGAATGGAAAAAGGAAAACAGAAAAATCAAGCAAAAAAGTTTGCACGTGGAAGAGCGCTAGGCTTAAGAATAGTTCATTTCGAAAAAATTATTTTTCAAGTCCATATATCCCTTCGAAATGAACACAAAAATGCTTGTTTCTGAAACACAAGATAGATTTTATCTATAAACTTGTGTTATATGGACGACAAGCATAAAAATTGGAAAAAAATAAAGGAAATATAAATACCTTAAAATACACCTCTAACGTACAACCATGACGAGCAATAAATGACTAGACTAATGTTGCCATACGCAGAAATGAAAAGAAGTGATCTGCTGTTGCCAAAGAGAGTAATAAAAACCGCACTGCGTAAAGTCAATAAAAAGAGGTATTCTGCAGTTAAAGCTACAAAAGTAAAAGATGAAAATATATTATAATGTAAATTCAAGAGAATGTAGAAGTATGGCTAAAATAAGATATTAAGGAGAGATTATGTGAATTTTAGGCTAATCGAAACTTTTTAACTATTCCATTTACTAAATATGCTGGATATTCATAAAATTTACTAGTAATTTTGAGGTTATTACTAGTAATTTTGAGTGCAAAGCATGAAATTTTTATCTGATAATCTATAAATTCCAAAAAGTTGATTAAGTATAATTATTCTAAACAATTGAATCGATTTGCAGGAATTAAATGGTAATAATTTATTAATATTAAGTTTAAAAAATTCTTTTTTGTCATATAAATTATTAACTATCCCATTAGTAGGTTCTATAATTAGATTTAAATCCAAATAATTAATATTTTTACTAATAGAAGCTTCATTAGGTATTCATTCCAAATTATCCGGTTAGAAATCTATATCTACGATATAGTTATCAGTAAATACAAGACAAATCAGATCATCTACATATCTGTAAATTTTATAATCTGTTGAAAAAAATAATTTTTCATATTGATATAGGTATAAATTAGCTAACATACTGCTACTATAGCCACCTTGTGGAACCCCTGAGACTTGTAAGTATAATTTATTACATTGAAAAATATAATTATTGAAAAGAACAAAATGAAGAAGTTTAGGAAAATTGGTAAATTTAGTAAGATGAGATTGATTAGTAATATAAGCATTATATAAAGCTAAAATGACATCATAAAGATCAGTGATCTTAATATTATTAAATAGATCTTTAAAATCAAAAGTTTGAAATCCTATTATTTTACCAAGTGTTTTTAATTTATTTTTAATTCTTTACTGTTATTTAGAATAATGTAGTTATCACTAGAATCTCGTAAATTACTATTTAGTACATTTAAATAATTTAGTAATAATTTACTAGCAGTAGTAGAGTATGAATTATGACCACTCGTTACAGTTCTAAATTTAATAGGATTTTTATGAAATTTAGGTATAAGCACAATATATGGAAATGTCAAAAATTTATTATTAATATCTAAATCACTATACATATTGATAATTTTCAATTTGATACTATTAAGAGAGTGTTGAAGACCCAGACTGTCCGACTCGTCCGGAGGACTAAGAGCAGCTATTTGGACGGCCGGGAAGGCTATTAAGAGAGTGTGAATCAATTTTAAATAGACTATTATTTTTTAAATAATCTAATAGATATTGTCGCGAACGTTTTGGTATACTCGACAGAGAAGACAAAGTTTTGAAATCAAACACATTTATTAAACATGAAATAACAAGGCAGTTGATCGAAAACAGTGGAGTACAAGCATTTCTCGCAATAACTCAGAGTTACACTCGGTAGGGTGACCATTAAGAACACCCCTGGAGGAAGAGGAACCAAGAGAATACACATATTTTCTGATACATAAAATAAACACAATATTCCTCATATTATACTTGACATTTATATATCACATTTGTATACTTTGAACATATACGACATTTTCATATAACATCATCAATGACTCGATACTCACGAGGATTTTACAATTAACACTCTATTCGTTAGGTGGAAGACTAAATATATATAAAACTTTACCTCGTCTCTTTTAAATATAACATTTACAATTCTGTACCATGGGAAAGGATATCAGGATGGACTCTCGGCATAAACTCATCGAGATTCTTGCGCAGAACAAAATCCATAATGGTCGGGAAACTTGACTACACAACATCATGCTGGCGGAATTCGACATCTTGGTTGGTTACGGAGATTGGTTGATTCGTACCTTAGGACACAAGGAGGAGTCAGGCAAATACAAATCGCTGTAAAATGAGCTTTCCCTCTAGCCCTATTAGCGATTCAAGCCGACCAGTGAAAGAACCATTTTCTCTTTTCACAAGATTCATTATTCCATTACTACCAGGCTGATTCATTTAAAAACACGAGTGACTCATCTCTGAACCGAGCCAAACGACTCTACGCACAACTTGTCGAACTATGTTACATATTTTAATCACATCCTTCCACTTTCAAAATTAATCCACCTTTTCTTAAAATTCGCGATCATACGCGAATCAAACACACACGTCTACATTTCTCCACGACTCCTTCCACACTGCTTCCAAAATCCTTTTTCAAACGCGCGCGTGCGCAAAACCTGCAAGTTCCCAACTAGCGACTGAGAAGCGAAAATACAAAACTATTACTATTTTTCTGGAACATAAACACTTTTGCGATTTTAGAGTTCACTTCCCTTAAAAGTCAATGTAATTGAAAACATGTAGAAAAGACATTTACATTTCGAAATTGACACTTTCAATCACACAGAAATAAAACAATACTTTAATATACAATTTTAACACAGAGGTGTGAAAGCCTTATCACACTCCTTCGGGGCCCGGGAGAAAAATTTCCTGCAAAGCGGGGAATTTTTCCGCACAATACTAGGAAAATACCTGCATTAAGTTCCCAATGACATATGTTCCATTGAGAGGAATTTAGTGTAAATTTTGAGCGATGTACATGTACATCAAAGAAAAAAAACAAAAACAAACAAGATCATGACCAGCATAATAACCAAAATCCAAGAGTGGCCTAAAGTTTGACTCGTGAGTCAAAAAAAAATAAGTCTCAATACAAGCATAGACCTTTACAAGACAACACCAAATTAACAAGACACAAATGATGAAATTGCCCCTTTTAAAATTTAAACACTAATACATTTTCTGGTGAGTACCACAGAGACATGAAAATTTAATTTACTCAACTCACAAAAAGTTTAACTAAACAAAAAGTTTTCTTTCTTCAAAAATCTTACAATTAAAATTCTATAAATTTACTTTTCACAGAAATCAATTTATTAACTATTATCCAACCTTGCCAACAAATTACTTTAAAGGACATTTAAAAAATTTACTAATTTAGAAAATGAGACAAATTTTCAAACCAAGAATGTTGATCAGGCACCCAGGCAAGAAACAAGTCCATTAGAAAGTTGCAAACCTAGAGGTGGCGGTACCCCCAACCAATAAGTCAACAACACCAAATTACAAAAAAAAATTTCTAAAATTTACTAGACCTTTAAATTAAAAAAAAATCATTCACACATTCATAAAATAAAACAGAGATAAAAATTATCAGTTATCCTTAAAAATCCTTACCAAAACTCTAATCCATCAAGTACTTAATTATCTTAAAATTACTTTAAAACATTACTGCTTATCATTAAAGTAAAGCAAAAAAAAATTATTATTTAAGTATTTAGAATTTTAAAACACTACTTCAACCTGATTAACATGGCACTCACATTCAGAAAGCTGCACTGGCACAGAACTTGCAGTACAGAACATTCAGCTGACTGACACATAAAGCAAATTACACAGAAGTTCAGAAATATTGGATCCATTTTAACATAGCATACAGTTTTGCAAAACATTTTTTTCACTACTCATCTGCGAGTCAGGCACAGCAATACGCTTTGCGACACTACTTAGGTTTGAGTCTGCAATTTCCGACTCATTTGCCGGTTCATGATTTGAAATCGAAAGTAAATTATTCGTACATTGATAACCAACAAAAGGAATGGAAGAGTTTGAAAACTTAAAACAGAAGTGATTATAATCTATAATAGCATTATGTTTATGTAAAAACTTGTTACCAAGGATTACATTATATGAAATAGGAGCTGGTGATTTTAACACAAAAAATTCGGTAGGGAATCTTTCTTTTCCCAAATTTAGCGAAATAGTGGCTAAACATTCAACTTTAGTATCTTGTGAACTAAAGCTACGCAAAATTGTTGGTTTGTATGTTAGCAACATATGTGCAATGGGTACAGTATTTAAAGCTTCCTCATACACTAAATTAATTGAACTACCCGTATCAATCAATATTGACACTTCACTGCTCACTAATTTTCCTTTTATAATAGAAGAAGATGACAAAGAATTTGTAATATTATGACAAATATTATTTTCCTCAAAATGTGATGTTTGCCTATCAAAAGTTTTTCTATTATTATAATTGTGCATGGGATATCTACTCTGATTCCCAGAAGAATGATTTTTGGAATTTTGCAAAGATTTATATGACTCCTTATTTTTATAATTTTGCGTTCCTTGCTTTTTATACTTCCACTCATTTGCAGACATTTTCCCTCTGTGTCTTTCACCCTGGTGATACCTAGTTCCAGGACTGGTATAAATTTTCCTACATTTTATACCGTACACATCTCTTTTTTGAAAAACCTTTTTCCAACACTGTTCTTGAACGTGACCTAATTTACCACATTTGTCACACTTTGGACGCGGTGAACGCTTTTCGTTAACTTTATCTGAATTAAACTTAAATTTTTCTATTTTACCCCTAAGAAATTCAATGTCCCTTTCCTGTTCTAACACTTTTCTTTTTAAATCTGACATACTTTCACTTTGATCTGGTGTGAGAACATATTTTTCTGGTGTGAGAACACCTTTTTTTGTAAGTACCGGATTAGTCAAGTACATAGCATTATTTTCATTTAAAATAGATTCCTCAAGAATTGCAAGTTTTCTAGCCGAATAAAAATCTCTAGGGTTTTGTGACAACACCAATCTTTTTAGTTCCGGATATAAACCATTAATAAATGAAGTTTTTAAAAGTGTTTGCCTGATTTTATTCTCACTTTCGGAATCTACATCTTCCGGAACAACCTTAAATGAAGCAGCTTCGATTCTCATCGAAAACTGTTTAACCGACTCATTTGGTCTCTGTGTAAAGTTCACGAGTGAAATTATGTTTTTAGTAACATTTTCGGTCACTTCAAAATGATCTTTCAAAATGTGAATAATTTCCTGCAAATTTTTACAATTTCTGTGCTTTGGATTCTCTTCAATCAATCTATTTGCTTCCCCCTCTAAATTCAATCTCAAACAAACTAATTTGTCACACTCACTCCAGTTTGCATGAGTGGCTACTAAATTTAACTTTTCCAAAAACTGTGACAACGAAAGCTCTGAATTTCCCGAGAATTTTGGAACATGATGTGCGAACTTAGGTGTGAAAATATGGAATGATTTTAACATGTTATCATTTACCGATGAAGCACTGTTTTGATTTGGCAAAGTGCCAGAAAAAGAATTCAGACATACCGGCGATTTATCTGATATATTTTCCTCATTAGATTTAGCTTTGTGGCTAACATTTTTAACTTTACCTCTAGAATTAACAGTATCCGACTCAGTAGCAATATCAAGCGACAAATTCAAGGAGGAATTTAATTTTTTACTTGAATTTTTACTCATCTTACCGACATTTAGTTTTTTGTTTCTAGTAATTGGAGCCATTTTGCATAACAATCAAATATACTCGTATAGTTTAACACAATATGCAATTGCAATGTTCTTAAACAGTATTTACAATAAAACCAGTTTTTATCAAATCAAATGACATAAATATGCAAACAAATCAATTTTTTTTTTTTATCAAATGGCACATATCAAATTCCAAGAACACTCGTTTTTGAGAATACCGAAAACAGAACATGGAACTCTGTTTACTTAAGAAAACACTCATTTTAGCACAACGGTAATTTTTAACCTTCAAAATTTCAATTCTTAAGAAAATTTTTAAAAATTTTAATTCTCTCAGCTCTTCCCCACTCACCGAGAAAAGTAACGGCACCAATTCTGTCGCGAACGTTTTGGTATACTCGACAGAGAAGACAAAGTTTTGAAATCAAACACATTTATTAAACATGAAATAACAAGGCAGTTGATCGAAAACAGTGGAGTACAAGCATTTCTCGCAATAACTCAGAGTTACACTCGGTAGGGTGACCATTAAGAACACCCCTGGAGGAAGAGGAACCAAGAGAATACACATATTTTCTGATACATAAAATAAACACAATATTCCTCATATTATACTTGACATTTATATATCACATTTGTATACTTTGAACATATACGACATTTTCATATAACATCATCAATGACTCGATACTCACGAGGATTTTACAATTAACACTCTATTCGTTAGGTGGAAGACTAAATATATATAAAACTTTACCTCGTCTCTTTTAAATATAACATTTACAATTCTGTACCATGGGAAAGGATATCAGGATGGACTCTCGGCATAAACTCATCGAGATTCTTGCGCAGAACAAAATCCATAATGGTCGGGAAACTTGACTACACAACATCATGCTGGCGGAATTCGACATCTTGGTTGGTTACGGAGATTGGTTGATTCGTACCTTAGGACACAAGGAGGAGTCAGGCAAATACAAATCGCTGTAAAATGAGCTTTCCCTCTAGCCCTATTAGCGATTCAAGCCGACCAGTGAAAGAACCATTTTCTCTTTTCACAAGATTCATTATTCCATTACTACCAGGCTGATTCATTTAAAAACACGAGTGACTCATCTCTGAACCGAGCCAAACGACTCTACGCACAACTTGTCGAACTATGTTACATATTTTAATCACATCCTTCCACTTTCAAAATTAATCCACCTTTTCTTAAAATTCGCGATCATACGCGAATCAAACACACACGTCTACATTTCTCCACGACTCCTTCCACACTGCTTCCAAAATCCTTTTTCAAACGCGCGCGTGCGCAAAAACCTGCAAGTTCCCAACTAGCGACTGAGAAGCGAAAATACAAAACTATTACTATTTTTCTGGAACATAAACACTTTTGCGATTTTAGAGTTCACTTCCCTTAAAAGTCAATGTAATTGAAAACATGTAGAAAAGACATTTACATTTCGAAATTGACACTTTCAATCACACAGAAATAAAACAATACTTTAATATACAATTTTAACACAGAGGTGTGAAAGCCTTATCACAGATATTGCATATAGAATTTTTTACAGATAATAGTATAATTATTAGAGGCTTTATCAACATAAGTAATAACAAAAGATCTATGTAAATCATTAACAGAGTGTTTTATATTATCCATATTATATATAGATCTAGATAAATTGATACTATAAATGGCATTTTTAATAGATCTTAAAATAGTAAATTTCCACATATTAAATGCCTCTAAATGCTGAGCATATGTAGAAGCTAATCCATAACTATATTTATCAAGGTCAAGATTGATTGACTTTAAGACTTGTTTAGAATTATTACATGAAGGTAACCTGAATTTAGTACCAAATGACATTATAGTTCTTAAAGATTTATCTTTAACAATGGCTAAGTCTCCAGTAACTATATGCCCCAAGTGTGGATTTATAAAATTAGCATAATTATCAACACTACAAATACATTCACCATCTACATTTGTAGAGGAAACTTTGTCGACTGATAGAGATTTTGAAATTGCATTGTAATTAAAAATAGTTCTTCCAATAGACTTGTTCTATTTAAAAGTTTTAGTAACATTCAAATCCTTTACAGGCAATAAATGATGAAATGATTAAACAAATTCTTAAAGTTTATAGAATTATAAATAAGATGCTTAAAAGATATTACACAATAAGAATTAGAACAGTTATTATTATGAAATTGATTAAGTTTTATTTTTAAATAATTTGATCTAGTAATGAGTAAATCATACAAAATATGATTAAAATGGTCATTAGTAAGATTTAACTTTAAGAAAATAGCATAAATTACATATATATGTATGTATGTATATGCATATTTATATATAGAAATAATAAAATATTTACAAATAAACCATATTAGATGCATAATACCTTACATGGAAATGTACCAAACCAATTTACTGAATACTGAAATGAAAGTGAAATATAATAATAATTGATAAAATAAGCTCCCACATTAAATAAATACCTCATACCCCAGTACTTTACATCCCAGTGAAAGGTGGAAATGGGTGTAAGCAATAAATGTTTTAAATTAAAAGGCATTTTTAGGAAAATGCTAGGAATGAAACATTTATAAATAGATGAACAAAAATTAATGAATACTATATAAGTATAGGAAGCGTCACCTAGGGAACATTCCTTAAATATATAATTAATATTTCGTTGTTTTTGTTGTTGCATAAACCGCATGGTTAAAAATTATGCAATCTGTACCTAACAACGGCAGATGAAATCCAGATTTTACGAATAATTGGACCAGAAAATTATATAGGAAGTTATAAAACATCAGAAATATATCGCAACGGAGTGCCTCTAAGAATACTAATGCATTACATACTATAGAAAATAATATGTGAGATAAAATACAAAAAAGTATATTTACTTAATAATAATATAATACATTAGAATAAAATTTAAATAATACATTAAAATAAATACAGCGACGCTTTTAAAACTTCTGCAAGACAATAAAATCTGATGTGGGCAACACATGACTTTCCTTATATAATGCAATGAATTTACTACTTTTACAGTTAAAAAAATGTTATTCTTATAGTACTTATATTCTTCAATTAGTCGTCATTTTCATTGATTTAGCGTCATTTTTATCTATTTGGCGAGATTTTCTTTAATTTGGCAACATTTAAAAGGTTGCCAAGTTGGCGACATTCCGCCAAATTTGTCGCCAAAATTTCGCCAAGCGTTATGGACGGAGGAATAAGATATTCTTATACCAGATAAATGACTATTGGCGTTCAAATACAAAAGTATTACTCAAAGTATCTTTCCTCATGAATGGAACGAGCTAGATCCACGAGAATGATGTCCCCAAATTTATCACAGGATATCACATGTGAAAAGTGAACATGTTTCTCAACAGTTAATATATTTTTTTAATTTAAGGGATTTTTTTATAAACTTATTTGAAAAATGTGCAATATCTCGAGAACGGATCATGCTAGCGTGCTAAAGTTTATGTCAATCGTTTTCTAAGGAAAAATTACATAAGAAATGTCTATTTGCGTAACTTTATTGAAGGTTTTGATTTTTGATGATTTTTTTAGAATCTCACTCGAAAATTTAGGAGGGTTCTGAACATTTGATTGCGTTTTAAAACGATACGCTTCCAGTATTCATGGATTGTGATTTTTGTACCAAATTTCATTCGAATCGCTCCATTCGTTCGTGAGATATCGTCTCCACAGACTCACTGACACACACACACATACTTTCACACACACACAGACACCTCAAAAATGTTTGATTCGGGATCAGGGATGCTTGAAACATGCTCTCCCGTCGAAAACTCGGTTTCGAATTTTCGACCCCGTCACAATACTGTCCTTATACATTATGTATATAAGGAAAGTAATATACATTATGTATATAAGGAAAGTAATAAATGATATAAATTGTTTTAGTTTTAGGAGAGAAACTAATAGGTTTAGCAGCTACATAGAGTGGATCCGAAAACTGGCATATTGACATAACATTCAAATTTTTAATTTAAAATCATTTTATACAAAGTTCGATTATTTTGAAACAATTCAATTATTTCCATAAGAGACTTGCCTATATCGATTATTAAGATGATCGGGCTTGGGAAATCGCTTATTCCTCCCCACCCCATTTTTTCGAATAGTTTTCCTTTTAAAAATTGAGAAAATAAAATAATTGTTACACATGTCAATAAAAAGATATTTTATATGTGAGTTTTTAATTAAAAGCGATTTTATGCATAAGATGTTAATATCCGCAGTTTTTGAGTATATTGCTATGTTAAATGAAAAAATAAAAAATAGTAATTTGCTATTAATCTGCTCACTGTGATCCAATAAGTGAATAATGTGCAAATACTTTCGACAAGATATAGATAAACACTACTGTTTCAGAAGAATTCGATCCACCTTTACAGGCATTGACGTCTTTGGACGCCAATGTCTGCAAAGGGGGGATACAACTGTTTGGGATAGGGTATGTCAAATAGCTGTTTTTTGGGGAGGTTCTTCGTTTGGGATGGACACTGTCCAACCCGTAAGCAAAAGGTTAAGTCTCGTAATCACTGAGTCCTCAATAAAACATTTTATGCATGCTTATGTCCAATTTTGTCCAATGCTGCTATGATAAGGAAAAATATATAATTTCGAATCCATTTCGAAGTTTTCGCTCGAATTAAAAAAAAAAGAATTCTAAAAATTTTTAAAACAAAACCGGATATAAAGTTTCGTTAATATGTGTGACCGCTATCGTATATACAAGGAATGGATCCCAATGACAGACAGATAGACATAGCTCCAAAAATAATCAAAACGTGTTTAGGAGATCTTAAAATATATATTGGGATCCAAATCTTGAATTCCAAAATTTTCTTGAAAACAATACTTTGTCTATACTATATTGCATAAAATGAGATAGTAAAATTAATTAATGTTTTAAATATAATATGTAAATTAAGTTTAATTCTAATGAGACTTTATGGTGGTTTATCCGTACAAAATTAGTAATGTTATGACTTTTAGTTAAATATGTCACCACCTATTAAAACAAGCAATATACGTGTATGGAATGGATTCTAATTTCAGCATAGTATCGTGTGGAATTTTAAATTAGTATAATGATCGCTTGTTTAGAAGTTTGACGATATACTTAAGCTAAAAACATCATGCATACGCCGGTAAATTTAAGTTTAACAAGAAAGATCAATTTGCATTGATTATCAAAGCATTGATTATGAAACACTTTCAAATTGCAATGCAATTATATTTAAACATCTCGATAAACTCTCTCTCCAATTGCAATGCAATTATATTTAAACATTTCTTAAATGCGATACATTCAGCGGTGATACTTTTTAAATTATCACAGTACTACAATAATTTATTTTACTTAAAAACTTAAAGCCATGGAGGTAAAAGTACTTTCTAACTCCTCGCTTAAAACTTCATCGAAAAAGTCAATGCTATAAAATCGTCTGCTTCTCTATGTAAAATTAATGAATATTTCATTCATATCATCTATATTCCAGACTCCAGAGCTAAATAATTTTGCTTTAAAATTTTTCAGCAATCTTTATACAACTCATCTTACTTACATTCTGCATACGTTAAAATTAAGCAAGATTGTAGAAGTAATCACGGGTCGATGATCATTTAAAGTAAAAAATATTGTAATTGCCTTGGCACAGAATATAGATACACAGGAAATACGCAAAAATAAAGCGGTTTTAGGACGGATGCAACGATAAATATAAGTGTAAAAGAACTGTAAAAATCACAATTTTTACACTGGGGAAAAAAGATGAATGCCCTATTACTTTCCTTATATACATAATGTATAAGGAAAGTATTGTGACGGGGTCGAAAATTCGAATTCGAGTTTTCGGCGAGAGAGCACGCTTCAAGCATCCCTGATCACGAATCAAACATTTTTGAAGTGATGTCTGTGTGTGTGTGTGTGTGTGTGTGTGTGTGTGTGTGTGTGTGTGTATGTGTGTGTGTGTGTGTGTCAGTGGGTCTGTGGAGACGATAACTGACGAACGAATGGACCGATTCGAACCAAATTTGGTACAAAAATCACAATCCGTAAACACTGGAAGCCTATTGTTTTTATATGTAATCGAAAGTTCAGAACCCCCCTAAATTTTCGAATAAAATTTTTAAAAAATCGTCAAAAAATCAAAACCGCTAATAAAGTTACGCAAATAGACATTTCTTATGGTAATTTTTCATTAGAAAACGATTGACATAAATTTTAGAACGCTAACATGAACCGTTCTCGAGATATTGCACATTTTTCAAAAAAATTATCAAAAAGTCATATAAAATAGAAAAAAAAATATTTCCTATTGAGAAACATGTTCACTTTTCATATATAATATCATGCGATAAATTGCGACATCATTCTCGTGGATCTAGCTCGTTCCATTCATGAAAAAAGATACTTTGAGTAATACTTTTGCATTTGAACGCCAATTTATCTGATGTAAGAACAACTTATTTCTTCGTCCATAATGCTTGGCGAGATTTTGGCGACGAAATTGGCGGAATGTCGCCAACTTGGCGACTTTTTGAAATGTTGCCAAATTAACGAAAATCTCGCCAAATGGATAAAAATGACGCTAAATCAAAGAAAATGACGACTAATTGTCGAAAATTCAATATCTTGAAAAGGATATTAGTATCTACTAGAAGAAAAACCTATTTATTTTACTCTAAAAGTAGTAAATTCATTTCATTATATAAGGAAAGTCATGTGTTGCCCACATCAGATTTTTTTATTTTGAAGTGGGTTACTTGATCTCTTTAAATACGGGTGTCATTATTATTTTAACTTTTATTTTAAAAACTACCAAACCTATTTTGATGAGTTAATTTTAAAATTTTCTAAAATTTTCAAAGCAATTTGCGAATTTTAACTTCTTAAAAAATGTTTGAAAAATTAGGTCTCATAGGGTTCAATGTATTTCACTTTTTCAACCCATATTCAATCCGAAACTAATTGGGTGATATTATTCATTGACATTCCCATATATCCCACAGACCGTCTGAACAACATACTAAAATTTCATTTTGATACAGTTATTTTTACGGCAGTTAATGTGCGAACGGACAGACAGACAGGCAGAATGATCAAAGTCAAAAATACTTTTCAACTATGTTGGAAAGTGTTAAAAATATACCTTGGCGATTTCAAGTAAAGCAAGCTTTAATGTTGAAAGGTAAGCGCGCATGGTAAAACAACATTTACAGGCAAAGCAAACACTTTAAATTTATTCTACAGTCTACAATAAAAGTATTTCATTGAATAACAGCATAAAATTTGGTAAAAAGTATAAATCAATTTTAAATGCAAGATTACGGTTATCTTTAAGTCCCGTTTGTACCTTTAATTAACCTTTTTTATGCTGTTATTTTTGTTAAAGATAATTTCGATAATGCAAAATACTATTTTTGTTGTAGGTTAATTTCGACAGTATATATATTTCGACCGTATTATAACATTCAGTTTGACAGTGTTATAAGTTTTAGAATTAAATATAATAGATCTAATCATAGAATGTAGTATGTAAAACGTTGATTGATGAATAAGGCGTTAATAATAAGACGTTGATTGACGACTAATAAGACGTCGATTGATGAAATTGGATTTTATATAAAACTAGCAGCGATTACCCGGCATTAGTCGGGATTTACGATGCAAAACTCTTGATAAAAATTACACCGGAATATATAGGGTCTTGAATCTTATACATTGTTTTTTCACTGTGAATGAAGTAAATTCATTGCACTATGTAACAAAAAAAAATGGATCTGATTGGCCACTTTTTGATCAATCAGATCCATTGGATCATACATACATACTTCTCTTCTTTATATATATATAGATATATAGATTGATATTTTTTATAATCATTTTTTTATTTATTATTCAAATTAATAAAATTTATTGAGTAAGCCTGTGAAAAATAAACCATGGTGATAGAGTTTCCATTTAAATTCATATTTCAAACCTGCGATTTTCAAAAGTGACTAATACCTTCAATAAACTCCCACAAAACTCAGAGATTTAATTGACTTTCACGTTTTTAACCAACGATTTCCAACCGTTTTCGTTGGGAATCATGGAGTTAGAGAGTGGAACTTCTAGAAAAAAAAGTATCGTTTTCCATTAGTATCTCAACAACCCCCTGGTCTTAGAAACTCGAAACTTGGGAATAAATTTATGGGGCGCTATTTCAAAGCTACCCATAAAATTTCATTAAATTCGGTGCAGCTGTTCTCTCGTGATGATGAGACGAACGAAAGTTTCGTTTTTCATTAATATCGCAACATCCCCTGGTGTTAGAAACTCGAAACATGGACTCAATTTTAAGTGGGTCTATTTCAAGACTACCCACCCAATTTCATCCAATTCGGTTCAGCCGTTCTCCCGTGATGTCGGATCATACATACATACATACATACTTTTCTTCTTTATATATATAGATAATATATCCGGTAAAGCAACTTTTAAATGCAAATTAAAGCATGAAATGGATTCAAATTTCCCCATATTGGCTAGGGCAATTTCAAATTATTATAACGATCGCTTATTTAGAAATTTTACAATATAAATTTAAGCTATAAACATTGTGCACAATAAATGTAAATTGAAGTTAAAAAAGACGACCATTTTCAAGTGTATTGAGCTTTCATGCAAAAGGGTATGCGTGTAGTAAAACAAAAGTTTTCAGGCAAAATAATTACTAAAAATAATATGAAAATATAAGTTTTAATTCTAATAAGATATTGGTTATTTATCCTGGCAAGGAAAGTTAGCCTTTACATAAAAGGGTGTATATATTCAGTAAAGCAACTTTTTACAGGCGAAATAAATGCATGAAATATATTCTAACTTTGGCATATTATGATGTAAAAATTTTCAATATTGTAACGAATAATATAATGGCGGCAAGTTTTAAAAGTTATACAGCAAAAGTTGAAGCATAAACATCGTGCATAAAGCATATAAATTGAAATATTAAAATACCTTGAAGATTTTCAGCAATGCAATATTTTATTCTAAAGGGTATTGCACGTGATAACACAACTTTTATAGACAGAGTAAATGCTTTGAAATTATTCTGCAGTCTGCAGAACTGCACTGATAGCGGCATAAAATTGGATTAAAGATATAATCCGTTATATCAGAGGCAAGATTTAATGATTATTATAACAATCTCATGTTTTAGATATAAATAGGGAGTTAAGCTCTATAAAGATAGAATATAATATGTAAGGTGAATTTTCGACTAGGAAAGTTAACGTAAAAGGACATCCACGGTGTAAAACAACTTTAACAGACACAGTAAGTAATTTAAAATTTTTCTACAGTTTTAGCACATTATGACATGGAAATGTAAAATATTTTAAGGATCGTCAAGCTTAGTAGATGTGCAGTTTGTAATGTTTGTAAATTGTAAGGTTTGTAAAATTAATTCTATAAGACGTTGGTGATTTCATTTAAGGCGCAAAGTTAGATTTTTTGTGAAAGAATATCCGCTTGGTAAAACAACTTTTACAGCAAAGTATATAATTTAAAGCTATTCTACAGTTTCAACATATTATGATATGGGAATATAAAAATAGTATAGGGATCGTTAATTTTAGAAGTAGAAAATAATTTAGATTCTGTGGATTGTAATGTATGCAGGGCCGTAATCAGGCATGATCCAGAGGGGGGGCTAAGACCCCCCCCCCCCCCAAACAGGTATACTCCTCCTTCTGATAAAATTATTAAATTTTTAGTATTGATATGGAATTTCATTCAACATGCTATCAAAATTTTATATAAAAAATTGCTTTATGAGATTTTTTTTATAAATTACTTTATTTTAATTTAGCTGAATGTGTGGATATACCGATGATCCATTTATTTATATATTTAATTTAAAATATTTAAAAATAATAAAAATTATGGCAATAGTATTTAGGATATTTCTGAATGATTGCTGAGTTCACAGTTAGTTAATATTAAGCATAAACTTGTATTAACTTTCAGAAATTTTCTTCGATTCATTAACAGCTTTACTACCAGTTAATACTTATATTAAAATGAATCGTAATTATTATATGTTAATATTGATGCATAGTAGCTATATGGATAATTATAATCAGATCTTAGCTTGCAAATATAAATATGCAATTATTTGTTAATAATATACTATATGGATTGAAATATATAATAGTAACCATTATGGTTTATAAATGCTAATGATTAATTGTTAATTGTGTTTTTGGTGAGCTCCTCCTTTAAGACTGCCTTGAATTTCACTTTAGCCCTTCTCTAATTTCGTGTCTGGAATGTAAATTTATTCCAAATATGACGTTGGTTATTTCTTCCGATACGTAAAGTTGACTTAAAACAACTTTTACGGGCAAAAGACGTCTACAATGTTCATAATCACATAATGCTTACTCTCCCATCAAAATGCAAAAGTCTTTCGGAATGAACCTCTTTCTCTATGTGATGCCATTGTCAGCATGTAAAGCATTAAAAAGAAATAATAGTTTTTTTTTTGTTCAAATGTAAATTATTAAAAAGTGTAAATAAATATTTTTAAAATTTAGACTTTTGAAAGTAATCATAAAGGAAGACAGGTGGCGGAATGAATACGCAGGCATCTTTTGATAAAAACAACAAGTTTATTCTTAAAACTATGGAAAATCATAAAATAAACACCCATTAACGTAATTTCCAAATAATAAGTCAGAATGTACATAGTCAACCTTTCTACCGTCGGCTGTAACCACACACGCCACATCGCACTTTTAGAACATGGTTTCCAGCTCCCTCTGCCGTTCGCAATCTGCAAGACTGCTATTTAAATTTAGACTCTTCTGTCCCCGGGAAGACACGACTTAAAAAATAAGAAGTCGAGAATAGAAATTGTCCATCCTTACAAAATGACTTGTCTTTTTCTGGAATTGCCCCATTTGGCAGTTATCGCTTTTATCATGACAGAATTCATTTTTTAAATGTTTTAATTACGTTCATATTTTTTGTGTTATATATATATATATATATAGTCCAAGTAGAAATAGTTTATAGATATAATCTATCTATTTCTTCAGAAACATACATTTTTGTGTTTGCTTCTACAAAAAACTTGGACATGATTAGATTTTTGTAGAGGTTAACAATTCATGATTTAGGCTTAGAGCCTCGTCCACGTGTATGGCGTTTGTGCTTGATTTCGTTTGTTATACTTATTTCGATTCCATACCTTTGTATTATGATATTTTTCATTGACTTGTTGATTCGATATTTATTTTATTTATTTTTTTCCATTTGCTTGAGGATTAGTTGATTTTTACTTTTGTTTTGTAAGCCAGTTAGATAGTTGAATTTAGTTTAAGTTTTTCTTTTTTTGTTTCCATACCTTTTAATTTTGTTGATTTTCTGTAACTTGATAGCTTGTGTTTTGTATTTTTTATCCATTTGATTGATGATTTGCTGTATTATATTTTATTCTGTGGGTGTTTTAAAAAGTTAGGTTTATCGTGTTACATCTTCTTACTTTTCGTTCATTGGATTTTCAAACTTCTATTTATATATATATATATATATATATATATATATATATATATATATATATATATTGTAAATCCAATGGTAGAATGTAAGTAGTAACTCATAATACACTATCTTAAAATTTTCCTACAAAATACAATGAATTACATTGAAATAAAAGAAATTCAATCACAAAGAGGAAATAATAAAACGTAAAGCAGGTCATAGAGACAAAGATAATCAACAAATTTCACAAGTGAGAAATGAAAATAAGAAAACAAAAAAATTAAGCAAAAAAAGTTTGCACGCGGAAAAGCTCTAGGCTTAAGAATAGTTCATTTCGAAAAAATTATTTTTTAAGTCCATATATCCCTTCGAAATGAACACAAAAATGCTTGTTTCTGAAACACAAGATAGATTTTATCTATAAACTTGTGTTATATATATATATTTTACTACCACTTCTCGGTAGCTCTGCAGTTTCTGATATGTAAGGGTATTTTTTATTTTAAGGTTCTCAAATCTGCATTCCTATCATTATGTGTTGAAGGCCCAGACCACACGACCAACCCAAGGGTTTTCGGTAGCAAAGTGTGTGGCCGGGAAAGCCTATCATTATGTGTTTTGGTATTTATGATATTGTTTCGCAACCATTTTGTTTTAAACCAGGAGAAAAGAGAAAACTCTATCATGGTTATCATTTTTAAGGGGGTCTGGGACAAAATATTTTAATTCTCTTATTTATGAATAGTTTTATTCAAAAATTTTTACACGTATGTGTTTCTTTTATGAGGTGTAAATGTGCTATGTGAAATATATAGAAATAATTCAGGCAATTTTAAACAATTTTAAACTTAAAAATAATGAATATTTTCAATTTTATATAACTATGAATGCAAACACTCTATTTACAAAAACAAAGATATTTTTCTGGAATAAAAAGCATACTTTTTAATTTGTTTTCTGAATATTTTCATATACTAATATGAAAAAATCTGATGTGGACAGCACATGACTTTCCTTATATAATGCAATGAATTCACTACTTTTACAGTAAAAAAAAAATAGATTATTTTTATAGTAGTTATTTATATTCTTTCCAAGATATTGAATTTTCGTCAATGAGTCGTCATTGATGTAGCGTCATTTTTATCCATTTGGCAAGTTTTTCGTTAATTTCGCAGCATTTAAAAAAGTCGCCAAGTTGGCGACATTCCACCAAATTCGTCGCCAAAATTTCGCCAAGCGTTATGGACGAAGAAATAAGTTGTTCTTATAGCAGATAAATGACAATTGGCGATCAAATACAAAAGTATTAGTCAAAGTATCTTTTTTCATGAATGGAACAAGCTAGATCCACGAGAATGATATCATTCAATTTATCGCATGGTATTACATATGAAAAGTGAACATGTTTCTCAATAGGAAATATTTTTTTTATTTTATATGACTTTTGATATTTTTTTTAAATGTGCAATATCTCGAGAACGGTTCATGTTAGCGTTCTAAAATTTATGTCAATCGTTTTCTAATGAAAAATTACATAAGAAATGTCTATTTGCGTAACTTTATTAGCGGTTTTGATTTTTTGACGATTTTTTCAAAATTTCACTCAAAAATTTAGGGGGGGGGGGGTCTGAACATTCGATTGCCTATAAAAACAGTAAGCCTCCAGTGTTTATGGATTGTCATTTATGTACCAATTTTTCTTCGAATTGGTCCATTTGTTCGTCAGTTATCGTCTCTACAGGCTCACTGACACACACACACACATACTTTCACACACACACACACACACACAGACATCACTACAAAAATGTTTGATTCGTGATCAGGGATGCTTGAAACGTGCTCCCCCGTCGAAAACTCGAATTCGAATTTTCGACCCCGTCACAATACTTTCCTTATACAATATGTATATAAGGAAAGTAAAAATTAAAAAAATGTTTTAATTAAAAAAAAAACTCTTTTTATAAGAGTAATATAGTATATTAAAAACTGTCAATTTTAAATTTTATTTTATGTACACATTCTGAAGACAAATTAAAGCAAACGTTATAGACATATTATAACTCAAATTTCACAGATCTTAGCTCAAATCTTTTTCGAGTCATGCCCATTTAAACACTGAACTTTGCAATTGAACTGAACTATTCAATTTCTGAGGAAGTTATGTTCTTTTAAAGTTCTATTTAATGCAATAAGCATTAAAAAACTAAGTTTTTAATGTTACTTATTTATGCTATTTCACTGTTACTTTCTGTATGCTATTTTACTGTTACTGTATGTTATCTTAATGCAAGTTCATTTAGATTTTATATTAAGTTATAATTAAGGGAGTTACGTAATATTTATGTCTTTCGATTCGTATTTGAAATATTTTTCGCGTAATAAAAATAGTCATTTTTTTTATTTTCTGTACTGGACCTTTTTAAAGCACGTCAACAAAGGTGGCACATTCAAATATCAAGAAGTTTTTAATATAATATTTAATATTTTGTTGTTAAAGTGGTTATTGCATACTTACCAAGGAACTATTTTGTGGCTTATTTACTGCACGCTCCCCCGATCGCTGATTGGCAGATTTAGTAAGAGCATCCGGCCTCACGTCTCAGATTGCGGCGGGGGGGGGGGGGGGGCAATCCTGATCTCTGATTCAAACATTCTCGTCCGTTCCTTTTCATCGTTGCAGAGTCTGTTCCGTATTTATTGACTCACTTTTCTTTTACCTTTCTTTTACTTTCCTTGATTTGCAGAAACTAAGAGTTGCCATCGGAATCTAAAATATAATTCATTTGTCAGAAGCACACTTTCTTCCCAATATTTAGATTAACATTTTTTTTTTTTTTTTTTTTCGCCGGGTTTTCTTACTTGTGATTTTTTTAATTATTTTCTTTCGTGAAAAATCATTAAGAAACCAGAATGCACTTTTGCATTAAGAAAATGGTTTGAATACAGTTTCTGTAAAGGAAAACTTGAGCAACGCATATAAACACAAATAACATAATAATGCCTTATACAGCTGTTTCGAGGATACCCTACATCCCTTTCGTTAGTCCAAGAGAACCGACACACCTAAAGTCCACCAACGGCCATACCATGCTGAAAATACCGGTTCTCGTCCGATCACCGAAGTCAAGCAGCATCGGGCGCGGTTAGTACTTGGGAGGGTGACCACCTGGGAACACCGCGTGCAGTTGGCACATTATTGGCCAACGGCCGTACCGTGCTGAAAACACCGGTTCTCGTTAGATCACCGAAGTCAAGCAGCATCGGGCGCGGTTAGTACTTGGTGGGTGACCACCTCGGAACACCGCGTGCTGTTGGCCATCTCGGGTGCGGTATCCCCGTGGTTTGCGCGCTAGATTTGCACGCTACCACAAATGCCGCCGTGTTCATGCGGAGTACGATCACGTTAAACATGTGGGTCCGTAAGTCCTTCCGAGAGGTTGGTGGTAGGGGAAGGAGGGTACGGTCCCTGTGGATGCCTCCCCCACTGGGTTCCGGTCTAAATTGGGTGGCACTTCCCGGCCGTCCATACAGTTACCTTACACCTTTCTGGTAGGTCGGACGGTCTGGGTCTCAACATCAACAACACCTAAAGTCCAAAAGAGAAGGAGGACGAACAGGCCCACGCCTCTTTAGGACTTTCGGGGTTTTGGGTTCTCTTGGACTGACGAATGGGATCCAGTCTATCCTCGAAACAGCTGTATAAGGCATCATTGTGTCATGTGTGCTTATACTATAACTTTGCTGAAGTTCTCCGTTATTCTTCTCACAAAGTGTGTTTTACGTACAGTGTCTGTACTTATTTACAGCTAGTATAAAATCCTGCTAGTAAAGTATCAATGACTTTAAGTTAAGGCACATGTTTGATCTATCTATAGTTATGTGACCATATCCAATTGAATAATAGGGATTGTAGCGATCCTTACGGCGAATTCAAAGTGACGATAACGAAATGGTTAAGATGGAGGAAAGATGTCCATTACTAAGTTGTAGCGGATTTATCTAAGGAGTAGGAATCGACACCGGGACGCACAAAATGCGTATATAGAAGGCAATAAATGCTTCAGAAAGTCGTATCATCAGAGACTGTAATACGGTGGCAACTGCAATACTTGTGAAAGTACGCTGTCCTATTCATTCTCGAATTCAAACTTGTATGGTTGGTGACAAAGGGCATTGTGAGCAGGCTGTGCATTAGATTCTTGATCGTGCAGGTGTTGCCATTTGCCAATAACTCAATTGTGTGAAATAAATGCTTTCTGTAATAGTTCTCATGGCCGATACCTACTCATTAAACGTTGCTCTACGACTTTGTCATTGGATTTTTCTTTCGTCTACCTCGCTTTGTTGTCAAGTTCGTATCCTATCTTTGAAAAACATTGCCGTTGGGGGGGGGGGGGGGGTCGAAAACCCTGGCCGTCCGGCTCATCCGAAGACATAGAGCAGCAAAAATGGGCGGCCGGGAGGGGGGGGGGGGGTTGCAATCTCTTCACTAAAATACTCTGTTTTTTTGTTTCAAAAATCACTAGAATACTTCAAGACATCATTTTAAGACATCGCCGGAACTTAAATGTTTGTATAATCTTGTATTTTCACATTTGTATATTTTGGAGTCATTTCAATGCCATTTCCGAACTAGTGAATGACAAGGCCACATTGCAAATAATGTACAGCCAGAATTATTATATTCATTTTCATTCAAAGCAACAGGTTATTATAATTTTTCTTAATATGATATGGTATAAAGTTTAAAGTACTTAATATAAAGTTTGAAATTATTTAAATGGAATATATAAGTACTTTTGGAAAATTAAAATTGGGGGAGGGGGGGGGGGCATGTGGATGACGTGGGAAATTGTGAGTGCATATGACAAAATAAGAGATGTAGTGAAGTGGTTTAAACCATTCAAGTCTTTTAAGCCTAACTTCGGTCAAGCACTTTCAGGAAGGTTTTAGACTTTTAAAACTTTCCTTATAGACTCAAATTGATTTTCTCTTTATTTTTTTAATAGTTCATTAAATTAAGTTTAATGGCATAAAATAACACGCATCATCATTTGAAATGACACTTTTAATTCAATTTGCGTTACTATTGGGTCACTGGGCGTATATTCAAAGGCGGCGTAGCAGCAATGCGAGAAACTAAAATATCTCGAGAACAACTAGATTTAGAGTTAATGGCGGTTGGTTTCATTCTTTTCATAGTCAAAACTGACTTATAAAACAAGCATTTAATACATTTAAGCGTACGAAGCCTTTTATTTTAGAGTTGGACGGATTTTGTGGGCTATTTCGTAAAAAAGGGAGGTTCTTTGTTTCCGAATAGTACTAAAATCTAATCAGCCCCACGGTGCTCCATAAATGACTTCTGTACCAAATTTTGGGAAATTAGATCAATTAGTTCTTCATCTAGAGTGGATACATGCAAATTTTGCAAACCATTTTGCAAATAAAAAGTAGATTCTTTATCCCATATCGTATCAAAATCTAATTATTGCGATTTTCAACAAAATTCCAATATTTTCCTTGTACATCACCATGTATCGCAAAGAAAGGAAAAAAAACACCCCCTGCAAAATATCATTTTGCAGTAAAATTTGTTTGTATATGCAAAAATCGTATCTAGACAGCGCAAGACATTTCCGAGTCTCGGATTGAATTTTTTCTCTGCCTATTATACATTAGGTAAAATTTTATCGCATAAAATAAAGGGAATAGATACTTATATGAAATTGTCAAATTTCTGGTTCAAAATAACTTTAAATAACCGTTGGTGCATTTTGAAACAATACCCAGTCGCTAAATTCTCTTCCCCCTTCCTCCCCTTCTCAAAATAAAATGTCTCCAGAATGATTTATCTCAGTGGGATGAAAGCTATTTTAACATAAAAATGACATATTAAATAGGAGTAATGAATATATTTAAATATGCTTTTTAAAATTTAAAATAAATTACTGAAATGGTTGCAAAACAGCTTTTTAAAATTTTTTTGTAGCAGCTGCAAAAATGAATACTGCCTTAAATGTTGCGAGAAGGACAGATGCGTTCCTGCCTTTGCTACTGTGGTGGCTTTGTCGTTGTCCCGAACACAGAGGCTTTTATGATTCCAAAGTCGGTCGATACGTTATTCATGTGTTACATTCAGTGTTTTAGCAACATTTTTATTTTACATATTTTTTATTTTGGCGAATTTTGCGGGCCATTTCGAAAAAAGTCTCAGTTCCATGTTTCTCAATCGTACCCAACTCTCATCAGCACCCGGTATTTTCATCTCTTCAAAAAATCGGCAGTGGCTTTAGCCCGATGGAGTCGAAGTGGTCTTGCGTGAATGAAGTCCTGTGAAATAGAAAAAGTTCAATACATTTATCCCTTGTTTTCAGTCTCATTTGCGCCGTTTACAACATATGATAAGCACTGCTTTTCAAAAGTTAAGCATACTATGTCAATTCTAAAACAGCGAAATAACGTTGGAATATTCTCAACGCTGGCATACTGTCAGGATGCTTGAGATAGAACAGTCCATTAAAGAAATCGCCAATTTCTTTTCTGTGAACCATTCTGTCATTTCTCGTTTATGGAAACAACTCTAACCAAGCGTGTGAGTTATTTAGCGACCAGGTCCAGGTCATACTCAGGCTACGATTTCTTCTAATGACGATACATCGCATTACGGGCCAAGCCATCGCCGAGTGACCGCATCAGCTCAATTTCTACCACAACAATACGAAAGTCGACATCATCCAGCACTGTAAGGCAAAGGCTACATCTAAAAAAAACTGTATGCCCGGACCTCACGAGCATCCCTGTCAGTTCTAAGACCAGAGAAACGCGATTAAAGTGGTGTTGTCAGCAAGCGACTGGGGCAGTATATACAGATATATGCGGAGCAATGTATACGGATGAATTACGAGTTACCCTAGATTTTGACAATAAACATGTAAGGGTCTGAAAAGAACGTAGAACACTTAATCAATCCAATAACATCGCTGGAGCCACGTTTTTTGTCATGGTAGTGTTATAGTATGGGCTGGATTTCCTTCATGTCGACCTACACATGTTTATAGGGTGTCGTTAGTATATTGAGATCCATTTCTTGAACCCTTCTTGAGACTTTACGCTGCAGCAGTGAGTCAAGATTTTCTTTTGAACGATGCTAATGCTCGTCCACACATAGCATGGCTGGTGAACGAATGCAGTTATCAGCGGATTCTCAGGACTTCATTACCATCGAAAATCTTTGGGACGCCCTTGAAAGAGCTGTATTTATCCTGCAACACTCTCCAACTCCTGTTCAAGAGCTGAAAACTGCTCTTTTACACAAATGGCAGTCGCTGTCCTCTGGTAAGCTGGATCATCCAATGGATGGGATGAAACGTCGATGGAAAACGTGTCTCAAAAACAGGGGAGGTCACATTCCGTATTAAGGCTTGTTTGGTTTGTTTATAAAGTATGAAAACTTTTACTAAGTGTGATGTAAGCAACTTTGGTAAAAACATATACACTTAAATATATTATCTTTAATTTTATTATTAACACTCATGAATGGCTCAATGAATTACCTTGTTGTGACATTCGGAATCAGTATAACTCTTTGAGTTATGTCGGATTGACTGGATAATTTTTGGAAGGCGGTGTACATGCCTGAAATAACTGCATTTATGTTATGAGCGCCTATCCCGTTTCTACACATTTTTGACCTCGGATTTGATTTGGCAGCAGCAGAAGAAAATTTTAAGTTCATTTTGCAGGAGCTGATGAAAATTTCAAGCTGAGCATCGTTCGATCTCTAACGAATAGGTTGCGTTTATTTGGATCACTGAAGTACTTCACCGTATTACAATCACTTTATTTCAAAAACTAAGAATCCGCATCAAAATCCAATTATATATCCTTGTAGGGCTTTCAGACCGCTACAAGTGATTTATTTATAGCTGGCAGTTTTCGAGACATAAAAATTTAAAATCTTTAGAAACGGGTCATTTTTTAATCGTCTTTAAATGGGCGATGCGATTGTTCAAAAAGTATATCAGCTTTGCAAAAAACAATTTTTGATTTAGAATTTTCATATGATACAGAACATTTTTGTTTCTTACTGCGTACATCTACATTTTATTGCCTAGAATATATTTTGAGTGCAAAGTGAAGATATAACTCGATTGCACAGAAACTTTCTTTTCGTAAAGAAAAATGTTCAAAGTGAATTTTTTTTGTGTATTCATAAATCGTACCTTTGACGACAAGAGCTTTCAATTTTGTCCCAGAAGCTCAACGGTAGAGCGTCGGCTGGCCCGTTCGGAGATCCAGGGTTCGATGACTGGTTGGGACAGCAAGGTTCTTTACAATAGCGCCCGAACAAATCAACCCTGTAGGTGAGTGCAAAGATGTCGGAGGTCTGAAAGTGACCCCAGTACGACTAGTATGGATTCAATGGACTTTGAAAGATGGAGCGCCGATTTCGAATTGAGAGGATAACGACTACGCGGAATACTAACCTGGGTAAAAATAATAGTAGTAGGAGGCTAAGTGGTAAAAATCGCAGGAGGGGGTCAGTCAGATTGTTAGTTGCTTGCCAATCTGATATTAGAGGGTGGAGAATGCAGGGTCCACTTCGACGATAAGAGGTTGCAATATCGTCCCAATAGCTCAACGGTAGAGCGTCGGCTGGCCAGTTTGGAGGTCCAGGGTTCGATTCCCTGCTGGGGCAGCGAGGCTCTTTACAACCTTATTTCCAACAAAACAAGTATAAATTGCTAGGTTCGGAGACAGGTGTCCAAGGTGTTTACGTATTTTATAACGCTCCGGCGTTCAAATTATTTATAATTTTTGCAACGCACTGATTTCATCCGGGTGCCCCACCATAGACACTGCCGTTGTGAAAGGAGAACTTAATATAACGGATCGATTCCACAAAATTATTTAATTCAATTTGTATACATTCCCCGTAGCAGTTGATTGGCAGATTTAGTAAGTGCATCCTGCCCCCCATTTCGGATTGGGGCTTCCGAGAAACATCGTCCATAATCTTAAAAACCAAGTTCGTTCCTGGTGATCTGATTCCAAGATTCTCTCGTCTTCATTACACAGCCGGTCCCGTATTTATTGACTCTCTTACGTTATACTTTTCTTCGTCGGAAGGATGCGTTGCCACCGGAATTGGTGAAATATAATTCCTTTTGTCTGAAATTTCTGTCCTTTTATTTGGATTGGATTTTGATGGGTCGGTATTGGATTCTAAAGTGATCGCCTCGCTCGGAAGGGATGTTTTATTTATTTATTTATTTATTTCGAAAAATAATCGGGAAACTGCGTATCTGCAATCGTGTCAAAAAATGGTTTGAGATAGCTTTCCAGATGGTCTGGATGCATAATTTAGAGGAATTAAATCAATTTTTTACTTTTTCATATTTCGCAATATAGAATAGAGAAAGTATTATTTCCCGGAAATTTTTGAATTCGAAATTTTGATGCCAATATATGTTAAAATCTCCTGAATACGTTTTGACTTTTTTCGGAGTGATGTCCGTAGGGTCGTTGGTCTGTATGTCTGTGGTCCATTTCTTGTGTACACGACAGCGGCCTTAAACATGTATGGATTTTTATGAAACTTTATATCCTACTTTGTTATAAAAATATAGAACTAGATAGATTTTTTTTTAATTCGAGCGAAAACTTCGAAATTTTATATTTTTTTAACATGTAATATAATGGGATAAAATGACTTTATTTATGGCTTAATAATCACGAAACTTAATAATTTCATTGTTGCAAAAGATAGCCACAACACAATTTTTTTGTGACATCATTAGCCCAATCGGAGGGAAAGTTACACCCCCCCCCCCCTCACACACACACACACGGGGCGATACATTGTCAAGTATGGTAACAATCGAAGGACTTTTTTCAAGCCCATTAAAGTGACGGGTAACACGCTGTAATTTTAATCATCTGGACTCACAGTACCAATTTTTCAAATCTTTTATTGTAAAATTTGAAAAAACAAGCAAACAAAAGAAACAAATTAATTTTGGTATAAGAAAGTCGAGTTGAGCCACACTGCAGTTAATTATGGATGGTAACGAATCATGACCATCGATAAAAATGGATGGTAATGACTCGTTATCATTAACAATAATCAGTTACGTACCAAGAAAATATATATGGGAAATACAAAATATGGAGTTTATTATCAGACTGATTTTTCATGGTGACACTGACATGTGTTATCAATTGACATTAATTAGCAACTTATTTTTTAATCAAATGGTTTAAAACATATAACTCATCGTAAGACGTGTTGTTAAAAACATGCTTATGTTAAAAAAAAAAAACCACTGTCATTTCAACGCGTGCATTAAATATTTGTAAAGTGTAAATAACTAAAATGAACTCTCAGTGACCTGCAGATAAAACAACAGATGTAAAAAAGTATTTAACCATCCAAAACACAGTTTTAATTAAAAAATTAGCTAATTAATATTCATTTAAATCGCCGGAATTTATATCCTACCCAATTCAAAACAACTTCCCCTGACTATTAATGAAGTTTAATGGTCGCTATACTCTGTATAACTGCCGACGACCATTAACTTATTAAATGACCGTTATTCCTTACAACACCATAGGGTTCTCAGCAGCAGCCCCATTAACCAGAATCTACTTTATCTCTTCATAACTGTAATTAAAAGAGAGAAGCCCCCCCCCCCCCCCTGCAGTCCTCTCCCGACGAAGCAAGCTGGCCGGCCAGCACGTAATGATAAAGCGTTTGTCCATTAGTGGACAGTTTATTGTTGACAATAACGGACTGCTACTGATACGGGGCGGGAGGAGTTGGGTTGTCTTTGTGCTGCTGCCGAAATATTTAGCCGGACTTTCAGCCCCCTTTGAGCACTTATTTATTACTCCCGCGCTCAACTTGGCGTGAACGGTCTGCCGACCGGGGATCGCAGAGGGGGGCGTATAATGATCAAAATGGCGACCCATTATATAATTTGGGCCTGATATTAAATGGCGCATCAAGGCGAGAGCTCGCTTTTTGCGCTAAGCTGCGCGTGCATGCATATTTTGGAAACGACTTTATCAATGCTGGTCAGTTGGGCGAATTGATACCTGCCACAATATAATACAGTTATAGACGTAGGTAGGTTGGGGGTATCTTCCATTAACGAGAAAAAAAAATTATATTAGTTCCCTCAAGCGACCCTATTGGAAAACGCATTATAGTCACTAACCCCTCATTCGGTGATACCTCCGCCTTCTTCGGGATCTTTACAAACGCTTATGAACACACTATACAGGGTGATTAAAAAAAGATAGGTCAAACTTTACGAGGTGATAGTACACACCAAACCAAGCATTTTTCGTCCTAGTTTACCGGGTCGGAAATGACACGTAAAGACGCCAGTGGACGCTTAATGGTGAAACTGATAAGGTGAGGCGAAAACACAAGAATGACTTAGACGTTATAAAACGACATTTAATAAACAATAATTACAGCAATGGCTCAAAAGAGCGACCGCCAATCTGAATGTTCGTCTCACAGCGGCGATGGAGGGATTGGCAAACTCTCACGAAGATACCAGGCATGTCGCGCACTTCGGCAGCAGCGGCCGAAATTCTGGTGGCGAGTTCCTCTTCAGATTCAAGGGGAGTGTCATAGACGAGACTCTTGAGATATCCCCCACAAGAGAAGACAGATCGGGCGATCGTGGAGGCCAAGCTATAGGATCACCTCGCCCAATCCATCGCCCTGTAACGCCTTTCATTTCCGACCCGGTAAAGTATGACGAAACATTCTTAGTTTGGTGTTTACTACCACCTCGTAAATTTTGGCACATCTTTTTTTAATCACCCTGCTGGTGTTTTGAGATCCCACACATTTTGACGTCTGCATAAATTTTGACGTGAAAATTAAATTTAAATTTATCTAATATTAAGAAATGTGTGTAGTACGGTACAAAGAGAGCAGTCCAACAATTCTGGGTCCTTCAAAATTTTAAAAATTTCAAGCTGAAATTTATAACATGAAAATGTGAAAAAAGCACCAAATAAACAACATATTGTTATAAAAATAATTTTTACACGGATTCTGAAAAAAAAAAAAAATCGTTTAAAAATTCAGTTCAATAACTAAATGAATATAATTTACTTTCGTTTCTAATTCTATTTTACTTTCAAAATTTTCAGAATGTTGTGAGTTTACTTTGATGATCAAACATATTGTTTCTAAATATTTTTAAATACATTTTCTTAGTTTGTTACGTAAAATATCATTCTTCAATAACCAAACAAATACCACACATAAAAACAGTGATTAAAATTGATTAATGTTTTAAGCATGGTTGGCTAGTTTGAAACCCCATTAGTTTAAACCCCATATTTTTCCTTTTGTACGCTCAGATCCAGGCTTGTTGCATTGAAGAAAGAAATACAATGATTTCTGAAATGTGCGAATGCTTATTTTTATTTACTTGCGCTGCATTTTGCGTTGTGATCTAGTTCATTGCGAACTCGAGTGTCCAATGATGATATAAATAGGAAAACAATAATAGCTACGTTACTGATATTGTTCATGTAGTTTCCAAAAACAATTGGTTTCAGAAGTTACATTTTTTATGTTGATCATGTATATTAAGAATAATTTTCTTTATTATTATAGGACACATACGTTTGTAGTTTTAGTCACTAAAAATGGGTTCTATTGCATTTTTACATTCTTTGGCTCGGATGTGAATAACATCAATGTTTGTGGTATGTGGGGCGAAATCGGAGCGTTACGAAAAATGCAAACAGTTTGGACACATATCTCCGAACTTAATCGATAAAAATGTAAGCGAATATTACTTGTTTTGACGTAAATAGGATACACATTGCGAATATATAAAAATAATTACAATATTTTAATATTTTTAAGTTTTTGCGAAAGAAAAAGTTCAAAGCATCTGTCTGAGCGAGATTCTTTTTACATTTTGTCTACTTTCATTCGAAATATCTTCGAAACTATAAAAGATAGATATAAATAGTAAGCCACAAAAATATGTATTGGGAAATCCAGTTTCTAGATATATAATTTGTTTTTAAAAAGATCTTATAGTTTTCGAAGAATCGCCATGTCAATTTGATAAAGATTGGAAATTTTCTAATTTTCAAGTTTGTAAATCTCAAAAATTAAAAATAAAAGAATAATAAACAAGAATTTGTAGCTCTTTGCAAGCCTTACAAGTGTATATAATTGGATTTTGGATCGAGTGCTTAGTTTTCGGAAGTTGTTATAATTTCGATATTTTATTATTTTAGCCTGGGTTTAGTTTAATTGCATAAGTTTAATAAGCCTATCAAGTTACTAAAACAATTTCATATTTTGACACGCAGTCTGGAGTCGGAGTGCTAGATTAATATAAGCGAGTATTAAACGACATCTTATACATAAAGTTAAAATGTTAAATGGTTGTTCATAGCACGTTTTGATGAAAAAGGAGAAGATCTATATATATATATATATATATATAAATATGTTCACAAATCAATACATTGTAAGTACTTTTAGCCAAAATGAAATAGATGGTATTCCAAGCCCCTATAAGAAATTTTACTTTTCCACAGAAGAAGTAAAAGTAGAAAAAATTTAACCCTTGTGGGAAAAAAAATAGAGTGTTTCATGATTTTAGATAATTTTATTTTAATGAATAACAACAAATTGTTTTTTGATTAGATCCAGTTAACAGTAATTTGTGTTTGCTTCCGTACAAATTTAGCTGTTCATCTGTAGAACAAGTAATATGTTGAACTCATGATCTATTTCTTTAGGTTGATCTTTTGACGGTCCTTAATTATGGGACCTCCACACGTCATCGGTAGCTTAGAAACGGAGGACTGTTTTTCGAGACTGCTTGTCTAACTCCCTATTACCTTCACACCTCCTCTTTAGAGGTATGTCTATTGTCTAATACGTGATTATGTCAAATAGATTTTTCGCTGACTGTTTTTTTTAATTGTTGAATTGTCTTGAACATATAGCTGATCAATGGGAGAATATTTTTAATCGACTGTTTTATTCTTTAAGGGTATTCTAAGCAGCAAACGAGATTAGGGAGACATTTTTATTTATTATTTTAAAGGGGCTAGATTGC
Organism: Amaurobius ferox; assembly: GCA_951213105.1. Taxonomy (NCBI): domain Eukaryota; kingdom Metazoa; phylum Arthropoda; class Arachnida; order Araneae; family Amaurobiidae; genus Amaurobius; species Amaurobius ferox. Next base: position 9,823,326 of record OX578145.1, read on the forward strand.
CCGGGCTATACTTATATTTTTCTGAAAAAAGAAAAAGCTCTATAGGTAAATAGTTAGCGGTTACAGGTTTTCTAATCTTTCTATATGTAATTGAATGTATATCACCCCCCTTCCCCTCCCTTTGTTTTCGTAAGTTCATGATTTTTGCCACACTGTTCAATTTTTCAATTATGCTGTTTTGTATGTGACCGTTTTTCAAATTTCTTGACTTTCGAGTATACAAAAAATTGATAAATAGATATTAGATATAACATTAGAAAACCCCTTTTTAAAAAGTTAATATTGTGTGGAATATATTATACTCAACGAAAACTAATCATTTTCTCCTTTATATAATGCAATCAAATTCGATGCAATATGATAGCAAACCGTTTTAATTTATTTTATCCTGCATTTTGCTTACATGCATTTGATAAATTAATTTTATAAATAAAAAAATCAATAATGACATCAATAATTTTATTTTTTTATTTTTAATTGGTTTTTAAGGGAAAATTATAATATTGTTCATATCTTATTGTTCATATCATAGTCAAAATTATAATATTGTTCATACCACTTCAACTGCAACTGATTAAGCTGTAATGTCAAACATCAGATGCATCGTAAATTTGTTGACATCGTGGTGTAAGAATGTTTTAATTCATAGAATTGTAACAGCGTACTTATTAGTTCCTACTGAGCTGGATTTCCCAATAGAGTATTTAGGGCATCCATGAAGTAGAGATACCAGGAATACTGACTAAAACTACAAACATATATAGTTTTAAAAGAAATATGTAAAATATTTTAATTTAAATGTTAAAATTGCAACAAAAAATATTTGAATTTAAATATTGAAAAAGTAATCAAATATTTAATCAATCCATTATTTAACTCAAAATTTTAATCATTTAAATATTAAATTTTGGAAAGCTAATGTATATGTAAAATAGTTTAAAGCAGGTTCTTTTTTCGGCCTGTCCTTAAAGTTCTGTTACCTCACACACACACACACACACACACACACACACACACACACACACACACCTGCTGGGGTTCCCCGCCTCAAAGAGCATTATAAATCAAGTTTTTATTTTTATTTTAAATACTAACGTGACTGAGTCATTTATAACATCGAACGTTTTTTTAATACTAGGAAAAAGCTGCAACATTTATACTTTTTCAATAAAAAAATTCTAAATTTTTATTTCCATTATCATGTTAAAATTATTTTAAAAATGGTTAAAAATTTAGACTATGTATCGGAAGAGAAGTTGAGCGCCAAAATGATCGATGCTTAGGCTCTCAAAGAGACTCAAACTGACTCTGAGCGCCTATCTGTTATAGACATTATTATATACACACAATTTTTGTTTCATTTCTCCCTTTTCAAAATATATTTCTAATTATTTTATTACTGAATTTTCATTCAAAATAAAGTTAAGAATCTTTTCATTCCAGATATCTACCAATAATATGATTTTATCTATTGTGCAATTTTGCGCAAAACATTCTGCACAAATGTGGCAGACGCCTTACCTAGGTCGCATGAAATCCTTGCGCCGGCTCTATTTAAGGTAACAATCGAGCGACATGGGCTCTATTTATTTTCACCGTTATTCTACAGCTTCCATTCGCAAATGCGTGTGCCTGTGTCCTTCTTTCTCACTCTTTGCTGAAGAGTGTCAAAAAACGCGAAACCAGTCTCGGTGTGAGATGAAGGTATGACCTATTTGGCTATTCGCATCGACTTGCCGCATAGCAGAATCCATTTCACCATTGTCTCTGCTGGCATTGAATGGCCTGTTATCTGGCGTGTAGAATGCGACCTGAACTTTCGAAGTATTTCCTTTAGAAGCTCCCCTTAACCCTTTTGTTTATTCCGCCATACACGACCCAATAAAAGTTATCTGCACTTTTGCTCCACTGGTTGGCGGTCACCCCGCGCGATACCAAAACTGTAGATGGATGTTCTGACCTCCCCCCCCCCCCCCCCTCTACCCAAACCATTTTGACATGGATCCTTCGATTTGGACTCGTCCGTAATTGCCTCTGTTAATGGTAGATCAAGCACCCTCCGGGGGCGCGGGGGTCAATTTTAAAGATAAATAACGGCCGGGCAGATATCAAACATGATGGATAACGGGCGACAGGGTATCCGTTGCCATGGCATGTAATCGGAACTCTCCGATTAAAATTGATTGGGAAGCAAGAGCTCTGATAAACCCCGGAATTGAAAGTTCTAAAAGGAAAAATAAGTTGGCAATATGTTTCTTTTGTAATGCGGGTCACGGGTATCTGGGATCAAATCGGCTGCTATCTGGATCCCGAAAAGTCCAATAAGGAAATAGTTTTGGGGTGCTTTTATATATCTTACCTTAAACAATTATTTTACTCTCAGTTTTGGAAAGTGTTTATGTGGATTAAATTTTATAATGAAAATCACTTGCTAAAGTTTGTAAATCTGAAATTGCTTTAGTTAAGGTAAGGGTTTCTCTACTTTGTGTGCTAGAGATTTAACATTTCGTAACAAATTGGTCAGCATCTATTGAAAGTGAAATGTTTAAAAACTCAAAATTTAAACTGTTTATTATTTAATTTCATAACCAAATAATAAAAATATATTTGCCAAATTCAGTGGGCCCTCTTATAACGAGCTCGGATGCAAAAAAGTACCAGTTACTACACTCTTAGTTTTCTTCTTTGACCTTCTATGTATACTTCTATTCTCCAGAGCATTTTTGCCTAGCGTAATAGAGTTAGTTTAAACATAAAAATTGACATGTAAAACAAACCTATAATGAATACATTTAAACATATTTATTTCAGGTTTTTTTTTTCTTTTCAAACCATTTAGTAAAAAGAATTGGTTTTTTTCTCCGAATCTTAACAAATCTAATCAGCATCAGCAAAATCCAGACTTACTTTACTGTTAAATTTCATAAAATTATGATATAATTGTATAAAGTATTTTTTCTTCTTCGGTCCAGACTATGCTGCCCGCCAACTAGGCACAAGGCATCTTAATGCGCAGCCGGGAAAATAAAAAGTCTAAGACGCACCCCCACCCACAGATAATTTAGATACGAAAATAAATTCGAAATAAAATGAATAATAATAAGCATAATTCGACAATTAAATTTAAAGCACTGAGAAATGAACAAAAAGGTCATAATTGAAATGACTAATAGATAGGGCCTGATTAACGCACGGACCTCCCAATTTTAAGGGGCCCCTAAATTTTGTACGTGATAAAAATATTAAAGCAGAAATAATTTTTTACTTACTTTAAAACTGGTAATTTGAGTTACTTTATATCATACAAGAAAGATAAATCATGCTTAAAGCATTGATTATGAAACACTTTCCAACTTTAATGCAATTTTATTTAAACATGTCTAAAATGCAATACATTCCTCGGTAATATTTTAAAACTTATCTCAATACTACATTAATTTATTATATTTGAAAACTTCATCATTTATTATATTTGAAAACAACTGAAATTCATTCAAATGACGTCATAGAAAAAATAACACGCCTGACTATCTATATAAAAGCAGCATTTCATTCATAAACAATTTCCCATTCATTTCATTCATCACAATACTATAATAATTTATTTTATATAAAAATTAAGACCATGGAGCTACAAGTAATTAAACTCTATGCTTAAAACTTCATCGAAAAAAATCGTCCTTCTCTTTGTAAAATCAATGAATATTTCATTCATATCAGCTATGCAGACTCCATGAGCTAAATAATTTTGTATTAAAGAAATACAGCAATCCTAATACAACTCATTCTACATATTCGCTGTTTCCATTTTACATAAGTGAAAAATAGGCTTCGTTGTAGAAATAATCAAATTTGGATGATCTTTTATACTCAAATATATTGTCATTGCGTTGTTTCAGTATGTAGATGCACAGAATTTAAGCAAAAATAAAATGGTTTTAGGACGGATACAACACTCAATATGAATTAAAAAGAACTTTAAAAATCACGATTTTGAGACAAGATGGATGCCATATATCATTTTGAAATGGATCACGTGATCTTTTCATATCATGGTCACGTGATCGCTTCATATAAGGGGTGTCATTAATATTTTAATTTTTATTTAAAAAAGTACTGAATATATTTCGCTGAACTTTTTTTATATATTTTATGGAATAATTTGAATATTACCTAAAATTTTCGAAGCAATTTGTGAATTTTAAATCCGCTTAAAAAATGTTTGAAAAATTAGGTCCCATAGGGCTCAATGTATTTCATTTTTTCAACACGGGTTCAATCCAAAACTAGTTAGGTGATATTATTTATTTATATTCCCAGAGGTCCTACAGACCGTCTGCACAACATACTAAAATTTCATTTTGATTATGTCATTTTTACGGCAGTTATCGTGCTAACGGACAGACAGACAGACAGACAAACAAACAGACAGAATGAACAAAGTCATAAACACTTTTCATCTTTGTTGTATAGTATTAAAACCCAAACTTCTGGATATATAAATCATGATAAAGTACTATTAAATTAACATTATAAAAGGAGCATTATTACTAAATTATTGCAGACCATCATTAGCTGCCAGATCAGCAATCCCGACGCAAACTCTAATTCTTAGCATAGACGGGGGTCTGTCCAATGCCCTAAATAAGCATTCGGCCCAATGCTCATCCGATGGCCTGCCCAAGTGAAACTCCTGGTTAAACCTGCATTCAAAAACGTAAAGGTCAGCGTCCCCGAGCCTTCCTCAAGGATAGTCCGGGGAACGCCTGACCTTAAATCTGTGCAGGTAGCCGGAAAACGGACCATGCCTCGAAAGAAACAGGAACAAGGCCCGACCAAAAACTTGAAACACGAGACCAGGCACTGGACGAAACCACCGAGCCCGCAAGTCAGAGGCCAGGGACTCATTGCAGCTCCGACAGTCCTCAAGAACTGTCGTCCTAGCAAGTATAAGGTCTTTGAACCAGAGTGGATATCTGTACATTACATTGACAGATACATCCACACATGCCCAAATATGTTAGAAAACGCTGTTTTGAGAAGTGCCCCAAATGTGTAAATCTATCGAAAACTCCATTTCCAATTTTCGACCCCATTCATTATTCCGTGTTACACTTCACTGTGAAATAAAGTCGGAAAGGTCGTATTCGTAAATATACGCTACAATCCCGAACTGAATTGAAATGAAACCAGGACGACAAACAGTTTGCGCACTCTTTACAGTTCGCTTTCCCCTCCCTACAGTAGGACCAAGGTGAAACAACTTCTACAGGCATCGACGAAGTTTCACCTCTGTCAAGCGATGGCCGCATCCATACAGGTGTGCTCTTGTGATATAGCTAGCTGTATTTCGTATAGATCACTTCGATCTGAAAATATCGATCTTCTGTGAATCGATAGCTTCCAAAATATGTCATATTAACCTCCATTTATGCCAACTGATTTCCCCCAGTGTATGAACTTAATTCCGGTGATTCTTTTATTAATTTTACAAAAATTATAAAGGTTGCTTTTGTTAATGAAAAAAACAAAAACAATTCGATTTAACTTTTATTTTTCGTGGCCAATAATCATTTATGAATTTAGTCTATTTTATAAGCACTAAAAGTATTTAAAAATAATTGTATCTAAAAAAAATACGCTAAAAATAGCGTTGTGTAATTGGGTGATTGTATAATTTTCAGCGAATAAGAACAATGTATTAATATCCATCTTTTAATATATAGACGGAAAAATGGGTTATTCTTAAAGTAAATTCTTGCATTTCCAGAATATTGATTTTTCGTCAATGAGTCGTCATTTTCATTGATTTAGCGTCATTGGAGACATTTTCGTTAATTTGGCAACATTTAAAAAAGTCGCCAAGTTAGCGACATTTCTCTAACTTCGTCGGCAAAATCTCACTAAGCATTATGGACGGAGAAATAAAAAGTATTATCCAAAATCTCTTATCTCATGAATGACGAGCTAGATCCACTAGAATAATGTGACCCAATTTATCGCACGATTTTACATATGAAAGTGAACCTATTTCACAATAGTTAATATATTTTTTTATGTAATTTTTTAATAAATTTATTTGAAAAATGTGCAATATCTCGAGAACGTTCATGCTAGCCTTCTAAAGTTTGTAACAATCGTTTCGTAATGAAAAATTACATAGGATATGACAATTTTTGTAACTTTATTAAACGTTTTTATGTTTTGATGATTTTTTCAAATTTTCACTCGAAAATTTTGGTGGGTTCCGAACTTTCGATTGTGTTTACAAACAATAAACTTCCAGTATTCACGGATTACAATTTGTGTGCCAAATTTCGTTTGAATCGCTTTATTCGTTCGTGAGATATCGTCTCCACAGACACACACGCACACACACACACACACACACACACATTTACACACACACACACTTACGCGCACACACAATTACGTACACACACACACGCTTTGATTGAAAAAAACGTTTGATTCGTGTTGAGGGATGCTTGAAACGTTCTCTTCCGTCGAAAACTGGAATTCGAATTTTCGACTCCATCACAATACTTTCCTTATACATTATACCATGTATATCAGGAAAGTAATAATAAAAATATTTCCACATAGAACTGCGCCCATTCTCTGAATAAAAACTATAGCCATTATAAACCAACCTAGTTAGTGATTGCTACATATTTTATAATGTTCTGGAAATCCAAAACTTTTTCAAATTGAATCGTCAACGTAAGAGTTCTGTTAACATGAAAATGGATGTACGTAAGCTGATCTCAACTCTGATTTTTGAAGGTTACCTATTTTTCAATCTTTTTAAATACTTTAAAATAAAAATTAATTCATTATTACTTTTAAATATTTTAATTTAAAGAATAACCGATAAACGATTTCGGTATTTGAAACGTAACTTGTTTATCGTAGTGACCACAAAGGAATGTTGTTGTTGTTGAGACCCAGACCGTCCGACCTACCAGAAAGGTGTAAGGTATCTGTTTGGACGGCCAGGAAGTGCCACCCAATTTAGACCGGGATGGACGCTGTCCCACCCGTAAGCAAAAGGTTAACGAAATTCACCACAGGAGGCATCCACAGGGACCGTACCCTCCTTCCCCTACCACCAACCTCTCGGAAGGACTTACGGATCCACATGTTTAATGTGAGCGTACTCCGCGTGAATACAGCGGTAGTTTTGACAGTGACGGGAATCAAACCCGGGCCAACCGAGTGCAACTCCCGCGCGCTAACCACAGGGCTACCGCGTCCACCACCACAAAGGAATGTAAAACTATAAAGGAATTCATTGATTAAATATAAAAGAAAATCATCTGCTGTCATTTTAAATTAAACTATCTCAAAAACGGTTACTTTTATAACAATAGAAGTCATTAAGAATATTGAGTATACTATTCTCTGTGTAGGATGGTATGAAATGGAATTTTGTGTTTCTAACTTTTCTCGAGTCATAGTTGAACAAAATATTTCGCGATTTATAAATGCATCGAACGAAATTTCTGATTTTCTTATGTCAAGTTCCACGTTCATGCAAAATTTCAAGTTTCTGCTTCAGCAGTTTAGGCCGTTTCATTCATCCCGTCAGTCCGTCTCACTCCGTCCGTTTATAGAAATCGACTTTTAGTCTGTTTCAACACCCCAACTTGACTTTTCAAACTGATCATTTCAGCAATTTACATAAAATAATAAAATGAGAGTAAGACACAACATAGTCACAAAAACCTAATGACACTCTTCAATCTTAAACTGATCATTTTCATAACTTTTCCCACACACACACAAAATTAAAATTCTGGCCGTCGTGCTTTGAAGCCTGCTGATTAAGACTGAAGCTAAAGCTTAATGTAAAGCAATAGTGATTCTATCTGCTAACTTCATACACAATTGATATTTGACAGGTTTCACGACTCGTATTTAACAATTGAACTGAAACTTTAAGTTTTTTTATATGCTTAATGGATTATCGAGATGTCAATGTCGAAAGGGGCATTGACAGTTGACTTTGACAGTTGACATATTGACTTTGACTATCGACTATCTTCTCACATCCAACACCATCTATTATTCTGGAAACCCAAGATTCCAGGCTGTAACAATAGATCCACTTGGTCTATTCTCTCTATGGTTGTAACTGACATGGTTGATACCAACCGTTTGAATTTCGTTAACCTTTTGCTTACGGGTGGGACAGCGTCCATCCCAAACGAAGAACCTCCCAAAAAGACAGGTATTTAACATACCCTACGCCAATGTCTTCAAAGGGGGATCGACCTGTTTGGGGTAAGGTATGTCAAATACCTGTCTGTTTGGGAGATTTTTCGTTTGAGATGGACGCTGTCCCACCCGTAAGCAAAAGGTTAAGAATATCTCATTTTTCTATTCCTTGTGTTTCAGAGGGAATTTTTCTTGTATTTCAGAGGATTATTCTAAAAGTTTAAAGCATTAGAGCTCAATTAATGAAAGGAATTAAAAAATCTGATGTGGACAGCACGTGACTTTCCCTGCAGACTCACGTTCTCGTCATTTCATTGAGTTTAATGGCACAAAATAACACCCATAATTATTTAAAATGACACTGAATTTGCAGTTTTAATTCAATTTTCGTTCTCATTTAATAACTAGACTTATTTTTAAAGGCGGCGTATCGAAAATGCGAAAACAACTAAAACATCTCAAGAATGGCTAGTCTTAGTGTAATGGAATTGGTCTTATTCTTTTCATCTTTAAAACTTACGTATAAAACAAGAATTTAATGGATATATTTGAGCATACGTAGTTTTTTATTTTAGATTTTGACTATTTCTGCGGGCTATTTCGCAAAAAAGGCAGGTTATTTTTTGCCGAATCAGACCAAAATCTGATCAGCACCCACAGGATCAGGGTTACACACAAGTGACTTATCTACCGAATTTTGTAAAATTGGATCTATTAGTTTTTCAGCTAGAATGGATATAGGCAATTCTTGCGGGCTATTCCGAAAAAAAAAAGACAGGTTCTTTTATTCCGAATCGCACCCAAAATTAATCAACACCAGGATCACACACAAGTGACTTACCTACCAAATTTTATAAAATTCGGTCCATTAGTTTTAGAGTTAGAGTGAATACATACATTGCATACACAGACACTCACAGAGACACACACATAGACGTCACTCTAAAAATAGGTTTTTCCTATTCTAGAGGTCCCTAAACGTGTAATTCCGTCGAAAACTGAAATTTTTGGCATGATTCCAATACTTTCTTTATACATTACCATGTATTGCAGGGAAAGTAAAAATTAATTTTGTTAATTTGCCGCTGCACTAAAATACGTAAAAATTGTACCACTCACGTTTGACACCCACACACCCAGGAAAATTTACCTTGAAAATAAATTCAACGCGATGCCTTGACTCTCACCCAAACGATTCTCTTATCCTTTTTTATTGCATTTTTAGCCGCATGGATAAAGCTGCAGAATACATTTCAAGAACGATTTCACTAACAAATTACAAGAGGCATTTCTTAATGATCCTCCTTCTTTCTCTCCACCCCCAACCAAATGGTCGGAACATTGTAGCCAGTTTTCATTTCTGTCGTACTTTCTCCTTGTTCAGGATTTTGTCTGATTGCTAGTTTAACGCCGGCCCCAAGGTTTCGAGGGCTTTTTAATCGTCCCAAATAAAACCCCCCTGGAGAGCGAAACCTCGACTTCCATTGTCATTATTTTAGACAAGTACAACTTCTACCACCATCACCCCCCCCCCCCCTCCCTCCCCTAAGCCAATTGATTCGAACTTTTCACTAACACCCTCTTATTCCTTATCGCAAAAAAGAAACAAAAAGTAATGAAATAAAAAAAAAAAAATGGAAGAGGTCCAATCTATTCGAACACCCTCCCCCCCCCCCCCCTTGCAATTCACCCCGGTAAAAACGCTTTCGCTCTTAGTTTTAAGCTGTCGCCGGCCTTAAAATACCAGTTATGCCTCTGTCAAAAACGGTACTGGGCATGACGGCTGCAACGGGAAGTCTGAGAAGACAAATTACTGTAATTTAAGTGCCATTTTCAGTGAAAAACTACACGTTACCAATTCCCGTGTAATGTTTCTTTCGGGCTTTTTTTTTCCTACCCTTCTCTAATATTTTTTTGAGTTCTTTTCCTCAGTGATCAGCACCCCCCATCACGAAAGGAGGGGGGGGGGTCTGATGTTCTTTCTCAAACTTCCTCCCCCTTCTCCTGTTATACTCCTTTTACATCTATATGGATGATAGGGGGGAGCGATGCCAAGTGAAGTCATCAAAGTAATATCATACGCCAGGGTTGTGAGGACGGGAAATATGCAGGAGTTTCGGCGGCATGAGACTTTAAATACATTTGTCAACTAATAACGGGGTATTGTAATAATACGGCAAAACGGGCTTACCAACGAGCGACGATATCTTTTTATTTTTTTGCATTCCTCGCCTTATGCTCATCATGTTTGAGTATTGCCAAAAACACGACGGTTTTTCGAGCATTTTATTTATTTTTTACTCGGCCCTCCAGCTCTTTAAATAGATAGCCTCCTTTCTGGTACAGCTCATCATCTTTTATTTTGGTATTTCTCTGCATTTTTTTTTCATACTAATATATTTTTAAAACTTGGAGTTTCTCTCGCTTTGGTTTTTTTTTTTTTTTTTTTTTTTTTTTTAATCATTTATTGAGAGAGCGGGTCATTTGTTATCTGCGGGTTGCACTTTAAATGAAAGCTGGCCCGCGTCATTATTGAATTAAAGAGGATCGGAAAATTGCGCCGATTTGATAAACGACCGGCTTCTCAGAGTCTTGGTTGAGTTTTGCCTCCTAATGGTTTTGTATAAGCGTGATGATGACCTGATCGTTAAATGAAATAAAATTCTTATAAGTAACCAACAATTGTTGCGTCATTTGCATTGCACTGGGTCGCGTCATTTGCATTGCACTGGGTCGGGCCATTTGCCGGCTGGTAAGTTTTCCTGAAATGGCCGTAGGAAGCGGTTTTTATGAAGAAATGTAAAAATGCACTTTTTGGAAAACTGTACATTCATTGCTTTTAGCGGTCGATGTTGTGATTGTTTTTATTTTTAATAATATATATATATATACAGTAACTAGGACAGATATCACATATATATATATATATATATATATATATATATATATATATATATATATATATATATATATAACAAATTTCCACCTGAAAATTGATTTGTAAAGTGAATTTATTCTGTGTTTGTGAACTGTGAGATTCCGTTATGTTATCTACGTTTGTGAAATGTAAGATTCTGAGGATTTCTGTACCTGTAACCCTAGGAAAGGGATCCCTTTGATGTGTACTCCCAGCCGAGATCAGCTGCTCCTATGTTTCTTTTATAGAGGTATGCTCCTCTATTTTTTGTTTTACATAAATGAAATTATATCCGTTTGTCTGCATTTTTAGTATTGCATCGCAAATGACATTAAAGTATTTTTGAGACTGATGACGTTGAATGTGAATTTAGTAGTAATAACGATGCTGCTTTAACGATACTGCTCAGTGAAAAAAAGTTTTTTTTTCTTTAAAGATTGTCCCCACCACCACCCGATGCATAAATGCACCACGACAATCTCCATAACTTTCTTTTTATTTATTTTTTTATTTCTTCAGTATTTAAGTTTTTTCATTGTGGTCCCAACTACCACCCGATGTATACAATACATCGCCACAATTCAATCCACCATAATTCAATCATTTAAATTTTATAATGACCATATGCTAAGCTCTTAATTCCGTTTTATTCCAATAAAATGGATGGTTTGTTTTAGTTTAATGACGTTAACACTAATAATTAAATTTTAAGCTGAAAAATAATGTATTCCAAAAACAAAAAACATTTATTATTAAGTTTGTATATATTAAAAGCTTTTTTGTTTTTAATAAAAACACGAAACAAAATTATAAACACCTTACCAATAGTCCACTGTTAAAATAAACTCTAAACTGAATAGAATGTTTACAAATTAAACAAAAATCTAAATGCAATTCCAGAATAGAAGTCGAAAACCTGTTAAATCAGAACAATATATAGCCCCTGTTTAAATCAGAACAACTTTAAAACAATATAAATAAAATACACTATAAACGTGTAAATAAAAAGAGAAAGCGAAGTTTATGTTCTTGAACAATAATGAAGTAAAATAAATTCTTATCTTGATACGGATAAACCACTCCAAAGAAACTGCTAACACAACGAAGTGAAACGTTTGGGTTGAGTTGTAAGAAAAAATGACATTTTTAAAAATATAATAAATGCATTTCAAGCAAATTGAAATGTAAAATGAAAAGTAATTTACTTCGAAAATAATAATTTATTTCAATAAAGTGGATGAATAATTTATTCAAATAAAATGGATGGTTTGTTTTAGTTTAATGGCGTACATTCATTATTTGGCAGGCACAAATATCGAATGTTCCATTCGATTTCGTCTGCGTATCTGACGTGACGTCAGAAGCTCGTCAGAACCGTGACGTCATAACCTCGCCCACCTCCCCTCCACCATAGAAACACCGTGCGCCTGCGCGCGCATGTGGGTGAAGAATCGATCCCTTCATTCGCGGTTTGGCCAAGAAATTGAAAATCATTACTTCCTTAAAATTCGGATCGTGCGGCTACTTTTTCTTATTTCTCGACCAGATTGGGCTTGTAAGAAAGCCCGATCTTTGAGCTTTCTAAAAATGTAAATTATTAGTCGAAATTGTCGGTACTTTTTCCGACGGGAGGATTTAAAAACGAAAGTTCGTTTTTTTTTTAGCCTGAAGTGACTTTTGTTTTAAAGTCTTTAAAAAATATTAGAATTTATCCCTGAGATTTTAAATTGATATATTTTTACTCGCAATTATCTGCTCTTTCTGGTCGTATGATTTGTTTTTTTCTACGACGTCTGGATGCTGGAGAAAAAAGGGGGGAAAAACGGTCGAAATCGCATAAAACTTTAAATAACAAAAAAAGTAAATCAAATTTTAAAAATCGGTTTTTACGTGTCACCTTCCCACCCCCCTTGGGTTTTCGATTGCCAAATTTCGTAGCTCTGCGACGCGCTGTCATTGAGTCTATAGTGTATAAGACACACAGACAGACAGACATTGTCTTTTATTATATAGATTTAAATTATTTTATATTCAGATACTGCACCTTATTTCTGACATAACAAAAAAAAATATTTACATTCTTATCTTTTTAGTTCGGAGGTATCATCGTCAAAAGTGTTTATATATTTTGTAACTCTCCAATTTCCGCCACAGATACCCGAAACATAGATGTTAATCACATCAAAAAGCTGATCTACTAGTTTCAAAGAAGTAATAAAAGCCTTCTTCTTCATGACCAACAAGCAGAACGACATCAAGAACGTCTGCAACGGATGATGGTACACGTAGTTGAGGATAGAAGAAAGGTGTTGTCAACGTTTCGAAAAGAAGTGAAAGGAGGAAGAAAACAAACCGACTGGCAGGAAACAAAGAACCCACAAAACTTATTTTTAAACCTGGTTTAAATGTCTCAAATTTCCTTCGTTACTGCTTTCTTTCAGTTTTCTTTCTATTCAGCTGTTTCTATTCGTTCTGCCATGCAATCTCTTTCCGCCTTGTTTTCGCCCTCTGTTGTGTATTTGTTGTTTCCTGCCAGTTGGTTTGATTTTTCATCCTTTCATTTCTTTCACCAATTTCTTTCCGCGGCGTTGGCAACTTTCTTTCTTCTACCCTCAACCGCGTGTACCGATCGCCAACTTTACTTGAGTAAATGAGGTCGCGTTTCTTATCGGTTCTGAAGATGAAGGCTGTCTTTGAAATGACACTACTTTCGAAAAGTTAAGAACGCTGCGGTAAATCCGATATAACTCAAAATGTTCTACTTTGATTGATTCCAAATTTCACAAGAAGGCAGCTAATTTAGTAATATATTCATGAGTATAATAATAAAAAAATCTGATGTGGGCAGCACATGACTTTTCTTATATAATGCAAAGAATTTACTACTATTACAGTAAAAAAAAATTAGGTTATTCTTATAGTAGATACTTATATTCATTCCAAGATATTGAATTTTCGTCAATGAGTCGTCATTTTTATCCATTTAACAAGATTTTCATTAATTTGGCAGCATTTAAAAAAGTCATCAAGTTGGCGATATTCCGCCAAATTCCTCGCTAAAATCTTCCCAAGCGTTATGGACGGAGAGAAAAGTTATTCTTATAGCAGATAAATGACTATTAGCGTTCAAATACAAAAGTAGTACTCAAAGTATCTTTTCTCATGAATGGAACGAACTAGATCCACGAGACTGATGTCACCAAATTTATCGCATGATATATGAAAAGTGAACATGTTTCTCAACAGTTAATACTTTTTTTTTTAAATTATGGGATTTTTTGATAAATTTATTTTAAAAATGCGTAATGTCTCGAGAATGGTTTATGCGAGCATTCTGAAGTTTATGTCTATCAATTTCTAAGGAAAAATTACATAAGAAATGTCTATTTGCGTAACTTTATCAAAGGTTTTGATTTTTGATGATTTTTTCAAAATTTCCCGCGAAAATTTAGGGGGGTTCTGAACATTCGATTGTGTTTAAAAACAATAGGTTTCCAGTATTCACGGATTATAATTTTTGTACCAAATTTCATTTGAATCGCACCATTCGTTCGTGAGATATCGTCCTCACTGACACACACACACAGACAGACATCGCCTCAAAAATGTTCGATTCGTGATCAGAGATACTTGAAACGTGTTCTTCCGTCGAAAACTCGAATTCGAATTTTCGACCCCGTCACAATATACTTTCTTTATACATTATACTATGTTTATAAGGAAAGTAATAGGCATTTCACACTTGGTACATTCGAAAAAAGTTTTGTCTGCTATACAAGAAAACCAAGCAATTACCTGATATTACGAAATACCTGACTTTGACACAAGCTGCGCATAAGAGCCAACGGCCCTACCGTGCTGAAAACACCGGTTCTCGTTAGATCACCGAAATCAAGCAGCATCGGGCGCGGTTAGTATTTGGGTGGGTGACCACCTGGGAACACCGCATGCTGTTGGTACATTTCGGGTGCGGTAGCCCGGAGGTTTGCGCGCTGGATTTGCACGCTGCCACAACTGCTGCCGTGTTCATGCGGAGTACTATCACGTTAAACATGTGGGTCCGTAAGTCCTTCCGAGAGGTTGGTGGCAGGGGAAGGAGGGTACGGTCCCTGTGGATGCCTCCCCCACTGGGTTCCGGTCTAAATTGGGTGGCACTTCCCGACCGTCCAAACGGTTACCTTACACCTTTCTGGTAGGTCGGACGGTCTGGATCTCAACAATAACGACTGTGGCAAGCATTTTAAACAACAACAAGCTGCGCATCGATATTTTATCCCTTCAATCGGAGGATCCAGCTTAGTAAAAGGCGATAACGGCCATTCTTGTACCGTCTACACCATAATCAAACTATCGCATCCAAATAAAAAATTGCTTAACTAGATAAGGGGAGTTTTAAAAAAAGTCAGTTTCCTTAGCACCCAGATGCTTTCTTCTACTTTCCTTATATACACTGGCTTCCAAAAATTAAGCACGGACGGTAAAATCAACAAAAATGGAAATGGGAAGCTTTGATTAACTCAAAATTGTACATGAAAGTAGCAAATGCGTTTATGCATTAAAGAAAAGAAGAATTATGTACAAAGATGAAAAATAATATTTACTTTTCTTATGTTATATGATGACGTCACATTTGGATCATTAACAAAATGATGTTTAAAAGCAAGCAAACCAAACAAAACTGACATTAATATGGTATGTGACCATCCCGGACCTCAACACAAGTTTTACAACGATTTCCCATTCTTTCAATGAGGTGATCAACCATCGCAGATGCGAGCAATGGCCATTCCTCCAATAGCGCAGTTTCCAACTCTCTGAGATTGGCTGGAGGAGGTAGACGTGCAGAGACAGCACGCCCGAGGGCATCCCAAAGGTTTTGTCGAGGGAATACGCCGGCCACTCCATACGAGAAATGCACTCACCTTCCAGGCATTCCTTAACGATGTTAGCTTGATCGGGATGGGCTTTCGTCCTATAAGGAGGAGATCAGGACCAACTGTTGCAGCGTAGAATCTCGCAAGGGGCTCTAGGACTTCGTCCCGGTACCACGCAGCCGTCACAGAACCGCCTTTAAAGATGTGCAGCTCTGTGCGATATCCCATTGAAATTCCAGCCCACACCATGACGCTGCCACCTCTGAATGCGTGATGTTCGATGATGTTCTTGGTCTGATTGCGTGTGCCTCGTTGTCTCCAGATCCTTACACGCTTATCATTTGATTCCAGGGCAAATCTGGACTCGTCCGTGAACAGGACGTTGCACCCATCTGAGACAGTCCAATTGACATGTTGACGACACCACTTTAATCTTGCCCCTCTGGCTTGGACGGTTAGTGGTGATAAAAATATAGGAGCTCGGTTGTGCATAGGTAATGGCACTCTGCCTCAACAATGAGAAAAATATGTTATTAAATCATTTTTCTTTATAAACAGCATAATTATAATAAGGTAAAATGCTTACCTTTCTGAGCGAAGGGCGTAGGGCAATTTGACTTCGTTTCCCCTAAAGTCTTAAAAGAAATATCATTTTATTGTGTTTGGTTACCATCTTGATGTCAGGAATAATTGCGCGTGATTGAAAGAAAAAATTATTTAATTAGATTCTGCATTTAAAATTACATAGAAGAAGAAACGAGCATTTTGCTCCGTCACAGTACAAAACATCAACAACACAGAACAGAACTTTTGGTTCGTATAAGTGTACCGGTAGTGTCTTATGATGCGCGCGCAGATCACACGATGTAAACACATTCCTTTTCTTGCGGAAAGGCGAGAGTCAGTGTTTCTGGATTTGTCGGTCTTCCGTAGCGAGGAGAGATCATTTATTTCTAACAAGTGGAACACAAAAACGCGGTACTCGGGCGTACAGTCCCTTCACGTGGAGCCTTCGGCGCACAGTACTGGCAGATATTGTCTTACCAAGTGCCGGTGCAACCATGGATGTAGCAGTTGTGGAAGTCACTCTCCGATTCCGCTTGGCTACTATAGCAATATACCGATCATCAGAGGGGATGGTAACCTTTGGACGACCGGGCACTGGTCTCCAGACAACTGTTTGACTTGTTTGGAATTGTTTCTATAATCGAGAAATTACCGAATGGTCAACGCTAAAGAAAATAGCGACATCTTTGATGGACTGCCCTGCTTCAATGCGTCCGACAGCGCGACAGCGCTCACTATCTATCATTCGTCTTCTTTCGGCCATAAAAACATGAATATCATCAAAAATAATCTAATGTGAGCAGCACATGACTTTCCTTATATAATGCAATGAATTTACCCCTTTTACAGTAAAAAAAAAGTCGCCAACTTGACGACATTCCGCTAAATTCGTCTCCAAAATCTCGTCAAGCGTTATGGGAGGAGAAATAAGTTATTCGTAGGGCAGATAAATGACTATTGGCGTTGAAATACAAAAGTATTACTCAAAGTATCTTTTCTCGTGAATGGAACGAGTTAGATCCATGAGAATGATGTCACCCAATTTATCGCATGATATTACATATGAAAAGTAAACATGTTTCTCAACAGTTAATATTTTTTTTTAATTTATGGGATTGCTTTGATAAATTTATTTGAAAAATATGCAATAGCTCGAGAACGGTTTATGCTAGTGTTCTAAAGTTTGTCAATCGTTTTCGAAGGAAAAATTACATAAGAAATGTCTAATACGCAACTTTATTAAAGGTTTTGATTTTTTGATGATTTTTTCAAAATTTCACTCTAAAATTTAGGGGGGTCCTGAACATTCGATTATGTTTTAAAATTTTAAAACAATAGGCTTCCAGTATTCATGGATTGTGATTTTTGTACCAAATTTCATTCGAAGCGCTCGTTCGTGAGATATCGTCTCCACAGACTCACTGACACACACACGCGCACACACACAGACACACACACACACACAGACACACACACACACACACACACACACACACATACTTTCACACACACACACACACACACACACACATACACATACTTTCACACAGACATCACTTCAAAAATGTTTGATTCGTGATCAGGGATGCTTGAAACGTGCTCTCTCGTCGAAAACTCGAATTCGAATTTTCGACCCCGTCACAATACTTTCCTTATACATTATGTATATAAGGAAAGTAACAATGTATAAGATCCACGGCGCTCTGTTTTTATCGTTGAATTATACATTGGGCGATTTTCAGATGACAACATGTAAATCCATTTCAAAATACTCAACTTGTACTTCGTGCGACTCGAAATAAACAATCATCAATATTGATAGCATCCTCAATAAGCGATATAGTCCATATATTAAAATACTTTAATAATTACTTCATCATCTAGTCATCATTTTCATTGATTTAGCGTCATTTTTATCAATTTGGCGACATTTTCATTAATTTGGTAACGTTTAAAAAAGTCGCCAAGTTGCGATATTCCGCCAGAATTTCGCCAAGCGTTATGGACGGAGAAATAAGTTATTCTTTTTGCAGATAACTGACTATTGGCGTCCAAATACAAAAGTATTACCTAAAGTATATTTTTTCATGAATGGAACTAGCTAGATCCACAGGAATGATGTCACCCAATTTATCGCATGATATTACTTATGAAAAGTGAACATATTTCAACAATAGGTGATATTTTTTTTTTAAATTTTACATGATCTTTTGATAATTTTTTTGAAAAATGTACAATATCTCAATAACGGTTCATTTTAGCGTTTTAAAATTTGTTTTAATCGTTTTCTAATGAAAAATTACACGAGAAATGACTAATTTCGTAGCTTTATTAAAGTTGTTGATTTTTTGTGGATTTTTTCAAAATTTTACTGGAAAATTTAGGGGGGGGGGGGGTTCTGAACATGCGATTGAGTATAAAAACAATAGGCTTCCAGTATTCACGGAATATAATTTTTGTACCAAATTTCATTCGAATCGGCCCATCCGTTCGTCAGTTATCGTCTCCACAGTCTCACTGACACACACACACACACACACACACACACACACACACATACTTTCACACACATACACGCGCGCACACACACACAGACATCATCACAAAAACGTCTGATTCGTGTTCAGGGATGCTTGAAACGTGCTGTCCCGTCGAAAACTCGAATTCGTATTATTGACCCCGTCACAATACTTTCCTTATACATTATATGTATATAAGGAAAGTAATAATCCTACAAAAGTTATAAACACTTCGTATCAGCATTTAAATGCATCTCCTCAAACCCTTCAGAATGTTGGCGTCTTCAACGACTGCCTAATTATCATATATCCGGACAGTCCATCGTGATTGGCTGTAACATGCGATATTTGCATTCTGCCATCTACATTCGCAGCGATTTTCAGCCACTCAAACTCAAATACGCTTTCGAAAAATGAAAAGTTGCATTGCGTACTTAACTTTTGGAAGTCAGTGTACATAGTATAATGTATAAGGAAAGTATTGTGACGGGGGTCGAGAATTCGAGCTTTCGACGGGAATGCATGTTTCAAGTATCCCTGATCACGATTCGAAAACTTTTGAGGTGATGTCTGAGTGTGTGGGGGGGGGGGGGGGGAGGGGGGTCAGTGAGTTTGTGGAGACGATATCTCACGAACGAATGGAGCGATTCAAATGAAATTTGGTACAAAAATTACAATCCGTGAATACTGGAAGCCTATTGCTTTTTAACACAATCGAATGTTCAGAATCCTTCTAAATTTTCGAGTGAAATTTTGAAAAAATCCTCAAAAAATCAAAATCTTTAATAAAGTTATGCAAATAGACATTTCTTATGTAATATTTCCTAAGAAAATAATTGACATAAATTTTAGAACGCTGGCATGAACCATTCTCGAGATATTGCACATTCTTCAAATAAATTTATCAAAAAATTCCACAAATTAAAAAAAAAGTATTAACTGTTGAGAAACATGTTCACTTTTCATTTGTGATATCATGCGATAAATTGGGTGATATCATTCTCGTGGATCTAGCTCGTTCCATTCATGAGAAAAAATATTATGAGTAATACTTTCGTATTTGAACACCAATAGTCAATTATCTGCTATAAGAATAACTTATTTCTCCGTCCATGGCGCTTGGTGAGATTTTGGCGACGAATTTAGCGAAATGTCGTCAACTTGGCGACTTTTTAAAATGCTGCCAAATTAACGAGAATCTCGCCAAATGGATATAAATGACGCTCAATCAATGAAAATGACAACTCATTGACGAAAATTCAATATCTTGGAAAGAATATAAGTATCTACTATAAGAATAACCTATTTATTTTTTACTGTAAAAGTAGTAAACTCATTGCATTCTATAAGGAAAGTCATGTGCTGCCACATCAGATTTTTTTCAAATGGAGGCGCTTCTAAAAGGGGACTTTTCTCCCATTCTGCAGTTGAAAATCGTATTGGGAAACATTATGTTTCTTCTTACGTATTCAGAATAAAATCATTGTGAATAAATAGGATTTAGATACTAATGAACAGCATTAGATGTGGTGCTTATTTAAATTCATACCGTAGTTAGTTATTACTGCTCTCATAGACCTTTGTTTTGGAAATGCCATAAGAAATAATAACACGAAGTTCATATTACATTACATATATACATTATTACATTCATAATACTACGGGTTAAATCCCATTAGAGTACGAAGCTAACAGTGAACAGACATTTCCTCACCAAAAACATGTCCAAATAATTTGCCTACTAATGAATTTCATTTACGGTATTCCAGTAGGTACGATAGCCAACAGAACTCTAAGATGATATAAGAAAATTAGTGTTTAAATTTTGTTAGAATATATTTTTAGATACTGTAGAAGGTCAGTTTTCAGCTTTTGGAAAGTAGTTGGAGGGGTAGACGGGCAGAGATAGCTCTTCTGAGGGCATTTTAAATATTTTTTGATGAGATTGAGGTCCTGAGAATACCCTGATCGCTGCAGACGAGCAATACCTTTGTTCTCACAGTATTCGCCACCAGCGTTGTGTGGACGAGCGTTACCATCCATCAGAAGAAAAGCTGGACCCATTGTTGCAGCTTAGAGTATCACGAAGTGTTGAAAGACTTGATCCCGATACCTTTCCGCCGCCACAGGATCCCCTGTGAACACTTGCAAATCAGTGCAATATTCCCACTAAAATTCAGCCCATACCAACAAACCACTACGATTAAAGCGAGATGTTCAACGATGGTATTGGGCTGGTTGCGTGGTCCTTGTTTTCTCCAAGTTTATGGTCTGCTCTGAATCTAGGCCAAATCGTGACTCATAGGTGAAAAATACATTGGACCATTTCGCTTCTGTCCAAGTTGCATGCTGACGACCCCACTTTAATTGTGTTCCCCTGACCTTAGTGCTAAATGGACACAAACTCGGGGTATCTGGGTATACTTTTGATATGTAGCCTTCGCCTCACAGTACTGGCGCATATCAACATGCTTATAGTTGTGGCAGCCATTGATCGGAGAGCTTGTGCGGTCGCTCGACGATTGCGTTTGGCGGGTCATGCAGTGTACTGCTCATTAGATTGCTGCAGAGCCCTAGGACGGCCTGGAACGGGTTTTTGAATACGTGACTTTTTGCATACAACATGGCGGATATGACGTGGATTTTCTGGTGGTTAGAGCTTTTAAACTGCTTTGACTCTTGACTCTGGAAAAGGCAATATACAGTATTCCATGCATGAAGATGGATATCCGGAGGTCAACGTCAACAAATTCGAAGATTTGGCCTTAGGCTTTATGAACCGCCATAGCGAACACTGGTCTTACAAGAAACTGATGCCTTTGTATTGTGAATTCAAGTTGACCTTTTGCTCGAGCCCAGCGTGAATCGCGGAATGTGTACTTCTCGGACAGAATGTCCTCATTGTGATCTTTGTCTTGATAATTTGATTGTAGAGCTCGGTCACAATCAAACTTGTTCCACAGAATCCTTCTACGACATCTAAGTTGCGTAGAAGCATGATAATTGGACCTGTCGGAGCCGGATTGGACCTATCACCCCTTCGGCACCAGACTCATACATGGTGATTGTCATTGCTGAAATAGAAGCGTGACTTGTCTGAGAACACGACCCTGTGCCATTTCGCCGTCCACGTGTCTCTGTCCCGATACCATTGCAAACGGAGTTGTCTGGTGCTGTTGGGTCAATGGCAGTCATCGTAACGGGCGCCATGAGTGCAGGTCGCCGGCGACCCATTGGCGGATAATGGTCCTGGTCGATATGGGAGCATCAAGGGTGTCCTGCACATGCTACAAAAGGGCGATGGAAGTGGCCTGCGGGGCCGCCAATGCTTCCCGGCGGATGCGTCGGTCCACGCGTGCTGATGTCGCTCTGGCCGTACCGACACTCCTCAAATGTGCTGCATTCTCTTGTTTCAACCATCATCGTCACAGCCGGTGTACCGTAGATGCGTGTTGGTGGTGGCTGTCCGCTGAGATTTGATCAACCTTTCCGTCTGAGTCCGATCACCATGTCCCTCGTGAAATCGTCTGTGTACTGGAACTTCTTTAGTTGGCAGCGGCCTGGCAGTCTCTGCGACTACACGTTTCCTCTGAGGCAAAAAAAGTGATTTCCCTGGCAGACAGAGCGGCGCGACTATTGGCGATTCTGCAGGTTTCTTCCCTTATATCTTACTCAACGTGCGTTGGACAGCTGCGCATTTCGCATCATTTACATAACTCTGTGAGCAGCGTCTACTCTGCAATTTGCATATTTTTCTGCCCACTTCTTCTTTGTGTCTCATTTTTACTGTTACGTAGAGTATATACAAGATTTTTTTTTAAAGAAAATTCATTATGTACCTTTTTCTTCTCACTCGCATATGCACTGCAGATTTTTCTAATAAATTATACATCTTCAGAACGCTAACTAGTGACTACGGTAAAAATGAGTAGTCGTGTACATTCACGTAAAATCACTTAAAATGCACTTTAGCAAATAAAATCTTTAAACCTATATTGTTACTCAAGTATTCTAAATAACTTATTTGCAGCACAAAGGTCAATTTCGATGTTTTATGGGTTTAGTTTCACTTTATATTTGCCATTATCGTCCGTTTACCATGACCCGGTAAAAATGGTAAAATAATGTGCCTTTTGCTTTTGCGTTTCTGCGCATTCTACTACGCAGGTTGTGTATTTACTCTCGTGCCCATGCTCTCTATAAAAAATTAATATAACATATTCCGCTTACAGAACCGCATAAGAGCCACAGAGTAAAATTTTCCCTTCTTTGGAAACTAGGCCCATGTTTCTGAGCGTCATTTTGGAGATGGATTTTGGATGTTTTGGGGTGGTTTTGCAGTAGGAGGAGCCATTCCCATTGTTTTCATGCCAACTCGGAGGCATCTGAGCATGCGCTACTTGAAAAATAACCGCCCGAGGCGATGGTCATTTTTACTTTCTTATACTATGTAATATAGTACAGAAAGTAATGTTTACCCCAAAATTTTCAAATTCAAGATTTTAATCCTAATATATGTTTTAAGACCTCTTGAACACGTTTTAACTATTTTTGGGATGATGTCCGTTTGTCTGAGGTTGATTTTTTTTTTTTTTTGTGCACACGATAGCGACCACACATATGAATGGATTTTCGCGAAACATTTTCCGGCTTTGTCGTAAAATAATCTAGAACAATTTTTAATTAGAACGAAAACTAATATTTTTAACGTGGCAGCATAGGACAAAATTGGACATCATCATGCATAAAAGAGATTATTTACGGCCCGATGATCACCAGACTTAATAGTTTCAATCATTGTGAAAAATAGCTGCGATACAATGGTTTTGTTCGTGACTTTATTATCCCTCCTTTTTTTGGGGGGGGGGGAGGGGGGAGTTAACCCCCCGGGGGAACATTATCAAGTATGGTATCAATCAAAATATTTTTAAATCCTTTAAAGTGAAGGGTAACACGCTATGATTGTAATCATTAGGATCCATGGCACCGATTTTTCAAAACTTTCTTTGTAAAAGTTGAAAAAAAAAGGTACTAAAAATGAATTCTGGTATAAGAAAGTCCAATTAATTATCATTAGGTGATGATACTACTCGAATGCTAATTTTTCTGGAAAACAATACAACAGTATCAGAAATTAAAAATATGTACGGTTCTAGTTTTTTACGTCATGCATCTGAACAAAAAAAATTCATAGAGAAATGAGCATTCGTTCTTGCGTGGTCGTGTTGACCTCCACGCAAGCGAACACATCTTAGACGTCCAAAACGTGTTCAGGAAGTCTTTGAACGGTCGAGCATGCAAAATATGAAATTAGGAAAATACGATATTTTATGTACACGACAAAGTAAATATTTGAAACGAATTTCAATAAATTGGAAACGAATTTCCTATTTTACGAATAGCTCTTTTTGCGTACTATAGCTATTTGTTTAAATATAAGGAACTTTCATCTACTGCAGCGTGCTCTTCGGGCAGAAATGTCCGTACTTTATCTCATCTGCAAAATATCGCCGAAATAAAACCCCTTTTCCAAAATGACCTTAAGAATGGAGGGTATCCATCCAAATGGCACGCATCAAATCGTCTTTTCCTCCCGAATATCCCCCTTAGTAATCGTATCATTTCAGGTACTCCCCTGATCTGCGAAAGAATGAAAATGGAACAAAAAACGAATCAAACTGAACACTAATACCTGTGTAGTATCTGAAACTCGCCGTTCGCATGCAGATAAATTCGGCCTCGAAATTTAACAAGGCGGGTGGCGGAGGGCGACCTTCTCTGCGCCCCGACAATGCAGCGGCCCCTGCCGAGCCGAGATAACGAGCCGGCGACAAAGGGCGGCCATTGTGCGCGGGGAGGGGCGGCAACCGTGAGTAATGCGATTTTCGGCCCCGCCATTAAGACAAAAGTATTATTTTTCGTAAACGTGGTGCTGCTTGGGATGCGTACCACCATTAGGGGCATGAATTGCCGAAGATAAGAGGCGAGTGCTGGGGCTGCTCACGCGAAAACACGCACGCGCGCCCCGGGGCAATATGCTGAGTGAGGCAGACCGTGAACGGCCCCGCTCCTTGGCTGTTTAATTGGATTTAGTATCCCGATTTTCTCGACTTCAATTATACATCTCCGCCCCCGCAGTCAATACGATACACATCCCCCTCCCCCTCATTCTTCTTACCGGTGTAAAAAAGACACTTGCGCTGTTCATTCTGAAGAAAGGTTCCTTTCTCTATTTCTGCTATTTTGTTTTAAAGTTCTTTCTTTTCATTATCTATACCCGTTCAGGTGTTTTTCGCATGTTATTTACTTCTAATTGTGCTCTCTCGTCTTCGCAGCTCCCATTTTTCTTTTTTATTTATTTTATGTTTTTTGTTAAATTCGAATGCGTTTTGTTCGAAGGTCCTTGGAAATGCAAAAGGAAAGAAGCTCCTTTTTGAGTTGCATTTCTTTTCACAAGATTTTTTTTTTTATAGAGAAGTGGTTAACGCGAGCTCTTTTTTTACTTTTCCTAGAATAAATGATAATGAAACAAGAAAGATCAATCATGCATAAAGCATTGATTAAAGCAAACACTTTCCAACTGAAATGCAATTTTATTTAAAGATCTCTAAAATGCGATAAATTTAGCGCTGATATATTTTAAATTATTACAGTATTACAAAAATTTATTTTACTTAGAAAACTTTAAACCATGGAGGTAAAAGGGCTTTCTAACTCCATGCTTAAAACTTCATCGAAAAAGCAATGCTATAAAATCGTCTGCTTCTCTATGTAAAATCAATGAATATTTCTTTCATATCATCTATATTCCAGACTCCAGAGCTAAATAATTTTGTTTTAAAAAATTCAGCAATTCTTATATAACTCATCTTAAATCTCTCTATTTGTTTACATTCTGCATACGTTAAAATCAGGCTTCGTTGTAGAAATAATCAAAGTTTGAGGATCGTTTAAATTAAAAAATATTGTAATTGCGTTGGCACGGAGTATAATAGATCGACAGAAAATACGTAAGAAAAAAGCGATTTTAGGACGGATGCAACACTCAATATATCTTTTAAAGAATGTTAAAAATCACGATTTTTACACTGAGAAAAAAAGATGGATGCCTTATTTTATTTTGAAGTGGGTCACGTGATTTCTTCATATAATATGGATGTCATTATTATTTTAATTCTTATTTTAAAAACTAGCTAACCTATTTTGCTGAAATTGTTTTTATATATATTATGGGATAATTTGAATATTTCCTAAAACTTCCGAAGCAACTTATCAATTTCAATTTCGCTTAAAAAATGTTTGAAAAATGATGTTCCATAGGGTACAATGTATGTCAATTTTCCACCCGAGTTCAATCCAAAACTATTTGGGTGATATTATTCATTTACATTCCACAGGAATGTAAATGTCCCACAGACCGTCTGAACAACATACTAAAATTTCATTTTGATAAAGTCATTTTTAAGGCAGTTATCGTGCGAACGGACGAACATGCAGACAGAGTGACCAAAGTCATAAACACCTTTCAACTATGTCGGAAAGTGTTAATAAAACAGGTGTGTTCTATGTAATAGATGATCCAATATGGATCCACACGTTTCGGGATTGTACTCATGTCCTCTGGACGAGTCGGACGGCCTGGGGTTTCCACGTTTCGGGATTACCCCAAGAACCATATTTTTAACGAGACATGTGTGTGTCTGTGTGCGTATCCGAGTATGTCGGTGACATGTATATGTATCCACTATAGCTTAAAAAGTAGTATCCGACGAAATTTTATCAAATTTGGCAGTTAAGTCACTTTTATTTTACCCTGATGCTAATTATGGATTTTGACACAATTTGGAAAGATAAAACGTACCTCTTTTTCCCGAAATGGTCCACAAAAATTGACAAAAATCTAAATAGATTAATTGTTTAACTTCTTTTAGTCTTTTTAGATTCCTCCCCTCCCCCCGATGGACTAGCAAATTGAATCTTTTCACACTTATAGTATTGTTACGATGTATCCTTTGGAATTGTGGGTGTATTCTCAGAATACAAAACATCCAAATTTCTGGATAACTAGCACGTTTATTCACAAGCACAGTGTAAACAGGAACACTTTACAGCAAATATATCGATACCTATCTCACAAGATTCCTCAACAGCTGTCAGGTACAGTAAAACAACCCTTGAACACTTCACTCATTTCACAAAACAGCAACGTACTTCACAATTCAATGTAACTCTTATCACATCAACTGCTCTCCAACTGAGCGGAGTCTCCATTTATATGCTCTCAGTAGAAACTTCCAGAAAGGGCTCGTATCTCGTAGAATATTCGTTATATTGAGGTGGCTCTCAAACATCCGAAAAGTCTCCAAATTTGAAGATACATTGCCAAATTTAGCAACCATGAACTGACAGTCCCGAAATGGCAACCTTAGATTCACATCATAGAAAAGGCTGTCTGTAAAGTGTTTTTTTCCCCCTTTTAGCTCTCGCATAAGATTCCAGTGAAAGCATTTTTCATGTTTATAACAGTATTGACCGCGGAACAAAACCTATAAACGGAGTCAAATTTTCGACTCCCTTCCCAGGGAACAAAGAATAGGGAGCTTTTCCAAAAGTTTTTTCGAGCTCTTCAGAAGCCTTTGTTGACTTTAAAAGCTAGATATTTGCACACTTAAAGTATCGCTTAACATCTTAACGAAGTCTTATTCTCTGTCTGTGTGGACAAAACAGGGGCGGAGGAGCATTCCAGAACGCCCCAATGCCCTCCGGTGAATGAGAAGGCAGAAACTTTGCAGAAGGTAGATACTATAAATTTGCCCATATATAGTCTTCTAGATTACAGGAGGGCTTTTGAAGGGTTTGGAAAGGCACAAAGACGTTCGGCAATTATTATATAGATGTTTTGTTCAAAAGTCATGTATAATAGGTACGTTGTTGTGTGCCGTTTTCGAGATATATATTTATTTATCCGAGATAAGAGAAAAACACTTTAATATGTGCATATGACCGTTAGCATATAATAGATAAATGCTTCGTAAGTATACTTTAAACCAGAAATGAATGGAACCCATTATTTACGTATTTTTTACAAGGTGTACTCATGAGATATTTGAAATTTTACTTCCTCCAATCACAGCACAATATCGCTCAAAATCATCCAGTGACCTCCATGAAGTGGGTCGTGGATTTTTTTTTTAGTAACTGAAATAAACCTACTGATTTTCATCAGGATTTCTTAGTGAGAAAACTCCCATTTTCGATTCTTAGCAAAAAGAAAAAAAAAAAAATTAGGAAAAATCTGTAGGTACCTCAGTTTTTCTATTTTAATAAAATAGTATGGAAGCACGTTAAAATAATTAATACTTTAAAAATAAAAATAACCCAAAATTGGCCATAATTAGAAGTCTTTTATTAAAATTTCCTTTCACGACGTTCTATAATTACATGGCCATATCGCTTTCGGGCATTACTATGCCCTTCATCAGTGGCGAAGTGAAAACAGGTGACGGACATGTGCTTAAATACAGGCCATAACAAATTTTACGTATTAATCAATTTACATTTTTATATACGAGGCATTTAAAATACAACTTAATTCTCAAATACAAATTAAAATTACAGGAAAAAGATTCATACATTAAATGGTAACCCATAAGAATGTCGTCTAATAACGAAATAAAGCATACACTAAATATTTATATATGATTTTCTGAATATTTAGTAGATGCTTTATTTATTTTTTTTACGACGTTCCTATTGGTTACCATTTAATGTATGAACATTTTTCTTTTTATTGTAATGTGTACTTTATAATTAAATTGTATTTTAAATGGTCATTAAATTTATTCTAGTATTTAAAAATTTAAAATGCTTCATACGTAAATTTTGTCTGGCGGTTATGTCTTGTATTTAAGCACATGTTCGCCACGGATGAAGGACATAGTCATGCCCGAAAGCGCTATGGCCGTATCATTATAGTACGTCGTAAAAGGAGATTTTAATAGAATACTTTTAATTATGGCCAACTTTTGGTGGTCTTTATTTTTAAAGTATTTTCTTTTTTATTTCTATACTTCCATCTTCGTCTCAGTAAGTTACACAGTTGTAGTTCTTGAGTAAACGCTCAGCGACCCCAACTGATTTTGACTGACACTGAAACGTGTTCTCTCCCATACATTTGCAGAGAACTAACTCCTCAGAATTTTTTCGGTGAAATGTACCCCCCCCCTCCTCCTCCCCCGTACTAATAGGAAAACCAACCACGAAGCTGCGAGAATCTGAACTTTTAAAAAAATGCCCGAGTATAAAAAAAACGCGACTCAATAAGAATTTTAAATGCGAAGTTCCACGAAAAGCCGAATTCCAATTATTTAAAGTTCCTGCAGTCCCACAGTTAAACGAACCGTTCCAGGGAGAGGTCTATTGACTTTTCAACGATGTTCAATATTGTCTTAAATGTTCGATATGTTGTACGGAGGAGTTTGCTCTCGTCCTAATTTGGATACATTGTGAAGACAGTCCACATTTTTCTTTCTTGGTTGGGTTATTTCGTGGTTAGCGTATTTCGTGCTCAGGTATGTCAAATGAGGTGTATTTGCTTTAAATATTTATCTGTATGTTCTTTAGCGTTATGCATTAGGACAACAATCAGATTATTTATGGACAGAAACATTTTGTTAAGAAAGATGTTCATTCGATCAGAAAAGAGGCGCTCACAAGCTAGGTCGTTGCAAGTCGCAGTTAAAATGCTTGCTTTTAGAAATAAGTATTTATTCGTAGAGTTACATCTGAAATTGTACATGCGGATCTAAGAATAACATGCCTGTTTTTTAAAAAAAGACCACTGGTGATTTTTTTTTCTCTCCCTCCACTCTACGGGGTTGACTCATGACGTCACGAATCCAAAAATTATATTGTAACTACTTTTCACTACAATGGTGATGATTGAGCCATAAATGTAATGCCTTTTCTATACTGGTGAAAAATTATATATACAATTTCTAAGTTTTGATTCGAATTTCAAAATGGTCTAGATTTTCCGTTAGCAAAGCTGGATATAAGCTTTCATGCGAATCCACTAATATGTGTTGTACGCAAGAAATCGACCCCAGACAGATGAACTTACCTAAAAAATAATCAAAATGTGTTCAGGGGGCCCTAAAACCTATATTGGCATCTAAATCTCTAATTCGAAAATATTCGTGTAAAGAATACTTTCTCCAGACTACATATATCACATAAAATGAAAAAGTAAAATTATTGGCACAATGCGATATCGGAAAAATAATGCTTGTTCAGAAAAGAAAAATAATGAAATACTCAGACGCCGCATTTAGAAGTGATTTAAAACCAGTGATTCCTCTCCCCTCCCCCCTCCCCAGAATAGACCAAAATGATCACCTGTTCGCGTGCTAAACCTGGACAAAAGCGCCCTGAATTATGAACCCTATAAAATATCCAGATTCAAAAACAACCCCTCTCCTCTACCCAGCAATAGAGCACCCTATTCTACCGTAATCCACGATACCTAATTTGCATCCGGGTATAATGGAAAGAAACATGGCTGGTCATAACAGAACATGTGCTTCGGAAAGATTTCTACTGTTTTTGTCACCGTAGGCGACAACTGACATTCCCAGAACGTGATTTACAAGGTGTTTAGCATCTCATTCTATATTGCTGAGTCGCTGGAAGGGTATTAAATTGTGTACGTCACGGTTATGTAGATAAGTACAATAGCATTGCGCCTGAAAGCTCTAGACATGCAGCGTAATATTAACCTCAGAAATTTGAAAGATCGGTTCAATAGCAATTACTAAATTTGAATCCATGATTTTTTTTTTATTCGCAACTACCTGTATACCCGTATTCTTCGTACAGAATATATAATGTAAAGGAATTTAATTCATAACTTTAATATTAGGAGTTTTACTTTTCTTTTTAATTTATATAAAATTAAATTGAAAATCTTACTTATTCAACAACTTATTCAACATGATTCTATCATTACTACAATAAAATCTAAAACTGCAAATATATATATATATTTATATTGAACTATGCAAAGTCTCACTATTTTATGCATAACTAGGGGGCTCTGCCCCCTGTTCGCTCCGCTCGCGCAACCCCCCTCGGTAGGCTTCGCCTCCTACTCGCTGCGCTCGCAGAGCTTGCTTCATATCTGTCTTTCCTAAAAATTCTACTTTCAAAAATCTCTTTGCTATCCCTGCCTATTTCCCTCAGGAGGGAAACACAGGACGTTTTCTTAGCCCAAGGAATTCAAAAACTGAATTCTTTGATCATGAGCTCGCTTCGTGAGCTATTTCATGCCAAACTAAAGTTTAAATCGATAAACGGTTTATTTCATCGTGTTACTTTATTATTTCTCTATAAATATACCAAATTTCATATTTTTGTATGCTATAGTTTTTACGGTACGAGACAGAGAAATCGCTTGACGTGCCGATACGAAAAAAAAGTTCACTTCAGAAGTGCATAAAAAGTAAAATATTTCAAAAACTACATCGAAATTAAAAAAGGGGGCTCCGTCCTGCAAAAATTCAGCTATGTAGGTAGCCGCCTGCAAAAATTCGTTGTCTTGCTATTGTTAGTCTATCCAGGACGCAAACTCGTAGCTCAAACATTTTGACTTTTGACATTAAATATTTCTTAAACTACAATATATATCAAAAATGATTTATTTCAGCATATTTCCCAAAGTCTTTTCTACAAGTTCACCGAACTTCATATTTTTATATGCAATAGTTTTTGCGGTACGAAGCAAAGAATCTCCAGAAACGAGAAATTTGTTAAACAGCGGCGGCGGCGACGTCAGCTCCCTTTTTTTTAATATCGAGAGAAATATTCGAAACGAAGCTGTTGGTAGTAACAAACAATCTAATATTGCCATTCAAAAAAAAAAAAAAAAATTAAAATTAAAATTACCCCTTTGCTAAAAAAAAAAAAAAAAAAAAAAAATACACGCAAATATAGGGCACGATAAAAAAAAAAAAACTCAAATGACTGAAAAGCATTTATTTTAGAGAAGCTCAAAAACCGATTAGGTCGTCTTAGTTTGGAGACTCTAATAATGAGTGGGTTGCTTTTCATTGGATGCTCCTAAATGATTGAGTCACGCTCAAAGTGAGGAAGCTGTCGGAGGACCATGAAGACAGACAGACAGACAGACACACAAAAGGACATACAGATGACTAAATGTAACGGCGTGATGATAAAGCAAACAGATTTTCAATGCTATTTATACAGATGAATATAAGTGTTGCTTGTGAGAATACAAATTCTTGTGCTTCGATGAATCAGACAAATTAAATGAGTCACTTAATTTGCTTGTCTCTTTCAAGGCGGTATAAAAATGTATATAAATGTTTGTCATTGCTTTATAGTACTCATATATAGTAAAAGTATTGTGATGATGTCTAAAATTTTAATTCAAGTTTTCTATGGATTTACATGTTTGAGGCATATATGAACTCGTATCAAACGTTTTTAACACTTTACAACAAAGTTGAAAAGTATTTATGACTTTGTTCATTCTGTCTGTCTGTCTGTCTGTAGTCTGACCGTTAGCACGATAACTGCCGTAAAAATGACTTAATCAGAATAAAATTTTAGTATGTTGTTCAGACGGTCTGTAGGACCTATGGGAATATAAATGAATAATACCACCCAATTAGTTTTGGATTGAACCCGGGTTGAAAAAATGAAATACATTGAGCCCTATGGGATCTAATGTTTCAAACACCTTTTAAGCGGATTTAAAATTCACAAATTACTTCGAAAATTTTAGGTAATATTCAAATTGTTCCATAAAATATATAAAAAAAAAATTCAGCGAAATATATTCAGTAGTTTTTTAAATAAGAATTAAAATAATGATTACACCTCTTATATGAAGCGATCACGTGACCATGATATGAAAAGATCACGTGACCCACTTCAAAATGATATAAGGCATCCATCTTGTCTCAAAATCGTGATTTTTAAAGTTCTTTTTAATTCATATTGAGTGTTGTATCTGACCTAAAATCACTTTATTTTTGCTTAAATTCTGTGTATCTACATACTGAAACAACGCAATTACAATATATTTGAGTTTAAATGCTCATCCAAATTTGATTATTTCTACAACGAAGCCTATTTTTCACTTATGTAAAATGTAAACAGGAAAATATGTAGAATGAGTTGTATTAGAATTGTTGTATTTCTTGAACACATTCCCCCCCCCCCCCCCCGCAATGGCCAGGCACTAGACTTTAGCACTAGACTCTACGTCGTTTTTTGCCCTATGTACGGCCGAAATCGTGAACCATTTTGCCGTCCTAGGACGTTGCCCCAGGCGCACCAGAGGGGGGCGGAACACACTGCGCCCACAACACACACCCTGATATTGATAAAGTTTCAGATGGACGTAGAAATCAATGGATATGAATGTAGAGGAAAACGAAGGGGTTTTGCCCTTTTACCCTGCCTCTTCGACTCAGACTGTCCGACTTACCCGAAGGCGTAAGGTATCTGTTAGGACAGCAGGGAAGTGCCATTCAATTTAGACTGGTACCCAGTGGGGATGGGTATCCATAGGTAGCCCACCTTTCTTCTCTTACTCTCGAAAGGACTTACCCACCTGTTTAACGTGCCATGAGCACGGGGACAGAGAAGTGAACTCGGGTCGTTTGAGTGCAATCTGGTAACCACTGGGCTGTCCCACCCAGCATTTTCATCCTTGCACTTTTCTGGGAACTTCTAGATATTTATGTGTATACTAGAATGAATCATTCTGTATCACCCAGGTTCAAATTGAGCACCCTCTATGTAAATAAAACAGATACAGATAATGCCATCTAATTTCGAAACCTCTGTTTGGATCAAAAATCATCTCCGAGTTTCGTTTTTCCATTCGCAATCATGCAAATTGTACAAAGCAATTTTAAAACATCTCTATTAATTCGCAACTGCTCTCCATAGTAATGAACGCGCCCAGTTTTATGAACGCGCCCAGTTTGAGCGTCATAAAAATGAGAGAACTTATTCCCGACAACTGTTTGAATTGAAAATCGCAACTTTCACAGATCCACTTAAAAACCCATAAAAGATTCAAACATATAGTAATTATTTTTTTTATTTTAATGCGAAGGTGTTACTCCCTATTCACTCCAAAAATTGAAATCGTGTGAATTCTCAATTCGCTAATGCACTAAAATATATGGAAATAACGCTCTTTGTTCTTTCCGAGGGTGGACACATTTTGTAAAGAAAGATGGGAATTTTATGATAATAGTTCTGATCATTGAACAACTTAACGCCAATATAAAATAACTGAAATATAAAATAACTGAAATATATAAAATAACCGAATTTCTCAGCTGTGGGTTGCTTAGATTTTTCTGCGACGCAACCTACAAATGAATGAACAAGCGAATAAGCAAACAGATATCTTATATTAATTAAGACAATCAAAATGTATATACGCTCTTAGCGAACACAATCTAAGGAACATTCTAACAATCTGTGGCGATTGTGCGTCGCCAGTCCCGAACTCGGGACCTTGTGCTTACAAGACCGACATTATAATCATAGAGCAAAAGCTAGCTTCGGCTCCGTTGTTATAATTCGGGTACAGGTTCCAAGCATCTTTGATCAGATGTCTTTGCTGCCGCACACTCCCCTACCTGATGAGGAGCCCGGGTTGAATTTCGGTGAGGAGGGCCGCCTCGGAAAACCCCTTCGTGTCCCCGTCCGAATTTCAGTTGAGGGCTGAAGGCCGGGAGGCGTGTCGCCTCGGGCGTGACGTCATCGTGGTCAACCAGGAAGGGAGTGGCAAGGCCTCTGACTCCGTGTGGTGCTGCCATTTCGTGTTGAGAGGAGAGATCGTTGGCGTGAGAAGGTTGCGTGTTTCAAACGTCCAGTCATCATTGTGGCGATTGTGCGTCGCCAGGACCGAACTCGGGGCCTCGTGCTTACAAGACCGACATTATAATCATAGAGCAAAAGCTAGCTTCGGCTCCGTTCTTATAATTCGGGTACAGGTTCCTAGCATCTTTGATCAGATGTCTTTGCTGCCGCAAATCTAAGGAACAATTTAACAAAATCGGTGATTTTGAGAAATGCATGCGAGGTCACGTTCCTTTTTAAAAACTTGGCTCATTTTATTACATACTAAAAGATACGTCATCATACATAAAAGAGCACCGAATGAAAGATGAAGCTAATGAAGCTAAACAAACGAAATAAGTTAAATCGTGCTTCATTTAACTGTCATGTTTAAACATGAATCGAACATTTGTTTGCAACTTTCTTGTTTCAGTACAAATTTGACTACTTTAATGATTATCAAAATAGGAGCATCGAACACGAACGAGAATCCACTTTTATAGGTACAAGTATTTAAGACAATATTGAACATTGTTTAAAAGTCGATAGACCCTGTTTAAAATGGTTCTTTCAGCCGTGACAGCAACATTTTGCCTTTTCGTGGCCTTCCATTTAAATTCATCTCTATCCGGGTATTATTGTCCTTGCGCATTTTGTTAGATCATTTTGAGTTTGGGTTTCATATATCGTATGGGTTTAAAATATTCTGTACAATTTTGATGGAGTTCTCTTTATAAATGCAGAACGTGGGATTTCGCTTTAACTATATATATAACTAGTTTTTAAGTTAATAACTAGTGTTAAGAGTGTTAGTTTCCCTGTCTGTGACGGGCTTGTCAAAGACAAGGACAGCCCTATTAATAGCTGCAACTTTCTTTCTTGAATTTGGAACTTTCTTTCACTCCCGGAACGCCAGGGCGCAAAAACGTCCACGAGCGTTACCAGGGTGCAAAAGCGTCCACGGGCGTTACTAGTGCGTATCGTAAGGGGGTATTTACTTCCATCCCAAGCAGAGGCGTATAGCATAGTTTTATGTCTGCATTATACTTAGTTCTGACTTTTAACCATATCCGTACCCCTCCCTAGTATTTGTGAGTTTACGACACGTTGGCAAGCCTTCCCTCTCCTCTTCCGTCTCTTGTCGCGTCACTCAAGCTCAAGGCCCTATGCCCATCTTATATTTCTCTATTTCTACTGGAAGCTTGCTTGAGCCCCAGTTTCCCCCTTTCTGAAGACTTGGAGAAGGGCACGACTTCGGTCATTGCCTTCCGCTCCAAGCACAGCTTCGATGCAAATTCCATCCCGCATTTTTTAAACTCATTTCCTTTTATTTTATTTTCTCTTCACTAGAAGTTTAAAGAGGGATTTTATCCTCTCCTAGGCAATTCTCTAACCCATCCTTGAGACCTTGAGATTCTATTTTTAGCAATATATAACACTTACCGTCGAAAATATTCGTCTTAATCAAAAATTTGCTGGGTTAGTTTCTGTCCTGCGGTTAATACTATACATGTGCAACACTTTAGATAACAGAAGCGCCGGGGGGGGGGGGATGTGGAAAGACTTTTCGCTCCCCCCATCCATTCCGTCCAGTCCTTTTGCCCCATAGACGTAAAAAATATCGGAAAAGAAATCAAAGACCGAACTCAGTTAGGTTGTGTGTTTCCTGTAGACAATAGTTGTTCCAAAAATTCGGTCTTCTAAGTCACCGATTGAAGGAGGGTCTTTTGATGTGTGTGTAAAGACTTATTAACCCAAGCCAAAGTTACACTTCTGAATGTGTCCCTTTGTTACGAAGGGCATTAAATAAAAGTGAAATTAATTTTTTGAAAATCACCCTCAAAACATAAACCAATATAACATATACATTAAAAGAAAGATAAAATTACTTTCATTTTCGCCTGATAAAAGCTGCAACTAAAAAATTTAATTATAAGGTTTATTTTTTGCCAATTTTTAGACTTTCGACAAAGGCAAGACGCAACAGCTGAGAAAATTAAATCTGTTTAAATTTCCTCTAAAATCGAAACCATTATTACTTTCCTTATATACATAATGTATAAAAGAGTATTGTGACGGGGTCGAAAATTTGAATTCGAGTTTTCGACGGCAGAGCACGTTTAAAGCATCCCTGATTACGAATCAAACATTTTTGAAGTGATGTCTGTGTGTGTGTGAAAGTATGTGTGTGTGTGTGTGTGTGTGTGCGTGTGTGTGTGTGCCAGTGAGTCTGTGGAGACGATAACTGACGAACGAATGAACCGATTCGAACCAAATTGGGTTCAAAAATCACAATCTGTAAACACTGGAAGCCTATTGTTTTTATACGCAATCGAATGTTCAGAACCCCCCTAAATTTTCGAATAAAATTTTGAAAAAATCGTCAAAAAATCAAAACCACTAATAAAGTTACGCAAATAGACATTTCTTATGTAATGTTTCATTAGAAAACGATTGACATAAATTTTAGAACGCTAACAAGAATCTGCTGTAAGAACAACTTATTTCTTCGTCCATAACGCTTGGCGAGATGTTGGCGACGAATTTGGCGGAATGTCGCCAACTTGGTGACTTTTTGAAATGTTGCCAAATTAACGAAAATCTCGCCAAATGGAAAAAAATGACACTAAATCAATGAAAATAACAACTTATTGTCGAAAATTTAATATCTTGGAAAGAATATTAGTATCTACTATAAGAAAAACCTATTTTTCTACTGTAAAAGTAGTAAATTCGTTACATTATATAAGGAAAGTCATGTGTTGCCCACATCAGATTTGTTATTTTAAATATTTTCATTTTAATTAAAAGCTGCTAAATAATTTTAATTATAATCTTATTTAATTTTGGGATTCAAAAGGAATATCTAATTGTTAAAACTTCTACACTGGTCATCAGAGATTCATATGAATTTCGCAAACTCAAATCTAAGCAGAATAAGCGGTTCAACGAGATAAGTAAAAACAAAAATATGATGTGAGCAGCACATGACTTTCCCTGCAGGCTCAAATTCATTTTCTCTTTATTCTTTAATAATTCGTTAACTCGAGTTTAATTGCACGAAATAACATTGAATTTGCACTTTTAATTCAATTTTTCTTTTTATTTGTTGACTGAAAATTTTTTCAAAGGTGGCGTAACAAAAATGCGAAAGAACTAGAACATCTCGAGAACGGTCGTTCCTAGAGTAATGGGCTAGTCTTATTCTTTTCCTCGTCAAAAATTACGTATAAAATAAGCATTTAATGGATACATTTGAGCATACGTTGTCTTTTATTTTAGATTTTTGCTGGCCATTTCATAAAAATAAGACAAGTTCTTCTTTTCCGAATCCTACTAAAACCTAATCAGCACTAGGGTATTCTACAAGTGACTTATCTACCCAATTTTGTAAAAGTTGGTTAATTAGTTTTAAGCCAAAGTATATACATGAGATTTTTGCAGGCCATTTCGCTAAATAAAAGGCGGGTTTATTTATCCCGAATAGTAACAAAATTTAATCAGCACCAGGGTACACACGTGACTTACCTATAAAATTTTATACTATTGGGTTCAATAGTTTTTGAGTTAAGTGGATACTTACATTGCGCAGACAGACGTCACGCTAAAAATAGGTTTTTCGTCTTCTAGAAGTCCCAAAACGTGTAGATCCGTCGAAAACTCAGTGGCGATTTTCGGCATAATTCCATCAGTTTCCCTATAGATTGCCATGTATTGCAGGGAAAGTAAAATAAAAATGTTTTGAGCGTCGTTTTTTTCCCAAGATGGCAGACGACAAATAAGATCAGAGTATAACTAAATCTGATTTTTCACACCTCAAAAATCAAAACCAATATACCCTATTTAAGTTTAGTATCATAAAGTGAACGATTGTTATGTTTAGATTGTTGTGCTATCGATGTGACTAAAGTGGTCAGACAAATCGCGCACCATTCCTGGCAAACGTTTTCCTAAACTAATTTTTTTACGAAACATTTTCCCTCGAAACGTTTATTTCTGAGGAGCTTCTGGATAGAGCTCAAATGATGATTGATTTGCATCCACTTTCAGAGGATAATGAGGGAAAGATTTTCGATTCCGGTTTTTATTCCATTTCCGGTTCAAACATTTTAATTTTAATTGAATCATCTATTTCTCAAGATGGGCCATAGATGGAGCAGATAATCACTGATACGGATTCAGCATTCAATTCTGAAAGAGGTTGCGTGGTTCACTAAACATTTTCATTTGCTGTTTTTTTTTTCCCCTACAGTTTCGATTTAAATTTTTTCTTCAAAACATCTATTTCTCACGATAGGTAAAGTTTAGAAAATGGCTGATATGGATTCAGCACCAAATCTCAGAGATTCACTATAATGATTTCTATTTTTAATTTTAGATATTTTACTTCCGATTCAAAAATTTACATTTTGTTCGAAACATCTATTTCTCATAATCTGCTTTAGATGCAGCTTAGCATGACTGGTGCGGATTCGTCATTAAATTTCGAAGGGGACTGGGAGTTCGCTAAGGATTTCGGAGTAAGAGTTGTGGTTGAGGGTTCACTAAAATGTTCCACTTCCTGTTTCCTCACTTATGGTTAAAAAATTATATTTGATTAGATATTTCTTAGGATTCGCTATAGATAGAGTTTAGAGGATGGCTGATATGAATGAATAGTGAAATTCAGAGGGGTTCGAAGGGTTTACTAAGAATTTTCAGTTCTGGAGATGTCACTTCCGGTTTTCAGAAAATTCAATTGTCTGTACGAAAGAAGTCGGCCAAAAAGAATAAAAATACTCAATAGATCCTTTAAAAAATGAAGCCTACCCATAATTTGCCAGTCCACGAAAGGTGGTTCTTAAATTTCTAGTTTAACATTCACCTTGCAGACACTTCTACGATAATAGCTCGCAATTTCATCCCAATAGCTCAACGGTAGAGCGTCGACTGGCCAGTTCAGAGATCCAGAGTTCGGTTTCCGATTGGGACAGCAAAACTCTTTGCAATGGCGTCTGAACCAATCAACCCTGTAGGTGAGTGCAAAGATGTCGGAGGTCTGAAGACCCCAGACCGTGCGACTCACATAGTGGGTTTAGAGTAGCTAGCTGCACGGCCGGGAAAGGATACCTCCTGCATTCAGGAGGCACCCAAAGTCTACCATCCCGCCAAATGAACTTTTATTTAGGTCTAAAAAGATAACAATTTATGAAAAATAGTGTGATTAAACAGACAGTTTTACATTATATTTGAACTTGACAAGTACGTCCATTTTACAAAAATGGGAAAACGGTTATTGCGAATATAGATAGAAAATCATTGAAAAATAAAATTTAGAGTGAGGTAAAATAACATAATGAAAAATAGATTAAAATGAAAGAAAATAATAAAATTTTGAAAGTAAAATTTAGAAAATATATAAAAAGAAAATATATGAAAAGGAAAAAAAAATTGGGCGTATGAAAACAAAAACAGAAATTTAGAATAAAACTTAGAAGAGAAAAATAAGAAAAAATACAAATAAAAAGTGTCAAAAGAAAAAGAACAGTTAACATAGCTTTTTTTTTTTTTTTTTTTTTTTTTAAAGAAAAAAAAAATAGAGGGGGAACACAATAAGTTCATATAAGTTAATAAGAATGAAATAAAGGGATTCATTGATCAAAATTAAATTGAGAGCAGAATCTACTCATAAGCTTAGGTCACTTTATTAGAAATTTCCATGGAAACAAGAATACAGTTTTTAATTTTATCTACTGAAGAGGGATTTGAACGAACTTTGGAGAACCAAATTGGTTTATTAGAGGGGGAAGGTTTACAGAGATGAAAATTTTTAGAAAAAGGACAATCGAAAATGTAATGGTCAACGTCACCGAATTTATTGCAAATACAGTTAGAAGTGGATTTAATTTTAAAAAAGTATAAGTAATCAAGAAAGGGGCCATGACCAGTAAGAAAGTAAATGAGATATTTATTAAAAATTTGTAAATTAGGATTCACGATAGGGAGGTAAGACAGGATTCTAGCCGTATCACCAGTCCTGGTGGAAATGTAATCATTAAGATAATTTTGCCAAAGATTAAGAATATGAGATTTACAAAATTTTGAGAGGAGCGAGTAAGGAAAGGGAATAGTAAGAGGGTAACCAGAGATAGCAGCAATTTTGGCATGGTAATCAGCAATTTCATTTCCAGATATGTTATTGTGAGCTTTTACCCAAGAAATATTTACAAGGTTTTTGGCAAGGAGAGCTTTGGATTTAATGGAGTTAAGATAATTAGATTTATTTCTTATTGAGTTAAGGGCTTGAATGGAAGATAGGCTATCGGAAAAAATATTAACAGGGGTATTATTAGAGGAAGCCCAGTCAATAGCAAAGGAAATAGCGGTAAGTTCGGCTTGAAATACTGTATTCCTGTTGTCAAGTTTATAGGAGAGAACCTTTTCAGAACATCATGTTTAAAAATACAGACTGAAAAACCAGTGTTATTGTCAATATTCGAACCATCAGTATATATATTATAAATGGCAGAGTTTTTATCCATTCTGTTAACTAAATTTACGGACCATTTAGAGGGGTGAAAGTTAGAGAAAGGAACAAGGAAATCAAAATCAGAGGGAGGCGGGAGGGAGGGAGAAGAAAAGGAATCAATTTTTTGTTTCCAAAAATTAAATTTATTATAGAGGGTAGAAATTGTAAAATGAATGGGGGGAATACCAGTGAGGGAAAATAAGGAGATATTAGAAGTTGTACGATAGCCTGAGCAGATTTTTAGAAGGAAGATCTTTGGAGTGAAAGAAGTTATTTTATTTGCATTTTTTTTAGTTTTTTACCCCATATAGCAGAACCGTAAGTAATAACTTTTTCCACAACACATAAATACCAGCATTTTAAGAAACATTTTTTGACACCCCAATTTTTCCCAGATATTTGGCCAAAGGTAGTATAAAATTTTAGGCATTTTTCTTGGAGATATCGAATATGAGGGTCCCAATTTAATTTATTATCAATGATTAAACCTAAAAATTTTAAATGATTTTTAATTTTAATGGATCTATTATTAAATTTGAAAATGGGATTG
Organism: Amaurobius ferox; assembly: GCA_951213105.1. Classification (NCBI taxonomy): domain Eukaryota; kingdom Metazoa; phylum Arthropoda; class Arachnida; order Araneae; family Amaurobiidae; genus Amaurobius; species Amaurobius ferox. Next base: position 9,865,366 of record OX578145.1, read on the forward strand.
CTTTTCATACTAGAGTAAATTTTTGGGAAAATAACGGAGCAACTTTTATCAAGATGTCGGAGGTCTGAAAGTGACCCTAGTACGTCTAGTACAGATTCCGTGGACTCTGGAAGATTGAGCGCCGATTTCAAATTGAGAGGATAACGAACACGCAGGATACTAACCTGGGTAAAAATAGTAATAGTAGGAGACTAACCTGAGGTAAAATAGTAGGAGGTGGTCAGTCAGATGGTCAGTTGCCCGAAAATCTGACATTAGAGGGTGCAGAATGCAGAGTCTACTTCGACGATAAGAGCTTGCCATTTCGTCCCAGTAGCTCAACGGTAGAGCGTCGGCTGGACAGTTCGGAGATCCAGGGTTCGATTCCCGGTTGGGGCAGCAAGGTTCTTTGCAACCTTTGAGCCAATCTCTTTAAATTTTCCAAACATCCTGTATTAAAATTTCTCCCAATTGTAACACACACTTCTTGCTGTAGCACGTGGAACGTTTAAAGTCAATACATTGAACATTGTTTAAAAGTCAACAGAGCCGTTTCCGGATCGGTTCGTTTAGCCGAAACGGCCTGAATTCCGAATCATTCCAATTTGCCTTTTCCGTGACCGAAGAATATTAAAGAGCACCCCCTCCCCCTTCCATTTAAAATTCTTCTGAACGTGCTTTTCCAAAAGAGGAATTCTAAGGATCGGCTTCGAGGTTCGTTTAATTTCTCGTACGGGGATAAAATGTTCTACAGCTTTCCTTCCTTCTCTCCAAATATTTGGAGGAGAAGACATTTGGGTAGAAAGCGCATTCATTTCTGGTCGCTAAACATTGACTCGAGACTGCAGCTGTGTCTATTTCACGGAGTAAGCGGGAAGAATATATATATATATATACACACTACGTGACAGTGAAAATGACAACAAGGAGTACAGTGGGCAGAAAAACATGCAAATTGCAGGGCAGGCACAGCTCACCGAGTTATGTAAACGATGCGAAATGCGCAGTTGTACCGCACACGTTGAGTGGGATATAAGGGAAGGAACCTGCAGAATCGGTAATAGGTCTGCCAGGGAAATCATTTTGCAAATTTTTTTTTTGTCTCGTTGAAACGTGTAGTTGCAGAGAATGTCAAGCTGCCGTCAACCGAGACGGTTCCAGCAGACAGACGATTTCACGAGGGGTTTGGTGATCGGACTCAGAAGGGCAGGTTGATCCATACGTCAAATCTCAGCGGACAGCCACCTACGCGTGTCCACAGTGCTTTGGCTGTGACAAAGATGGTTAGAACAAGGGAATGTGGCACGTTTGAGGGGTGCCGGTACGGAACGGCCAGAGCGACGCATCCACCGGCAAGCGTTGGCAGCTCCACAGGTTACTTCCGTCGCCTTTCTACAGCAGGTTCAGGACACTCTTGATGCTCCCATATCGGCCAGGTCCATTATCTGCCGATGGGTCGCCGGCGACTTCTGCTATTGACCCAATAGCATAGCCACCTCCGTTTGCAATGGTGTCGGGATAGAGCCACGTGGACGGCGGAATGGCACAGGGTCGTGTTCTCAGACGAGTCACGCTTCTGTTTTAGCAATGACAGCTACCGTGTACGAGTCTGGCTCCAAAGTGGTGACAGGTCCAATCTGCATCTGTGGAACGTCACACCACGCGACAACGTAGCTTCATGGTTTGGGGCACCATCGCCTACGATAGCCGGTCACCTCTGGTCCGTATTGAGGACACTATGACGGCCCAACAATATGTGGATGTCGTGTTGCGGTCGGTGACACTACCGTTTCAGGGGGTGCCCAATACCATTTACCAGCAGGATAACGCCCTATCCACACGGCACGCATCAGCCCACATGCCCTGCAAGGTATCCAGGTGCTTCCCTGGCCACCAGTCTCCTCTGATCTCTCACCAATCGAACATGTGTGAAACGTGATTGGACGTTGCTTGCGTGCGCTGCCACCGCCGCGTTTAGAAGACGAACTCTGGCAAATGGTTGATAGGGAATAGGCAGCCATCCCTCAGGACACCATCCGCATGCTCATTGACTCTGTACCTAGACGTGTTGCTGCCTGTATCGTCGCCCGCGGTGGTCCTACAACCTAATGATCAGACGGTGTTATCGCTCAGTGTATCATGTTGCAATAAACATAACTCATTGTTCGTTGCTGTCTCTCTCTGTTTGCCAATTTCCACCACTTGCTGGCCACTCAAAACCGACATAGCAAAAGTGTGAGAAACTAAAATATCTCGAGAACGGCTAGTCCTAGAGTAATGGGGATGGTCTTATTCTATTTATCGTTAAAAATGACATGTAAAATAAACATTTAATGAATGCATTTGCGCATACATAGTTTTTTATTTTAGATTTTGACGATTTTTGCGGGCCATTTTACAAAAAATGTAGATTCTTTTTTTCCGGATCGTACCAAAATCTAATCAGCACCAGGGTAAACTCACAAGCGACTTACCAAAGTTTTTGAAATTGGGTCAATTATATTTTTAATTAGAGTGGATACAAGCAATTTTTGCGGACCATTTGCAAAAAACGTAGGTTCTTTTATCAAGAATCGTACTAAAATGTAATTAGTACCAAGATCACCCACAAGGGACTTACCAAATTTTATGAAATTCGGTCTATTAGTTTTTGTGTTAGAGTGGATACATACATTGCACAGACAGACAGACACACACACACACAGCCGTCACACTAAAAATAGTGTTTACTTGTTCTAGAGGCCCCAAAACGTTTAGATTCGTCAAAATCTCGAGTTGTGATTTTTGGTATGATTCCAATACTTTTCCTATGCATTACTATGTATTGCAGGAAAGAAGAAAAGAAAAGAACTCGTTTCAGATGAAGATAACGAAATTAAGCAAATAACACTTCTTTTGCTTTTTATGTTTAAGCAGTCCCTACATTTCTTAAAAGAAATTTGTTTGCGTTCTAGATCTATCCCAATTGGAATCTTCGACACAAACGATCCAGTAGTAGTAGAGGAAAGCCGGTTCTGCGGCAGCGGCGGAGCAATGCGGAGCGCGGAGCAAAATGGCCGCCATCTTGAATTCCGTAATCCTGGACGGGGGTGTAAAAGGGGGGAGAGAATGAAAAAAGGTGGGGGTAAAAAATTTTGAGAAACTTTTTTTCGAGTGGCAACGATGTCGTAGTCTTGTACGAGGGGTTGAGGGGGAAATAAATTTTTGGAATGAGATTTTTTACAAGTGCAGGAGAAACTTTTTTCGGGGTGGCAACACCATCGGTGGCGGAGCAGTAGCATCAACGCCCCCTAGCATCAAAAAGCGGAACTATTGGATGGAACTTAGAAATAATTTTTGTTTGGGTTGCCATAGCAACACCTGTGGGGAAGAAACTTTTTTAGGGGTGGCAACACCTCCGCCTCTGCGGCAAAGGCGGAGCAGCGCCATCAGCGCCCCCTAGCGGCAGAAAGGAGAATTAAAATTGGGATTTTTTTTTCTTTTTTTAAAATGAATTAAAGGCGTTAATGAGAATAATGAAATAAAGTGATTAAGTAATGAATATCCGCATGCTAGGAGCGTGCCAAGGACATGCTAGGAGCGTGCCAAGACCATTATTATTACATGCTAAGGTCCTACACTATCCCTCCGCTATATCGCGGTTACGAAGTGAACTGTAAGAATTCTGCATTTTACTAACAAAATTTCGTAAATACAAGTTTTTTTCTTACATTTTTTCGCAAATGTAAGTTTTCTACCTTTCAAAAACCACACTTGTGCCGTTTTCTCTATGGGAATTAACATAGGTTTTCACACTTGTGCTATTTTTTAACTTTTTTTTCACAAAAACGCGATTTTTACTAACAAAATTTCGTAAATGCAAGTTTTTTTCTTATATTTTTTCGCAAATGTAAGTTTTTTACTTTTCAAAAACCACACTTGTGCCGTTTTCTCTATGGAAATTAACATAGGTTTTCACACTTGTGCTATTTTTTAACGTTTTTTCACAAAAACGCGATTTTTACTAACAAAATTTCGTAAATGCAAGTTTTTTTCTTATATTTTTTCGCAAATGTAAGTTTTTTACTTTTCAAAAACCACACTTGTGCCGTTTTCTCTATGGGAATTAACATAGATTTTCACACTTGTGCTATTTTTTAACGTTTTTTCACAAAAACGCGATTTTTACTAACAAAATTTCGTAAATGCAAGTTTTTTTCTTATATTTTTTCGCAAATGTAAGTTTTTTACTTTTCAAAAACCACACTTGTGCCGTTTTCTCTATGGAAATTAACATAGGTTTTCACACTTGCGCTATTTTTTAACTTTTTTTCACCAAAACATACTTTTTACTTGTAAAAATCTAACAAAAACGCGTTTTTAAAGTAGCAGAATCGCGTGAATTGGTGTTTTAAAGTAGCAGAATTGCGTGAATTGGTGTTTTCAAAGTAGCAGAATCGCATGAATTGGGTGTATAGGAGGGGGTGTGTTTCCCCAACCACTCTCGGATTTAAAAAAATTTTAATATTTGTAAAAATAAATATTTTTAATAAATATAGGGGTACCTTTCAATCTTAACATGTTTTAAAAACCACATGATTAAAACCCCTCTTAAATGTGTATGATCATCTCAGAATACTATTTTTCCTGCAGTTAGAATATCCGAGCAAGGCATTGAATCAGGATGACAGATCTACCCCTCCCCACCTCGCGTGAATGTGGATAGTTACATTAAAACATCTTATGGCTGTCGGAGTTATAAGCGTGGTTCTGTACCAGGATATGACTTTAGGCTATATGTCGCGTTGGGCTTGGGTTTGCTCGACTGTTTAGAACTGCTCTCGCTGCTATTGTTAACATCTGTGGTGGGGGATAGTTTTTACGGGCTCATAGAATGCTTGTGTTGTTAGGTTAAAAAGACACCACTAAATATCATTGTATTCTCAGCTGGGAGAGGCTCTTTTAAAGAAGTTCTTATTAAATTTTAACATGTTTTAAAAAGAATCTTTCATTCATTAGTGTTATGAATCTCGCAAGTTAATTAAAGGATGTTAATTAAATTAATTGATTAAGTATTGAATGCCTGTATACCAGGAGCATGTCAAAGACATGTCAAGGGGTATGTCAAAGCCAGGGCCCTCGCTAAGGGGGGGGACAGGGGGGGAGTCTCCCCCCCGAATGTTGAGAAATCCCTGTACAGTTGGCAAAATCAAGATCCAAGTTGGCAGACTTGGTACATTTTAGATAAAATGATGGATGATATTTTATCATGATATACACTCCAAAGATCCATATAAATGGAATATGGATAAAAAAAAGGCTTTATTGTGTTTAACTTATTTTACATAGACACGTATTCGTCTTTGCTTCAGGCAAGACCACCTTTCTACAGCATCTTCCAAGTTGATTTCGTTTCCAAAGTCTGCTTCGCACTTCAAAAGCATGAAGCTGTTAAGCTTCATGTTTGTCATTGTTGTTCTCAAGGAACATTTCACAATATTTAGCTAAATGAAGGCTCTTTCATTTGTGCTGACTCCATAACCGGCTGTTAAAGTCAATTGGCACACTTTGAAAGCCAGCTTTAAAGCATTTTTGCATTGAACCATTACGTTCTTCAATGTTTCCATTGATAGTATATGTATGTTCCTCCTTGCATATGTTAACGAAGACTTCTAACTCACTTTGTAGAGCCTGCATATAAGACCTAGTAGCTGGAGGGAACATCGTAACAGCCTCTTCAATTGCTTCGATTGTCAGATTATCCTTGTTCAAGGGAAAGTTGAAAATTGAATATAGTGGAGAAATAGTTGTCTTCATAGCAACCACGTTGTCTTTAAGGTCTCTTCATAGTGTATCAAGGACAGCCTTGAACTCTTTTCTATAGCATTGTTTTAGGTCTATGTTTACTTCATTTTCAGCATACTCTTCAATCCTTCTCGGCCTCATTCGTCTTCTATGGTGCAGTTGAAAGTCATGTACAGGATCAACTTTAATGTTTCCAACACATGTTTCCGCACTTGTGATCAAGTTGTCCATTTCTGTGGTGTTAATATTAATCTTCTCCAAAATTATTACGGTGTTTTCGACTGTTCAACTGTAATACAATCAATCAAATTCAGATCAGGGCTTTTCAAAGTTTCTGTCAAATTCTTCATTTTATACATAATGTTTTTCATAAAAAACAAGATAACAATGAAATCAAATGATTTCATCTTTTTGCATAACCCATGCGCTTTTGCTTTTGTAGCACAATCTAATTCCTGTTGTGTGGAAATTTCTTCTAATACAGATAGGATAGGTGCAAATGATGTGTTTACAGCTTTTCTAGTCTCTGCTCTGGCTGTCCACCTAGTACTAGACATATTTCTCAAAAGAAGGGCATACTTCACTTCTTTGATCTTATTCCTCAACTGTCGGAAACGGTTAGTACTTGAATTGAAGAAAACATACAATGCTTCAAGTGCGTCGAATAAGTCTCTAATAATAATGCTGATACTGCAGCTGAGTTCTACGTCTGTGATCTTGACATGGAATGTATGGTATATTATGCCCTATGATTTCTGAGAGTTTCTTTTGTGCTCCATTAAACTGTCCTGACATTGAACTTGCAAAATCATACGACTGAAAAGCCAATGAGGGTGTGTCAATTTCTTTCTTTCTTAAAGTCTCATAAATTTACTTTGTCATTCCAATACCTGTTTTTCAGCACATTCAGAAACGTCTAGCAAGCGTTCTCTTGGTTTGCAGTTTTCATCGACAGTACGGACAACAATCGAAAGCATATCCTTTTGTGAACTGTCAGGTGCGGTATCGGCCATCACTGAGAAAAAATCACAGCTCTTGATCTCCTCAACAATTTTTTTTTCTATTTCTTCAGCAACGAGCTCATTTTGTAACTCACGTGGTACCGCCATAATTCTCTTTCATCAAACCACGTTTTCAAGATGTGGTTATATCTTGAGATCAGCGATATTATTTGTACAAAATTACCATCATTTGGTCCTGATCCTTGAAATGCTATCCCTTGACGTCCTAGGGTCCTGCATGTGTCGAGCAAGATTCTCACTACTTCTCTGTTTTGAAACTGTACTCTTTCATTTTTTATCAGAGCTAATTTCTTGGTTTGATCAAGAAGTACATCAATGTGCCGCTCCTTTATTAAAAAGTTACAATAGTTGTGGAGTGCTGATCTTTGTGCAATAGATGAAAAGTGAGTTTGTAACTTTCCCAGCTTTTGCTTCTCATTTGCCCCCAATTTCTCACTCCAATCTTCGACCATGCATCTTCACTCTTCTCTTGACCTACTCCATGAGGAAACAGAAAGCACACAAAGCAGTATGCACAATCTTTAATTGTACTGTATTCTAAGTACTGAAATTCTTTATACCAATGGGGATTGAATCTGTCTTTACCATCACTTGGAAAGGATGCCAAAATTGGTTGATGAGGTCCTAATTTGATCAAATAGTTTTTCTGATCATCTGTCAAATCTGAGGATCAAATTAGGGTTACAGTAATTTTTTTTCTCTTTTGGCAATTTCATGATACAGAATCATGCAAAAAAAAACCTTTAAGATATTTGAGTATTGAGAGACATTATGGATACATTAATCATACTGATATATCGATGAATGAAATATCGATATAAAATGTGTTATCGGTGTAAAAAAAAAAGAAACCCTCCCTAGACTTTACTTAAGTTGGTAAAAATCATTACTTGACTTGGCAATTTTATCGGCTCTCCCCCCCCAATGATAAGTCTTAGCGAGGGCCCTGGTCAAAGCATACCAAGGGTGTACCAAAGGAGTATGCTGAAGGCATACCAAGACCATCGTTTCTACACTATCCCTCCGCTATATCGCGGTTACGAAGTGAACTGTAAGAATATCGTATGATGAGGGGTATGCCAAGAGCATCGAACATAAATTTTAAGAATGTGCCGCTTTTAGCGTTTTTTTCACAAAAAGTTTTAAAAACGTTAAAAAAACAACAAAAATGTGCGTTTTTTCAACAAGTTGAAGTTTTGGAGTTGTTGGATTTCTCTATGGGAATTAACATGGGTTTTCACACTTTTGCGAAATTTTTAGAAAAAAAATGTGGTTTTTCGCAAAAAAGCGGCCAAAAATGTGTTTTTTGAAAAACGCGGAATCGGCCGATTTTTTTCAAACTGTCGGATTTCTCTATGGGAATTAACATAGGTTTTCACACTTTTACAATTTAAAAAAAAAATGTGCGTTTTCGCAAAAATGCGGCCAAAAAGGTGTGTTTTTAGAGTAGCGGAATCGCGTGAATTGGGTGTATGGATGGGGGGGTGTTTCCCCAACCATTTCGGTCTTGGATTTCAAAATTAAAAAAAAATAAATATTTTAAATAATCGTGAAAGTGTGCTTATGTCTAAAATACTTGAGTGTTATGAATCTCACAAGTTAATTAAAGGATGATAATTAAATTAGGCGATTAAGTCTTGATGTTTAAATAATAGCAGATACCAATGCCTGTATTCGTGTGTTATTTCCTTAAACCAACATGTTTTAATACGTGCGTTATTCTAAGAGGGAGAAACGCCTAATATGGTGATACATATGATACACGTGCTCAACACAAATCGGCGAAAATAAATGTGAGATAGCTTTTAAAGACGAGACTTTGAAATTTTTTTCGATAAATAAGATATTTGAGGTTATTTCACGTGTGAATGATCGATACATGCCAATAAAAATGAGGAACTAGGCTAAGTTTAGAAGTATAGGACTTTGAAGTTTTTAGCTAAATGCAATATGTGCCAACATTTTATAAGATGATATCGCCTGCAGAGTGAGTATAAGACGATCCCATCATCATCAGCTAGTTATAAAGTGTTGAACTAGGCGAACATTTCTACGATAGAAAATTTAAATATTCTAGCTAAATACAATGCTTTGTAGCTTTTAAAGGGTTGGAAACACCTACTAAGGCGGCACGCATGATACTTATAACCGATACATAACCGCGAAATGGAAAACTAACAAAGATTTTTTAGGGGTAGAACTTGAATTTATAATTAAACATGATTTATACTAACTACTGCAAAGGGAGAAATGCATAGAGAAAGAGATTATGTATATATAATGCATATAACCAAACATCCACCGGTGGAATGCAGATCTAAGATAGTATCTTTAGGAAAAGACATGGGATTCTTAAGTAAATGGGGTATTTAGAGGCATTTAAAGAGATATAAACATATGATAAGGTAGCATCCATAATACACACAACTAATATAGGACAGCGAAAGGAAAACTTTAGTATTGTTTAGAGACCGAACTTCAAATATGTAAGTAAATGTATAGGTGTTTGGAAATTTTTAATGGGCTATGTGCAACACACATGTCCCCGATCACAGTAGTGGAAAAGTGATATCGGAGCAGTTTTTAATGATGTGATTTTAACTTTTTTTTTTAATTAATTGAAGAATCTACTAAATATTAGAGGGTGCTAGCGCTTACCGAGGGTTTTATGTATAATACACATAAGCAGCATATAACATTAGGAAGGGGATATTAGAAAATTTTTTAAAGATAGGACTTTAGATTTTAGAACTAAATGAGATATCAAGAAACATTTAAAGGGGATGAAAACATCTAATGAGGCGGAATGGGGGTGTACTTACCCAAGATACCCAGCACTGAAATTATTCACTAAGATAAATTTTTAAAGTAAAGACTTTAGAAGTTTCACATAAAAGGCAATTTATACTAATTTTTAAAGAAATGAAAACGCCCAGCGAGATGACTTAGAATGAATACAACGCCGATATATATAACAGTGAAAAGAAAACTTAAATATTGTTTAAAGACTGCACTTCAAATTTCAAAGTAAATGTACATACCCAGAAACTTTTAATGGACTAGTATAATACACATACTCGATATAACAGTTAAATGACGAATTAAGAATAATTTATAAGTATGTAACTTTGGATTTTTTTAGTTAAATAGGGATTTCAGCTAATTTTTAGAGGGATAGAAAGGTATACTAAAGGGTGTACAACAAATTTTTAGAAGGGACTTAGGGAATTTGCTAGCTAAATAGGGATTTCCACTACTTTTTAAAGGGATATAAAGACATACTAAAGGGTATACAGCAAATTTTTAGAGGGGACTTTGAGAATTTTTTAGCTAAATAGGGATTTCTACTAACTTTTAAGGAATAGAAACACGTACTGAAGAGTATAGAGCGTAATCATTACTAACACCTAGTGCTAAAATGAGGAATTAGAGTAATATTTTGGGGATGGGACTTTAGATTTTTAAGTAAATGTTATGTTTAAAAACTTTTAAAGTAGCGTAAATACCTACTAAGATGACATATGCGATACACATAGCCAATACATAGTTATTAAATAGGGAAAAGCTAAGATAGCTTTTTAGAATAACACCTAAAATTTTTTCTAACTAAGCGCAATATATCAGCACTTAAAGCGGACGAATACGAAGATTCAGACGGCATGTGTGATACACATCGCGGACACATAATAGTTAAATGTTAATTTAAGTAAGTTTTTAAGGATAGAACTCTGAATTTTTTCGGTAAATGAGATGTTTAAGAACATTTAAAGAGTCAAAAACACCTAATAAGGTGGTATGAGATGACTTCATCATCACCAGATAACAGCGAAATGGGGATACTACAAATATTTTAAAGGGGAATCCTTAAAATTTCTAAGTAAATAACCTTTAAAGGGGCGAAAAATATGTAGTGAAGTTGTGTAGATAATACAGATCATCGACATTCTAAAACAGACAAGACATGTCTATACAAGATAAAAAAAAATGTTGTACGTTAATATAAACATACATTATTCTATGTAGCAATGTAATACATACCCCAAGATTTATATAAAGTAATCGTGAATCCATTATACTATTCCCATCAGAAATCAGCTAAAATAATAAAATTATCAAGCTGAATAATATATCTAGATACTAAAACACCAACAAACTGCATTAAATTGATAAAAATCTTAACTAAATAAAATAATGAAGCTGTAACATACTATAAAAATACTAAGTTTAATAAAATTATAGAATAAAATCATATTAAAGCAAGTACTTACATGTTCAATCCGACTCAAAAATGCTGCATTAGGTGTAGGCCAATGAATAATGACAGATATAACATCTCCAGCTTTACCAACTAAAACCGACATATTCGCAGAACAACTTGAAACGCGTCTTAACAGCACGAAATCCACAGCAGAAATGACAAAATCGATACTTGAACGTCACCGACACCCCCTACACGACAAGGTCACATCAAGATCATATCATGGTTACTGTTAAACTATGGTATATAAAATAGAATCACATGTTAAAAAATAATAGATTTTAATAAAATGATTAAAGAAAATCCCTTTGTGATTATGAATGGCCTGTCTATTTTTACCGTGTGTGTGTGTGTGTGTGTGTGTGTGTGTGTGTGTGTGTGTGTGTGTGTGTGTGTGTAATTATACCTTAAAAAGATATATATCTGTAGTATCCCAACGAATACTAATATTTGTTTTACACATTTAGTTAAAACTTTTTTTAATTACACTTAGAATAAGTGCAACTGAAATAACGTTTTTCTAAGTTTGAAGAACAAATATTAGTATCCGTTGGGATACTACAGATATATAGCTTTTTAAGGTATAATTACACACATACACACACACACACACATACACACACACACACACACACACATAGATAGTTATATTTTTCCAAGATATTGAATTTTCGTCTATTAGTCGTCATTTTCATTGATTTAGCGTCATTTTTATTAATTTGGCGAGATTTTTGTTAATTTGGCAACAATTAAAAATGTCGCCAAGTTGGCGACATTCCGCCAAATTCGTCGCCAAGCGTTATGGACGGAGATATAAGTTATTTTTACAGCAGGTGAATGACTATTGACGTTCAAATACAAAAGTATTACTCAAAGTATTTTTTCTCATGAATGGAACGAGCTAGATTCACGAGAATAACGTCACCCAATTTATCGCATGGTATTACATATGAAAAGTGAACATGTTTATCGATAGGAATTATATTTCTTTTATTATATATAATTTTTTGATAATTTTTTTTAAAAATGTGCAATATCTCGAGAACGGTTCATGTTAGCGTTCTAAAATTTATGTCAATCGTTTTCAAATAAAAAATTACATAAGAAATGTCTATTTGCGTAACTTTATTAGCGGTTTTGATTTTTTGACGATTTTTTCAGAATTTCACTCGAAAATTTAGGGGGGTTCTGAACATTCGATTGTGTATAAAAACAATAAGCTTCCAGTGTTTACGGATTGTGATTTTTGTACCAAATTTCGTTCGAATCGGTTCATTCGTTCGTCAGTTATCGTCTCCACAGACTCACTGACACACACACACACACATACTTTCACACACACACACGCACAGACATCACTTCAAAAATGTTTGATTCGTGATCAGGGATACTTGAAACATGCTCTCCCGTCGAAAACTCGAATTCGAATTTTCGACCCCGTCCCAATACTTTCCTTATACATTATGTATATAAGGAAAGTAATACATAAAAGGATACACAGACGTCTAGCAATAAAATGCATAATGGTGGCTATGTGAAATTTATTGTTATACGCTTAATAAAATTTGTATTAAAGATGCTTAAATATCTGAATTTACTATAGGAAAAATCTGTTGTGGACAGTATAAGACTATCTTTACATGATGCAATGATTTTACTTCTTTCACAATGAAATAATAATGTATATCAAAAATTGTCTTTTTTCTCGATGACAACTTGTAAAATTATGCAGCCTCCGCTAACTGTTATAGTTCCACTAAGTCCATTGCAATCCATATATTAAAACGTTTTAATAATTATAAACTAATATTTTATTATAAATTAATTGTAAAACTTTCAAATCCAAATGATCATTATGCTTTTTAATGTTATTAATTTAATAAAACTGTTATTTTCTCAAACATTTGTTTGAACATTTTTGTTTTTTGGGGGGCGAACGTTGGACCGGGTTTAAAATCAAAAGGTTCCCTTAGTGGTAATCGTGCAAATTGCACGCTCCATTTCGATTTCAAGGATGCTTAAGGAGTGTAAATCCGTCTAAAAGTCGAATTCAATTTTTGGAACCGGTCACACTCTCCTTATACATTATATTCTATATGCAGATAAAGCAATTCGTTTTATTATGTATGTATAGGGGAAGTAAAAATGTGTCTGTTATGTTGAATCGCTTTCAAATTCGATAAATAGGCATTTTTTATATCAAATTATGTTGTATAAGCCAGAAATGGAAATATTCGAATCCATCGCCAAGGTTATGGAGCATAACTGCAGGATGCCTTTTACCTTTAGTACATGATTAGCACTCCATTGTTGACTATGAATACTATTTGAAAAGAAATGGACACCTTCTCGAAGAAGATGTAACCATAATTTGTGCTTCGTATATGGAGAGGGAAAAAATAGGCAGAGAGATAAATTAGTGATTTTAAATGTTCATCATTAACTATAAGTTTCAATGGCCGCCTATTCTTTGATAATGACTGCAATCATCCCAATGACTGTTGCAATCATCCCTAAATGACTGAAATGACGTAATACGAGTTCATCTATGTTGATTGTTGCAGTGGAAGCATTGATTTCTAACTTTCTTGCTTATTTGCGTCATCTAGTGACAAATGTCAGAACGGGATTGCGTGGCTGTGCCATTTCCTCCAAATACGATGTTTTCATAAACTGTGGACTTTCAATACAAAAATAACAGGATAAGACAATTCGTCCACACCAGCAGATCTCCGAATCTGCAATCGAATCCTCATTTCACATCCACTCAATTTCCCAGACACTTTTATAACCCAGGTTCTGACCTCTCGTCTAGGAGTGAGAACTCCAAGATGTCCTACCCGATGAACTAGGCCGAAATACATCCAGAAATACAAATAAAACCTTACCTTGAAGGACCTCGTCTTCTGCTAAAAACACAATATAAACATTTCACAATTCAGAAGGCCAAATGATGACAAGGATATAATTTAATAGAATATTCCTTTATTAATGAAATTAAGATATGGAGTTATCAAACACAAGTAACTGAATCCTTATTAGCTGAAAGACCACTGGACTCGGATCTCGGAATTTTACTGGAAATAATATAGTAAAGCCACTGTCTCATAGCCATATTTATAATATCACTTCATAATTAAAGATCATGTAGCAAGACATTAAATACTCATTTACATATATAGAATGGTATGGTCACAACATGGAAGAATGCACTCGAGAGAGATAATTATTCTAGAAATTAGCGAAATCTGATAATAAATCAATTTAGAATACGTAATAAACTGGAGTTATAAATTACAGTTGGTGGTTGCACTCTCCGTTCCAAAGTTCCCTCTCAGCAATTTCTGTGCATCGGGCATTTCTTGGTTTAAACATAAGGTCGCTTACCTAGGTCCTAAAGTCGTCGTGAAAAGGTCTTAGCTCCCAACATCAGCCTATCACGCACACGGCGTAATGCCAGTGTTTCGAAAGGAAAGGTGACATGCACCTTCTAGGGTTCTCCAGAATGGCTCGACCTGGGCTCGTGGCTTCATTCAACGGAGCTCCAACAGGTATCGACTCGAACAAACTCGACTTGAGTCTCAGGGTACAGCGACGTAGTGATTGATATTCCCGGTATGAGCCTCGGGTGCATTCCACATGCAGTCTCGTTGTCATTCTATTCCCGGTATTAACCTCGGGATCGAACCATAGGATGGACGATGGAATGGCAGCATTCTTCAACTCACAGGTTTCCAGGAGTCTGCCTGAGGGTCAGACCCCCGAAACCTGGAGTGAGCGTTGCAACGTGAACTGCCTTAACTTATTAGTCAGGCGAAAGTGACGCACACAGCTTTTATACTTCTCAAGCCCACAATTTCACGGACCTGGACGAAAGCTTCCAAATCAACCAGACTAATGAAAAAAACATAAAATTTCCCGCCGAGAAAAAGTTCTCACGGCCAAACGCCAGCATGTCTCGCCCGGATGTCTCGAGAACCACCTGCCATAAGCAACCGTTACAATACTTCAATTATCGTCTGCAGAACAATTGTAGTGAATCTATGAAATCTTATGAAACCCTTACATTGGCACTTTCATTTTCGACTGCCAAAAAGACCTTGGACATAACTGCAGAAATAACTCTCTCCGAGTGCGCTCCTTCGAAAATAGTACTTTTACAAAATGTCTACAGATTCATTTAAAAGACACGAATAATTAAAGAATGTGAATCACACATCTACATGGCGAGAAGGAGTTCCAGGCAGAGTTTAACAAAATACAAGAAACATATAAATATAGAAACAGCATATAATATAGAGTTTAGGCAAGAGTGATACAAGACCACAAATCACACAAATAAGATGACGTTTCACTTATATTTGATAATATTTCCAAAGTTGCGAATATACTTAAACTATCTCCATTGAAAGCCTTCTGTTGTCTTATCTAGCAGTTAATCAAACTTAACTATTCAAAATATGCGGCAACGATTTTCCGATAAGAAGCATTGGTTTCAAAATTTTCTGCAAAGAGTCCATTGAGCGCTGTGCGAATAGTGAACATGAATCAAATTTGCATAGCACTACACTTTAATGGGTAATTTATGAATCTTGAGATCCGATATAGTGGTGCTATACATTTTTTTTCTATAAAAATTCGCAATGACTGGCATATTGCTGAAAGTGACTGCTCAAGAATTTGCTTAATAAAAACAATGGTCATTATATCGCTTTTCCTTTAAATGAACTCAGGTAAATAATAAAATGTATGGATTACACATCGAGGTTAAGGATTCTGGTCCATTTTCTCAAAATCGCGCATGTTCAGCGTGTTTACCTTTTGCAGCGCTAAATCTCCCCTGGTAGTCATTTAGGAAACATAAAATGTCCTAAAATCGCTTTAGTACGTGTTTACGGATATTTCTAATTTTGGTTGACTGTATTCCAAGACAATACATTTGCAAAACTCTTTTAATAGGGATATTTTAACTATACTCACTCTGTACTTTTTAATACACAGATGGTTCGACCTGATTCCTAACATGGTTCGACCGATATTTCTAATTATGGTTGACTGTAATCCAAAAAAATACTTTTAACGCTTTGCAGAACGCTTTTAATAAAAATACTTTTATTATATTCACTCTGTACTTTTAATAGACAGATGATTCAACCTGATTCCTAACATGCTTCGATCGATATTCTTTTATTTTGATTGATTGTAATAAAAAAAATACTTTTGCAGAACGCTTTTAATAGGAATACTTTAATTATATTCACATTGTACTTTTTAATAGACAGATGATTCAACCTGATTCCTGACATGGTTCGACCGATATTCCTAATTTTGTTTGACTGTAATCCAAAAAAATACTTTTAGCGCTTTGCAGAACACTTTTAATAAAAATACCTTTATTATATTCACTCTGTACTTTTTAATAGACAGATGATTTAGCCTGATTCCTAATATGGTTCGACCGTTATTTCTAATTTGGTTGAGTATTATCGAAAAAATACTTTGCAGAACGCTTTTAGTAAGAATTATATAATTATATTCACTCTGTACTTTTTAACAGACAGATGATTCAATCTGATTCCTAACATGGTTCGACCGGTATTTCTAATTTTGGTTGATCGTAATCCAAAAAACTACTTTTGCAGAACGCTTTTAATAGGAATACTTTAATTATATTCACTCTGTACTTTTTAATAGACAGATGGTTCGACCTGATTTTTCTTCTCCAACCGTCTACTGTAAATGATTACTTGTCAAAGCAAACAATTCTAATAGAGATGCACGACTCTATCGCCACCCAAAAACATGAGCAGATCGGGGGGGGGGGGGGGGGTGATCGGCAAATGATCGTGTCAACGATATAACTTCTGTTGTGCACCCCTCATCTATCCTACACGGCTAATTTGCATTTGGAGGGGAACACAAGAAACACCAGTTACAGCAACCGATGACACGTGTTCGAAAAAGCCCCCCCCCCCCCCCTTCCCAATCTCTCGTATAAATTCGATCCTTATAGCTCCCAACAATGACTTAATTTACACGACACATGCAGCGGAGACTTTTATAGACTGACGGCGTGCATCATTTTTCTGCAAACGCCGCACGCCTTTTACATATGAGAAGAAATCTAGATGGTTTTAATGTCACGTGATTTACAAGGAACGATTTACGGGGAGGGCTGCGAGGCAGTTAAACATTTGGAACATCTGTTGCGACAAAAGCGACGGAGTTCGTAAATTTACGACGTAAAATTCGAATCGAGTCGCTCGAAATGGGTTATCCACGTACAGAAAGAAGAAAGCTGGAAGACTGGGAATGAGGTCTGATTTTCTTCTCTTATTCTATCGGTGCAACCTATTAAAGAAGTGTTCGTGTTCTTTATGATCTCGGTAGGGTTTCGTGTGTTTTACGATTCGCTCGCCGGTGGCCTATGTAGGAAACAGACTTGCAGACGATTGCAACTAAAGGTAGCCGATTTTGATCGAGGCAAAAATATGTCCATGTCGGATTTTGATTACTAAGAAAAAATCTGATGTGGGCAGTACATGACTTTCCGTATATAATGCAATGAATTGACTCCTTTTACAGCAAAAAAATAATGTATAAGATAAACGGTACTGTGTTTTTAACGTTGAATTGTACATTGGACGATTTTCAGCATCACATCATGTAAAACTATTTCAAAGTACCCAATTAACTTACATGTCGCGCAACTCTAAATAAACAATTACCAATATGGATAACATCCTCAACAAGCGACATAATTCATATATTAAAATATTTTAATAAGTCATCAATTAGGCGTAATTTTCATTAGTTTAACGTCATTTTTACAATTTTGACGATATTTTCGTCAATCTGGGATGAAATATCGCCAAGATGACGATATGTCGCTAAATGATTCCCCAAGTTCGCCAAATGTATCAGCAAGTGTTACAGACAAACAGAGAAAAAATCATTTCTTATAGTATACAGAAAGTATGCCCGTCATATGACGAAAAGCAGATTTTGCGAAACATGACTTCTCATTTGACGTCATTTTTGTCACTTTGGCAGCATTTAAAGTAGTCAACAAGTTGGCGAAATCCCGCTAAAATTCGTTGCCAAGCGTTATGGATAAACGAAGGGACGGACTGAGAAATAGGTTACTCTTATAGTCTACTCTTATGTTTTTTCCAAGACATTGAGCTCAGTTAGTCGTCATTTCATTGATTTAGCGTCGGTTTCATCAATATGGCAAATTTTTATCAATTAGGTAAAATTTTCGTCAATGTAGCCACATTTAAATAGTTAGCAAGTTGGAGTTATTCCGACAAATTCATCACCAAAATTCTGCTAAACATTACGGACAGAAAAATAAGTTATTCTTATAGTAAATACTTATATTCTTTCCAAGATATTGAATTTTCGTCATCAGAAATTTAATGCCATTTTTATAAATTTAGCGACATTTTCGTTAATTTAGCAACATTTTAAAAAAGTCTCCAAGTTGGAGACATTTCGCCAAATTCGTCGCCAAAATCTCACCAAGCGTTATGAATGAAAAAATAAATTATTCTTATAACAGACAAATGGCTATTATCGTTCAAATTCAAAAGTATTACCCAAAGTATATTTTCTTGTGAATGGAACTAGCTAGATCCACGAGAATAATATCACCCAAATTATCGCATGATATTACATATGAAAGTGAACATATTTTACAGCAGTTAATATTTTTTATTTTATGTGATTTTTTTATGCATTTATTTGAAAAATGGACAATATCTCAAGAACGATTCATACTAGTGTTCTAAAAGTTATGCTAACCGTTTTCTAAGGAAAAAGTACATCATAAATGACTATTAAAGGTTTTAACTTTATTAAAAGTTTTGATTTTATGATTTTTTTTTCGAAATTCACTCGAAAATATAGGCGGGTTTTGAACATTCCATTACGTTTCAAAACAACAGGCTTCCAGCATTCACAGATTGTAATTTTTGTACAAAATTTCGTTCGAATCGCTCCATTCGTTCGTGAGATATCGTCTCCACAGACTCACTGACACATACACACAGACAACACCTCAAAAACATTTGATTCTTATTTAGGAATGCTTGAAACGTGCTCTCCCGTCGAAAACACGAATTCAAATTCTCAACCCCGTCACAATACGTTCCTTATACATTATACTACGTATATATAGAAAGTAAAAATTCTAATGTAGTCAGCGAATGACTTTTGCTACATACTCATATGCATTTTTTTTTTTTTTTTACTGAATGAAAGAGTTACTTATTTGACATGACAACGAATTAACAGTTTTAAAATGAATATCTTTATTTCGTATTTTAAAATGACGGCCAACTCACTAAATTTCCAACGAAACTTAAATATATCGAGAAAGGTTCATCTGGAAGTAATAGGCTTGTTTTTTTTCCATTTCGTCATCAAAAATTACATATGAAACAATAAATAAATACTGGATTTTGTTTTCCAATAAAGACTCTGTAATATTTTCACCAATGAACAGTGGACGAGTGTGTTGCTGTTGAGACCCAGACCGTCCGACTACTAGAAAGGTGTAAGGTAACTGTTTGGACGGCCGGGAAGTGCCATCCAATTTAGACCGGAACCCAGTGGGGCAGGCATCCACAGGGACCGCACCCTTCGTCCCCTACCACCAACCTTTCGGAAGGACTTACGGACCCACATGTTTAACGTGATCGTACTTCGCTTGAACACGGCGGCAGTTTTGGCACTGGCTGGAATCGAATCGGGTCTACCGAGTGCAATTCCCGCGCGCTAACCACTGGGCTACCGCGCCCTAGTGAGCGAGTGTGTTAAGCTACTCAGAGAAAGTGTCTACTTCTCTGAGGTTTGTAATGTAAAAATAACCTAAAATAATAATATTAACCTAAAGTGGCGCCTAATTAATAATTAGGATAATGAGACGTTATAAATAATATTCAGATCATGAAAGAGAAACGCACACAAGAATACTAGGGCACATTTACATATTTTTATTTACACATTTTTTGCTATATCATTTTTCCTTGGATCTCTAATTATACGAGATAAGAGATGCATAGAAAATAAATTATTTGAGAATATAAGGAAATCTTGCTATCTAAAGGACTCGAACACTTGACCTTTGAATCTTAGAGCTAGTGCTCTACCGATTGAGTTGTCTTGAGCGTTCCTCTGAGGTTGCAAGAGTTCAGGACAAACAGATTTTAGAGGTCAGTAGTGCTGGTTCTCACTCCTTATCGCCAAGACGTTTCTCACTATAATTCAACATGGCGGCCATGGGCCAGCCTATTTTATAAGAGCTCTACCTGCTGCGCAGACGTAATACACCAGTTGAGACGTAATCCACCTTCGAGAACTTAGGAACTTTAGAACTCAGGGGATACGCTCCCTGTTCGTTGCCTTCACGTATATATTTCTTTTAATGGCCACAGCATTTTCAACAATGAGAGATTAGATTTTGAAGATAAATGAAAGAACATGAAATTTTCATACAAAATATTAGTTTTAAAAAATATTTCAGTTCAAAATTGCATAAATAATGAAAAATTTTACCCGATTGTAGCCAAAATAGGAGGCAACACATGGTAAAGTATTCTAAATCATCGTGCAAAATTACAAATCATTTGATGCCCCGCAGGTTTTGCACTAACCTTGACGAAATGATGATTTTAAGAGAATTTTCCCAGCAGTTGCACATAGTTTTTCTTTTAATATAGAGAGATAGTGAGATTGTAGAAGCATGAACAAAGGATTTTTCAAATTTAAACTATTGAAAATAAATAATGATTGTTTTACAAATTAAATAACTGAAAAGTAGAAAAACAAATACTTTTAAAATTTTAATAATCAAAAATAGACTAGCGTATTTTGAAAGTACAGCTTTTCCCCCAAATATTACGCAAGGCACAAACTTAACTAATACAGCCTATTAAGTCTTTTATTTTTTATTTTGTTGATTTTTGCGGACTATTAAAAAAAAGGCCGATTATGTTTTTCCAAAGTATACGCGCAACTTTAATCAACACCAGAAAAACGTATAAGTGACTCACTCCACTATCAAATTTCACGAAATTTCGCCAATTCATCTTTGAACTAGATTGGATGCCAACGTTTCACAGCCATACATGTTGCGCTAAAAATAGTGGTTTTGTCGAGAGTGGCCAAAATGTGTCAATCGGTCGAAAACTCGAGTTCTAGACTCGAGTTTTCGACCGATTGACTCGAGCTAGACTTAAGTAACTCGACTCTATTCCAATATTTTCACTGTACATTATCATGTATTGTAAGAATATTAAAAATCGCTGAAATGTGAAGTCTTAATTTTTTCAAATTAATTTATTTCATTTTTCAAAGGATCATCCCCATTTCATTTTTTCCCCCTCTTAAACGGCCTTCGTCAACAAACGTCATTTCTCTACTTTAGTCGTAGCCGCGAAACACCCATCTACGTGGCCGCGGAGCAACAAGAAAAAAAAAAGATGTTCGGAAAACAGATTCTCCAAATTTCTCCAGTTTTCTATCATAACTCTTGTTATCATTGCCTGACACGTCTGTAGAAAAAAAAAATTCTGCCAAATTCTCCACCGAATTTAATTCGGAGTGAATTCATTCGAGCAGACAACGTCTGTTGGGGGAGGGGGGGGGAGTGAGACAGAGTCTCTAAAATTATCAAAGATGGAAAGATATAACCTTCGAAAATTTGCGCAGGTTTTAGCTGTCGGAAAATAAAATCCCCGGCAGGGATTTTCGGCTTTTCAACCGGAATTTATAAGTGTCCGGAGACAAATTCGAACCATGTGTATATATATGTGTGTATAAATATATATGCAAATGTCGCTCTGTTCAAGCGAAAGCTCTCTGATATCCCCGAGGAGGATATATTTAGAGTTTTCCAGAGATACAAGAGAAGGATTTTTACTATTACGTTTTCCCCCCACCCCCGACATCGCTACGAGCGCAGAGTCGAAATTGAACTTTAACGGCTTCTTTAAAGGGAAAGAGTTGAGTTGAGAGACGACTGTCCTGGGTGTTGACGCGGAAACATTGGTCCCGATGAGAAACATATGTAAGTTTCACATCGAGAGAAACATGTTCCAGGGAGTTAAGACTTTTTTTTTTCTCCCCCCTCCCTCTTTCATTCGGATATTGCTTTTTTTTTTTTTTTTAATTTTATAAAATATTTTTTGCTGGAGTTGATTCGCCTGCTTATTTCATCGCTTAGCTTTAAGTTGGAGAAACTTTTTCGCGAAGGTGAGTGTTCGATTTTGCGCCGCGGGGGACTTTCCCAAAATTTTATGAAATGCCAAAAGCGTCCTTTCAAGAAGTGTATGAATGCAAGGTTTGGGTAGATAAAAATGAAACTAGCTTTACCAGATGTTGAAAGATTGTAATCTTAATATGCTACGCAATTTTATGCTACATTAAAATAAGCTGGTAGGGTGAAGTTTTTTTAAAATTAAGTAATAACTAATGCCATCTTTCGGTTAAATTGAAATTTTGCAAACCTTTTCGCAGTCGTGCCTGCATTGAAATCTAAATTAATATATGTACAGAATTCTATGGAGTTTTAATGAATAGAATTGGTAGAGTCGTACACTTGGCATTTAGATGTCCGTTTGTTGTATGTTAATGATCTTCTAACTATTTCCCCGTTTTGAATTTGACCCAATCGCTATAAGAGCCTCCAAACAAACGAGATCCAATCTTAATTTGAATCTTCAAACTAACGTGATCTAATTGTTCTTTGAGCCCCCTTTACAGTAAATGACATTCAAAATCCGATAACGGGATAAAAGAATAATAAATAAATGAAAAAACAATAGCTGACGCCTCTCTCGAGTTTCTTTGCCTAGTACCGCCAACTATAGTATACAATAATAAGAATTTTGGTACATTTATAAAAGATGTTATAAAAGAGTTGAAATAAATCATTTTTCAATTTAAACTCTAAAACTCTTAAACTAAGGCTTTCTCTTCTACTCACTGTTGCTCGATGAGTTCGTTTTGCAGGAGTCATACGCCCTTGTTCGTTGGCATTCACCAACCCCGGAATTCTTTCAACCCAACCTCGCGAGTTCTTTCTTCCCACGTGGAGAGCGGCACACGACCACTCTTGAGCTTTCCTGATTGGATCATTCAATCTATGCCCATCCTGAAGAAACACTTCAGAAGTGCATAAAAAAGAGTGACTCATAAACTAAATTATAAATAACTAAAAACACTAAAATATCAATATCATAAACTAGAATTACTAAAATATCAATATCATAAACTAGAATTACTAAAATATCAATATCATAAACTAAAAGCATTAAATTATCAAAAGTATAACCACTCCACTTCAAAACCTAAGAGCTTGTAGTATATACATCTATAGGACACTTAAAGAGCTATAAATGATTACTTATCGTTTAGATCTGACACTGTTAGTTTTTGAGATAGAAGCATATAAGCATTACAAACTTGAAAAATGGAAAATTTTCAACCTGGCAAGACGATGACTCGAAAAATTGTAATAGCTGTTAAAAAAATACATAAATAAATAAATATAGATTTAAAAGCTAAATTTTCTATCACATGTTTTTGTCGTCTACTCTTTATATCTTTTTTTTTTTTTTTGTAGTTTCGGAGATATTTTGAATGAAAATAAGAAAATGAAAACAACACTCGCTCTAGTAGATTTTTGTTTATTACTTTCTTTATATACATAATGTATAAGGAAAGTATTGTGAAGGGGGTCGAAAATTCGAATTCGAGTTTTCGACGGGAGAGCACGTTTCAAGCAACCCTGATCACGAATCAAACATTTTTGAAGTGATGTCTGTGTGTGTGTGTGTCAGTGAGCCTGTGGAGACGATAACTGATGAACGAATGGACCGATTCGAACGAAATTTGGTACAAAAATCACAATCCGTTAACACTGCAAGCCTATTGTATTTATACGCAATCGAATGTCCAGAACCCCCCTAAATTTTCGAGGGAAATTTTGTAAAAATCGTCAAAAAATCAAATCTGCTAATAAAGTTACGCAAATAGACATTTCTTATGTAATTTTTCATTAGAAAACGATTGACATAAATTTTAGAACACTAACATAAACCGTTCTCGAGATATTGCACATTTTTCAAAAAAATTATCAAAAAGTTATATAAAATAAAAAAAAATATTTCCTATTGAGAAACATGTTCACTTTTCATATGTAATACCATGCGATAAATTGGAAGACATCATTCTCGTGGATCTAGATCGTTCCATTCATGCAAAAATATACTTTGAGTAATACTTTTGTATTTGAACGCCAATAGTCATTTATCTGCTGTAAGAACAACTTATTTCTTCGTCCATAACGCTTGGCGAGATTTTGGCGACGAATTCGGCAGAATGTCGCCAACTTGGCGACATTTTTAATTGTTGCCAAATTAACAAAAATCTCACCAAATTGATAAAAATGACGCTAATTCAATGAAAATGACGACTAATTGAAGAAAATTCAATATCTTGGAAAGAATATAAGTATTTACTATAAGAATAACATGTTTTGTAACTGTAAAAGTAGTCAATTCATTGCATTATATAAGGAAAGTCATGTGTTGCCCACATCAGATTTTTTTTTTTTAATTAAAAAAAAGTTCAAAGTATTAAAGTACTCAAATTATTACTTTCCTTATATACATAATGTATAAGGAAAGTATTGTGACGGGTCGAAAATTCGAATTCGAGTTTTCGACGGGAGAGCACGTTTAAATCATCCCTGATCACGAATCAAACATTTTTGAAGTGATGTGTGTGTGTGTGTGTGTGTGTGTGTGTGTGTGTGTGTGTGTGTGTGTGCGCGCGTGTGTCAGTGAGTCTGTGGAGACGATAACTGACGAACGAATGGACCGATTCGAACGAAATTTGGTACAAAAATCACAATCCGTAAACACTGGAAGCCTATTGTTTTTAAACGTAATCGAATGTGCAGAACCCCCTAAATTTTCCAGTGAAATTTTGAAAATATCGTCAAAAAATCAAAACCGCTAATGATGTTACGCAAATAGACATTTCTTATGTTATTTTTCATTAGAAAACGATTAACATAAATTTTAGAACGCTAACATGAATCGTTCTCGAGATATTGCAATCGAGATATTGCACTGATATCATTTTTCAAAAAAAGTATCAAAAAGTTATATAAAATAAAAAAAAAATATTTCCTATGGAGAAACATGTTCACTTTTCATACGTAATACCATGCAATAAATTGGGTGACATCCTTCTCGTGGATCTAGATTGTTCCATTCATGAAAAAATATACTTCGAGTAATACTTTTGTATTTGAACGCAAATAGTCATTTATCTGCTATAACTTATTTCTCCATCAGTAAAGCTTGGCGAGATTTTGGCGACTAATTTGGCGGAATGTCGCCAACTTGGCGACTTTTGGAAATGTTTTCAAATTAACGAAAATCTCGCCAATTGGATTAAAATGTCGCTAAATTAATGAAAATGACGACTAATTGACGAAAATTCAATTTCTTGGTAAGAATATAAATAGCAACTATGAGAATAACCTATTTTTTTATTGTAAAAATAGCAAATTCATTGCATTATATAAGGAAAGTCATGTGCTGCCCACATCAGATTTTTTTTATATATACTTAATCTGGACATTTTTTCCAACAAAGCAAAACAAAAAAATTTTTTTCATTGTTATTAAGTTCGGAGGTATCGTCTAAAGTTTTCATATTTTCTGTAACATTCCGATTCCCAATCACATAAATAACAAAAAAGATCAATCATGCATAAAACACTGATTATGAAACACTTTCCAATGCAATGCAGTTTTTATTAAACATCTCTAAAATGCGATACATTCCTCGGTAATATTTTAAAAATTATCATAATACTACAATAATTTATTATATTTGAAAACTTCATCGAAAACAAATGAACTTTATTCAAATGATTTCATCGAAATATAAATCTCCTGGCTCTCTGCATAAAAGTAGCATTTCATTCATAAACCTTTTTCCATTCCTATCCTTCATCACATTACTATAATAATTTATTTTATTTAAAAACTTAAAATCATGGAGGTACAAGTAATTTAACTCTATGCTTAAAACTTCATAGAAAAAATCGTTTGCTACTCTTTGTAAAATCAATCAATGTTTCATTCATATTTGCTATATTGCAGACTCCATCAGCAAAATAATTTTGCATTAAATAAATGCAGCAATTCTTATACAACAACTCATTCTGCATCTTTTGGTGTTTACATCCTACATAAGTGAAAATTAGGCTTCGTTGTAGAAATAATCAAATTTGGATGATCATTTAAACTGAAATATATTGTAATTGCCTTGTTTCAGAACATTGATGCATAGAATTAAGCAAAAATACAGCGGTTTTAGGACGGATACAACACTAAAAAAGAATTAAAAAGAACTTTAAAAACCACAATTTTGAGACAAGATGGATGCCGTATTTTATTTTTAAGTGGGTCACATGATATCTTCATATAATGGTCATGGAGATCTCTCCATATAAATGGTGATCTCTCCATATAAAGAGTGTAATTATTATTTTAATTTTTATTTAAAACACTACTGAATATATTTTGCTGAAATTTTTTTTTATATATTTTATGGGATAATTTGAATATTTCATAAAACTTTTGAAGGAACTTGTGAATTTTAAATTCGCTTAAAAATGTTTGAAAAATTAGGTCTCATAGGGTTCAATGTATTTCATTTTTTCAACCCGGGTTCAATCCAAAAACTAATTGGGTGATATTGCTCATTTATATTCCCATAGGTCCCACAGACTGTGTAAACAACACACTAAAATTTCATTTTGATAAAGTTATTTTTACGGTAGTTATCGTGCTAACGGACGGACGGACAGACAGACAGACAGACAGACAGACAGACAGACAGACAGATCAGATAGAATGAACAATGTCATAAACACTTTTCAATTATATTGTAAAGTGTTAACAAAGTCATAAACACTTTTTATTTATATTGTAAAGTGTTAAAAATGAAAATGTTTTCTTCCATTTAAATTTTTTTATCGTCTGTAATGTATTTATTTATTACTCTATATTTGTACGTATTTTTAACACTTCACAACAAAGTTGAAAAGTGTTTATGACTTTGTTCATTCTGTCTGTCTGTCTGTCTGTCCGTTAGCAGGATAACTGCCGTAAAAATGACTTAATCAAAATGAAATTTTAGTATGCTGTTCAGGCGGTCTGTAGGACCTATGGGAATGTAAATGAATAATATCACCCAATTAGTTTTGAATTGTACCCAGGTTGAAAAAATGAAATACTTTAAACCCCATGGGACCCAATTTTTCAAACATTTTTTAAGCGGATTTAAAATTCACAAATTGCTTCGAAAATTTTAGGTAACGTTCAAATTGTTCCATAAAATATATAAAAAAAAAAATTCAGCAAAATATATTCAGTGATTTTTTAAATAAAAATTAAAATAATAATTACGCCTCTTATATGAAGCGATCACGTGACCATAATATAAAATATCACGTGACCCACTTCAAAATGAAATATGGCATCCATCTTGTCTAAAAATCGTGATTTTTAAAGTTCTTTTTAATTCATATTGAGTGTTGTATTCTTCCTAAAACCGCTTTATTTTTGCTTAAATTCTGTGCATCTATATACTAAAACAACGCAATTGCAATATATTTGAGTTTAAATGATCATCCAAATTTGATTATTTCTACAACGAAGCTTATTTTTCACTTATGTAAAATGTAAACAGCAAAATATGTAGAATGAGTTGTATAAGAATTGCTGTATTTCTTTAACGCAAAATTATTTAGCTTATGGAGTCTGCATAGCTGATATGAATGAAATATTCATTGATTTTACAGAGAGAAGGATGATTTTTTTCGATGAAGTTTTAAGCATAGAGTTAAATTACTTGTAGCTCCATGGTCTTAATTTTTAAATAAAATAAATTATTATAGTATTGGGATGAATGAAATGAATGGGAGAAAGTTATGAATGAAATGCTGTTTTTATAGAGAGATCCAGGCGTGTTATTTTTTCTATGACGTCATTTGAATGAATTTCAGTTGTTTTCGATGAAGTTTTCAAATATAATAAATTATCGTAGTATTATGATAATTTTAAAAATATTACCGAGGAATGTATCGCATTTTAGAGATGTTTAAACCAGGCAATTTATATTTCAATGCCGTCACTTGAATGAAGTCCATTTTTTTTTTTTAAAGTTGAAGTTCTCAAATATAATAAATTAATGTAGTATTGTGATAGGTTTTAAAATATTACCGAGGTATGTATTGCATTTTAGAGATGTTTAAATAAAATTGCATTGAAGTTGGAAAGTGTTTCATAATCAATGCTTTAAGCATGATTGATCTTTCGTGTTTTCCTTTAGCAATAGAAACATTTTAATTATTTCTTTTTACTGAATGGCAATTTAAGGTTTTTGATACTAACAACAGCTCCGTTTAGAATATTCTATGTATAAAGTAGTGAGTATTTATAGTTTTAGAATTATTTTGCTTTTTATAGTTTTATTGTAGTATTTTGATAGATTTATTGTATAGATTTTATTGTAATGATGATATATTTTATGTAGTAAGAATTGCAAATAGAATTGCAAATATTTTGTTAACTTGAATGATCGGAAGAGTGCTATTTCATTTAGAATATTCTATTCATCTCTGCTTATATAGAACGATACATTTTTGTAAGTTGCGATTCTGTCTGTTTATCATGTCACTAGGTGGGAACTGGCTTCTTTCCCTTTTGTGAGAATGGTTATGAAATTTAAAAAGAAATACTCCAAATATTAAATTATCCTGAAGCGCAAATTGTGAATTCCGTTACTTTACATTATATATTCCATACAAAGAATAGAAATATACTCAGTCGAGGTACTACACTCATTCATGTAATACTCAAAAGCATTTCTGACATGCAATTTAAAATCAAAATTTAAATGTAGTTTTTTTTTTCTTTGCAATGTATGGTAATGCATAGGAAAAGTATTGGAATTGTGTCGAAAACCTCAACTCGAGTGTTCGACGGATCTCACGTTTTGAGACCTTTAGAACACGAAAAATATATTTTTAGCATGACGGCTGTGTGTGCGTGTCTGTCTGTGCAATGTATGTATCCACTCTAACTCAAAACCAATGGTCCCAATTTCATAAAATTGGATAAGTAAGTGAGTTGTGGGTGACCCTGGTGATGATTAGTTTTTGGTACGATTCGGTATGAAAGAGTTTGCTTTTTTTTACAAAATGGCTAGCAAAACTCTCATGTATCCACTCTAGCTAAAAAACTAATTGACTAAATTATATTTAAGTATAATTATGGATACAATTGAATCTGCCTAGTTTTGCGAAAAAAATCGTCAAAATCTAAAATAAAAGAGCCTGCCTTTTTTTACAAAATGGCTAGCAAAACTCTCATGTATCCACTCTATCTAAAAAACTAATTGACTAAATTATATTTAAGTATAATTATGGATACAATTGAATCTGCCTTGTTTTGCGAAAAAAATCGTCAAAATCTAAAATAAAAGAGCCTGCCTTTTTTTACAAAATGGCTAGCAAAACTCTCATGTATCCACTCTATCTAAAAAACTAATTGACTAAATTATATTTAAGTATAATTATGGATACAATTGAATCTGCCTTGTTTTGCGAAAAAAATCGTCAAAATCTAAAATAAAAGACTAAATGTATACGTTAAATGCTTGTTTTATAACGTACTTTTTGACGATTCAAAGAATAAGACAAACTCTATTACTTTATAGGTCTAACCGTTCTGGAGATATTTTAGTTTTTGTTTTTCTCATCGCCTTTGAGAATTCTTCCTGTTACCAAATGGAAACGAAAATTGAATTGAAAGTGCAAATTCAGTGTCATTTCAAACAGTTATGCTCGCTATTAATACAATTGAACTTACAAAGGAAGGCTTTGCAATAGTTCTCTCGGATTGCAATCTTTCATGTCCTATCTTGTAAAGGACCATGAATAATGATAAAACGCCACGGCTTTCATCTGCTAAGTGATCGGGGGGCGCCACAATAACAATCTGAAGTTGTCATGGAAACGTGCTCTACTGACGTGTATTATTTACATTTTAGTGTGAAAATATTATCCTTTTCAGTTATTATTATTATTAAATAATACCTGAAAAAACAACAAAATATGCACAGCCGTTAGACTGTTACTTCTTCAATCCTTATAAGGCATTTGTAAAACGTATCGAAGACTACATAAAAATTCGAGCTGCATGCATTGAAGGGGTTCATATTGAAGACATCGATGAATTTTGAACCAACATCGATGAAGAGGCCAACAGAAAGTTAAATGACAGATTATTTATTTTAAAAATGCATTCATTTGTGTACAATTAACTTGGCGCTGATATATTTCAAGATATGGTAATATATTCTTGGAAAGAAGCTGGATATTCTGTTGAAAAACACATTACAAAATTTAACAAGGTAATGGCAACTGTATTTAATATTGGTTCAGCAACTTGTTTCATTGTAAATTGCAATGATTATGCATTTGTTAAATGTGCACATTGTAACGTTTTCATTTGTATTGATCATACATTTAATCATTCCCTTTCATAATTTCAAACTTACAAAGAATTTAAATCATTCTTATTTTACAAATTTCATTTGCTTTGACTTTCATTGTAATACAGTCAACAGTTTTGTTGATTAGTTCAGTTTCGGTTTTCAAAAATTTCAGCTTTTGTCTTTGGTGTGTTTGATCAACCTTTACGACCATGTCTTGACAGTTGTTTAGCTAATTAATAAGATATAAATTATATTAGTAATAAATTATATTAGTAATAAACTTACCATTATTGTCCATTTTATTTCAAAATAATAATAATAATTGAAAAGGATAATATTTTCACACTAAAATGTTAATAATACACGTCAGTAGAGCACGTTTGCATGACAATTTCAGATTGTTATTGTGGCGCCCCCTATCACTTAGCAGATGAAAGCCGTGGCGTTTTATCATTATTCATGGTGCTTTACAAGATAGGACATGAAAGATTGCAATCCGAGAGAACGATTGCAAAGCCTTCCCTTGTTAGTACAATTAAACTCAGTTTAATGAATTATTGAAGAAATGAAGCGAAAATGAATTTGATTCTGTAGAGAAAGTCATATGTTGTCTACATCATTTTTTTAATTTTTTATGTAATACTTAATAGGTAATGGTGATGTGTAGGAGTAATATATGTAAAGGAAAAAATATTAGAGATGGGATCAGAATTGATATTGCAATGGATTGCCGTTTCAAGCATCCAGGATTACGAATCGAACATTATTTTCTGTAAATCTGGGTACGATATTTCTCGAACAAAATCAACAAATCGAATGGCATTGGGTACGATCATTTCAATCAATAATTATTAGATGTTTATTTATTATTTTTTTTTGGGGGGGGGATGAGGCATAGATTTTCAATTATTTCGTAATAGGTCGAACATCAACAGCAATTATAAAAATCTGATGCGGACAACACATGCCTTTTTTTTTTTACAAATTCAAATTCAGTTTATTTTTATTTATTTCATAATTCATTCATTTGAATTTAGTTGCGAAAATGTTTTGAAATCTACAATTATTTTAAATGACTCTTTCTTTGTAGTTTGAATGAACATTTCGTTTTCACTTTGAGACTGGAGTCATTTTCAAAGGCAGCGGGACAAAAATACGGAAAATATATCTCCAGAACAGTTAGCCTTAAAGTTATATAATTGGTCTTACTCTTTTCGTTGTCGAAAATTGCATATAAAACGATCATTTAATGGATACATTTGAGCATATGCAGTCTTTATTTTAGATTTTGAAGATTTTTGCGGACCATTACGCAAAAGAAGCAGGTTTTTTTTTAAATTCTGAATCGGAAATTTAATTATCACCAAGATAACCCACAAGTGACTTATCTACCTAATTGTGTGTGGGTCCATTAGTGTTTTAGATAGAATGGATATATAAGGTTTTTGCAGATCATTTCACAATACAAGCAGGCTCTTTTTTTCCGATACGTACCAAAATCCAATCAGCGTCAGGGTAGCCTACAAGTGACTTATCTACCTAATGCTGTGAAATTGGATCCATTAGTGTTTTATTTAGAGTGGATACACACAGTGCACAGACAGACAGACAAACACACACACACACACACAGACGTCACTATAAAAATAGTTTTTTTGAGTTTTAAAAATAGTGTTTTCGAGTGCTCTAAATGTGTAGATTCGTTAAAAACTCGAGTTGCGATTTTCGACACGATTCCAATATTCCCTATACATTGCCACGTATTGTAGCGAAAGTAAAAACAAGTACAAAATAATTACTAAATTCAATGTCAATTACTTTTAAATAAAATATACATGCAAAATATGTATATTAATTTAAAAGCAATCGCGATTCTTCTCAAAATAATAAAATGCGTCAATCTTGATATATTACACGGTTTTGAACTAAAATGAAAAGAAAAAATCAGTGTGTAAAGTAACTGGCTGCTCCAACCTTGAATCGAACCCTGGATCTTCGAACTGGCGAGCCGACGCTTTACCGTTGAGTTACTGGGACGAAATGGCAAGTTCTTATAGTCGAAGAGGTTCTGCATTTTACCCTTTAATGTTCTGCCCTTTAATGTCACATTAGCGGACAACTGATCATCTGACTGACCTCCTGCTATTTTTTAACCTGCTATTTTTTAACCTGCTATTTTTTAACCTGCTATTTTTTAACCTGCTATTTTTTAACCTGCTATTTTTTAACCTGCTATTTTTTAACCTGCTATTTTTGCCAACAATTAAAACTAGAAAAAATAAGTAATTTTTAACACTTTCCAATATAGTTGAAAAGTGTCTGACTATGGTCATTTTGTCTGTCTGTTCGCACGATAACTGCCATAGAAATGAAATTTTAGTATGTTGTTGAAACGATTTGTGGGACATATGGGAATGAAAATGAATAATATCCCCCAATTAATAATATCCCCCAATATATAATAAATGAATAATATCCCCCAATTAATAATATCCCCCAATATATAATAAATGAATAATATCCCCAATTGATTTTGGATTGAATCCGGGTTGAGAAAGAGAAATATGTGGAACCCTATGAGACTTAATTTTTCGAATATTTTTCAAGCAAAGTTAAAATTCAAAAATTGCTTCGAAAATTTTAAGAAATACTTTAATTATCGCATAAAATGCGTAAAAAAAGTTTCAGCAAAATATATTAGGTAGTTTCTTAAATAAAAATTGAAATAATAATTACATCTATGATATATGAAGAGATCACGTGACTCATTGTGATGTTTTAAGGTCGTTTTACGATTGTGATGTTTTAAGGTCATTTAAATGTATATTTGGTTTTGCATCCGTCATAAACCCGCTTTTTTTGTGCCAACGCTATTACAATATTTTTTATTTTAAATGATAAATAAACTTTGATTATTCCTACAACGAAGTCTAAATTTAATGCTATAATATAGTATGCAAAATGTAAAGAAATCGAGCGGTTGAAGGTGAGTTGTATAAGAATTGTTGACTAATATTTCCCGCAAAATTATTTAGCTCTGGAGTCTAGAATATAAGTGATATAAATAAAATATTCATTGATTTTACATAGAGAAGCAGACGATTCATACTCGATGACGTCATTTGAATAAAATTCATTTTGTGAGACTAGAATTGTCTTTTTCGTTAAAAGAAAATTTTTTATACTTGAAAACATAAGATTAAGTTTTAAGTTTTAAAGTATAATAAATGACTGTAGTATTGGGATAATTTAAGAAACATCAGTGCTGAATGTATCACATTTCAGAGATGTTTAAATAAAATTGCATTTCTGTGGAAAGTATTTCATACTCAATGATTTGTGCATGATTGATCTTTGTGTGTATAAATATAACGCAATATATTTTTTCTAAATGATAAAAATCGTTTTATAATAATTAAGGGGACGGTGGACGTTGAAATTTTTTTATTTATTTATTAACTTAAAAACATGAAAATTTGTATAAATATTCTTTTTAACATTACTATATGAAATACCATTCAATTTCGTTTTTCAATTTTGTTATAATTTTGTATTTTTTTTTTAAATTTAATTTTTTTAACGAAAATTTGAAAATGCTCCTTGCGTGACATTTGTTCCCATTTTTGATTCATTTTATATTATAATCACTCAAAAACACATTATGAATACATTTGGGTATTCATTTTTAAATCCCTTAGAAAGTTAACTTTTTAAAAATATTTTTCTGCATTAAAATTTAATTTTCATTTAATTGAGTTATTATTGACTTTTAATTACCTTAATAAAGTTCAGTTATAAAATGCATACCCAGTTTCATTAAAAAATATGAAAGGTGCCTTCTTACCAAATTTCATGCATATCAAACAAAAATTAAAACTCATGGACCATTTTAAAAATGTAAAACCTTTGAAAATTCCTTTTCGAAATAAATGCATTTAACATTTTGCTTACGAGTGGGACAGCGTCCATCCCAAACAAAGAACCTCCCCAAAAGACAGGTATTTGACATACCCTATTCCAAACAGTTCGATCCCCCTTTGCAGATATTGGCGTCCATGGAAATCGCCGGCAGAAACATTGCACCTGCTGCAGCAGGTGGACGCGGTCCCACCCTTAAGCAAAAGGTTAAATGTGTAAAACAATGTTATATATGTAAAAAAAAACTTTTTTTAGTCGATATTTGCTCATTTCAACGTCCACCGTCCCCTTAAATGGTTTTATCGCGTGGAATTGTTATTCAAAATATTCACGATCCAGAAATAATAAAAAAATATTTTTACATCCTTTCGCTGCCAATCGAAAAATTAAACATCTCAATCATTGCGTCGTGTGTGGAAATAAGATTCAATATATTTTCCTATTAAGCATGTTAACAAAATTATAATAAAATGTGCGTTATTTTTATGTTTAATTCTGAAAGAGTTTTTGATGTTGAGAAATATTATCAACCACTTTGATTAAGTGTGTGGATATCACATTGAATGCCATTGGTCATTTTGAACGCGTAAAGCACTGGTGGAAATGACTTGCATATCATAGTTATAATTCAACTTTTTATTTATTACATTAGTGTTATTTGCATTTTTCTGAAATATACCCAAAATGTCTTCACGTCGCTTTACCTGTATCGGAGGAAAAACCACATTTACAAGCGACCATTGTTATTATTTGAAAGTCGGAGCCGCTTGATCTTGGCGGCAAATTTAAAAAATATCGTCAACGGTGACATTTAGTGTGACAGCTTATTTTGTAACTTATTGATAAATCTCAGTTCCAGTATATAGATTCCACACCGATATAAAAATTTTCTATGATAAAAGTTTTAAAGTGTATTAAAATTCATCAGTGTAAAATACACATCAATTATGCCATTAGTATGAATTGCAGATGATTATTTTATGTTTATTGACGGGAACCCAAAATCGTAACGCTGTAGAAAATGTCATATTTAATATAACATATAGCGAATGCCATCCTATATGCGATGTCTTAATAGGATTAGAAGATACATAAATAATAAGATTATTTACACTTGATTTTTATGCTTATTTGATTCTAAACACATATGAATTTAAAATGAAATGGATTTTATAATGATAGCCACTTTTATTCTGGAGAATACTGGGTTAAGCAGTTGCATTTTACCATTTCTTTACTGACAGTTGTATTTCCCAAATATTAAGAAGTAAATGCTTTCTCTTGAATTTTGATTTTAAAAATCTGATGACTTTCTCTGCAGATTCATACTCACGTTCTCTTTATTTCTTCAGTAATTCATTAAATTGAGTTTTGCGCAAAATAACAGCCATAATTATTTTAAATTACACTGAATTTGCACTTTTAATTCAATTTTCGTTGTCATTTGGCAACTGGACTTATTTTCAAAGGTGGCATAGAGAAAATGCAAAAAAACTGAAATATCTCGAGAACGGCTAGTCCTAGTGTAATGAGGTTGATCTTATTCTTTTCATTGTTAAACATTACGTATAGAAAAGCATTTAATGGATACATTTGAGCCCAGGTAGTGTTTTATTTTAGATTTTGACGATTTTTGCGGGACATTTCGTAAAATAAGGCAAGTCCTACTTTTCCGAATCTTACCAAAATCTAATCAGCACCAGGGAAACTTACAAGTGACTTATCTGACAAATTTTATGAAATTTGGTAAATTAGCTTCTCAGCTAGAATGGATACAGGCAATTTTTGCGAAACATTACGCAAAAAAGGCGGGTTCTTTGATCCCGAATCGTACCAAAAACTAATCAGCACCAGGGTCACACACGAGTGACTTACTTGCCAAAATTTATGAAATGTGGTCCTTTCGTTTTTGAGTTAGAATGGATACATACATTTCACACTGACTCACAGACAGACACACTTACAAACGTCACGCTAAAAATAGGTTTTTCTTGTTCTGGAGGTCCCAAAACGTGTAGATCCATCGAAAACTCGAGTTGCGATTTTCAGCATGATTCCAATACTTTCCCTATACATTACCATGCATTGCAGGGCAAGTAAAACAGTCTGTTCTACGAATAAAATTTGATAATATTTTATATATTTGTTGTAAAATTTGTATTTAATAGATAGGACCGCTGGCATTCCGCCCGTAAATAATAATAAAAAAAACGGTTTATTAATGGGGTATCTTCTACCCTAATAAAATACAACACTCGCTATTTGCGTGACCACAACACAAAAGAGGGGTATTAAATGTCCATTGTGCCAATAAATTAAAAATGAGTTCAATATCCAGCTTCGTTTTCAGTATCTGATGCTATACGCAACGTACAACTCCATAATACTTCCCTTTATATATAGATAACCGATGTGTGCCATATATTAGGTGATAACGTAATATGCAAAGTAAATAAACGACATGAAAAAAATATATATCACATACTACATATCACATAAAAGAAATAAAATAGGAAGAATGGATGGGCATTAAGATGCAAAACTATCACTAAGCATGCCTCTTTTCATAAATAAAATGTGCTAGATGTACGAGAAAGAAATTAATATATACGTATAATATTTCATCGCAAACGCCATCTTATTTAAAAATACTTCATGTTTTTTATTTTTGGATTTTTATTTTATTTTATTTATTTATTTATTTATTTATTTATTTTTTTTTGGGGGGGGGGGAGTGTAGAAAGCCCAGACACACGACCAACCCGAAAGCTAATAGCAGCTGATTGTGTGGCCGGTGGGGGGGGGGAGGAGTGTTGTTGTTGTTGTTGTTGTTGAAACCCAGACCGTCCGACCTACCAGAAAGGTGTAAGGTAACAGTTTGGACGGTCGGGAAGTGCCACCCAATTTAGACCGGAACCCAGTGGGGGAGGCATCCACAGGGACCGTACCCTCCTTCCCCTACCACCAACCTCTCGGAAGGACTTTCGGACCCACATGTTTAACGTGATCGTACTCCGCATGAACACGGCGGCAGTTTTGGCAGTGGCTGGAATCGAACCCAGGCCTACCGAGTGCAACTCCAGCGCGCTAACCAATGGGCTACCGCGCCCCCAGGGGGGAGGAGTGTGTAACTTTTTCTACATTATTAGAAAATGAACAATATCTCGAGAACGATTTATGCCAGACTTATAAAATGAATGCAGTAGTTGTATAATGATAAAATATGTATAAAATAATTTGCATTCGAAAGGTTCGACTATCCTAATTTTTACTTTCCTTATATGCATAATGTATAAGAAAAGTATTGTGACGGGGTCGAAAATTCGAATTCGAGTTTTCGACGGGAGAGCATGTTTCAAGCATCCCTGATCACGAATCAAACATTTTTAAAGTGATGTCTGTGTGTGTGTGTGTGTGTGTGTGTGTGGAGACGATAACTGACGAACGAATTGACCGATTCGAACGAAATTTGGTACAAAAATCACAATCCGTAAACACTGGAATCCTATTGTTTTTATACGCAATCGAATGTTCAGAACTCCCCTAAATTTTTGAGTGAAATTTTGAAAAAATCGTCAAAAAATCAAAACCGTTAATAAAGTTACGCAAATAGACAATTCTTATGTAATTTTTCATTAGAAAACGA
Organism: Amaurobius ferox; assembly: GCA_951213105.1. Lineage (NCBI taxonomy): Eukaryota > Metazoa > Arthropoda > Arachnida > Araneae > Amaurobiidae > Amaurobius > Amaurobius ferox. The sequence continues at coordinate 9,903,565 of OX578145.1, forward strand.
TTGACATAAATTGTAGAACGCTAACATAAACCTTTCTGGAGATATTGCACATTTTTCAAAAAAATTATCAAAAAGTTATATAAAATTTAAAAAAATCCTATTGAGAAACATGTTCACTTTTCATATGTAAAACCATGCGATAAATTTGGTGACATCATTGTTGTGGATCTAGCTCGTTCCATTCATGAAAAAATATACTTTGAGTAATACTTTTGTATTTGAACGCCAATAGTCATTTATCTGCTGTAAGAATAACTTATTTCTCCGTCCATAACGCTTGGCGAGATTTTGGCGATGAATTGGGCGGAATGTCGCCAACTTGGCGACATTTTTAATTGTTGCCAAATTAACAAAAATCTCGCAAAATTGATAAAAATGACGGTAAATCAATGAAAATGACGACTCATTGAAGAAAATTCAATATCTTGGGAAGAATATAAGTATCTACTATAAGAATAACATTTTTTTAACGGTAAAAGTAGTCAATTCATTGCATTATATAAGGAAAGTCATGTGTTGCCCACATCAGATTTTGTATATAAGGAAAGTAAAAATATATTTCTTATTGAGAAACATATTCACTTTTTATATGTAATACCATGCGATAATTCGGGTGACATCATTCTCGTGCAACTAGCTCGTTCCATTCATGAAAAAAGATTCTTTTAGAGATACTTTTGTGTTTGAACGCCAATAGTCATTTATCTGCTATAAGAATATCTTATTTCTCCGTCCATAACGCTTGGCGATATTTGGGCGACGAATTTGGCTGAATATCGCCAACTTGGCGACATTTTTAACTATAGCCAAATTAGCAAAAATCTCGCTAAATGGATAAAAATGACGCTAAATCACTGAAAATGACAACTCATTGAAGAAAATTCAATATCTTGGAAAGAATATAAGTATTTACTATAAGAATAACAATTTTTTAACTGTAAAAGTAGTAAATTCATTGCATTATATAAGGAAAGTCATGTGTTGCCCACATCAGATTTTTTAAATGATTTTTATGCCATTTAAGATGCACCAAGTCGCGAAATGCAAAGAAAAAAAATTTTAAAACTGCACATTGGGTATAATTTACGCAAGTAACCGCTTCATGTTTCAATCTGCACTGTAAAACTCAATTTAATGAATGTAAATAATGTAAGAAAAAGTGTGTATGCCGTGAGTTACGTTTTTACAACATCGAATTTTTCTGCACCTTCCACTTGGGTGGTTCATTATTGCAGATTTCTCTATCTTGTTCAAATCAGAGTTTATGAGAATATACGCATACAAATATGTATAAAAAAATACCTACTTCATTTAATACTTATGAAAGTATTCATAAGTTTGACAAAACTTATGAATACTTTCATAATTTCATTGAGATTTTCTTCGGCCCAAACACATTTGATATTTCATAAGTATAAAATCCTTTAATCTCTCTTGCAAAATTTAAATTTTCGTGATTTTCAAGCATATTCAGCACCTAGATTTTGATGAGTTTGTTATCGCTCGCCTTTCAAAGAAAATAAAACTTTCAAAAACCGTCGCATATATATATTTCTTTGACACTTTAAAGAACTAAATTTCACTCGCGTTTTCCACAAAAGTGGGCGACGCTTTATCTTCGTCCACTGTCGGAATGAAGATTTTCTTTAAACCGTAATCAGCTCAAAATCAAGAAAGAAACTCGTGAAAATGCTTAATTCCCCTATCGCTTTCAATATATAAATTCACCTATCCAACGCATCTTAAAAGAGAAAAGCAGAAGGAGGTGCTTTTTTTTTGTGGGGGAGGGGAGAGTAGGCGTTATACATCCCTACTCTTTCTTCCCTTGCAAGATATCTGTGGATGATGCATCTCTTTTCGCATTTCTTGGACTAAAATTTTTGCATCAACTCGTGCATGCATTTTCAGCTCCGATTTTCGGATTTCTTCCCTTTAAATCTTTTTTTTTTCCCTTTTGAAGTACATTTTTCCATTTTTTATCCCCAGCTAAAGAAGCCGTGGATAACAAACTGAAATACAGCACGAAAGGATTGAGAAGGGGAGTGGCTTGCAAAAGGATAAGGGGGGGGGGGGGGGTAAAATCAGAATTGGGTTCTTCAAAATCTCCATCTCCTTCCCTTCTCCCTATCCAACCTGTGCTAGAAATTTCTTGCTATTTCTCTTTTAAGATAGCTATCTGTATATCCCGTCCGCTTCCGTAGCACTTAGCAACCGGTTTTAAACCGATTTTTGCATCTCCAGCACGTTGATGCGAAAATACGAAATTCTTTTATTTTCATTTCCTTTCTCCACTCACCCCCCTCCAAATAAACTTTATCTTCTAAACCCCCCCCCCCCCCAGACATGGATAAGGAGGTGGAGAGGGTCCAAAATATTCAAAATATCTGTATTCATGTCATTTCCTCCTAGAGTGAAACTTCTTTTCCCGAAGAAACAGAGATATAATAAAGGTAAACAGAGGTGGAGGGGGTCGATTATATATTTACATATGCACCAACGTATCATAAATAACAACCGAGCCAAGCAAACCTTTGAAATGGCGAGCAATATTGGTCAACTGAAATGCAGAAACTTCTAGGGCCATTAAACTCTTTTACTTTTTCATTGCTATGCATTCATAGTGTCGTAGTGGATTTTATAGGTCTCCCCATACATAGTATAGAGAAAGTATTGTTTTCACGACATTTTTCGAATTCAAGATTTTGATGCCAATATGTGTTTTAAGACCTCCTGAACACGTTTAAACTATTTTTGGAATGATGTCTGTAGTCGATGTCTTGTGCACACGATAGCGGCCACACATATGAATGGCTTTTCACGAAACTTTAAATCGAAATATCTAGAACTAGATAGCATATTTTCTAGAACATATTCTAGCATATATTCTAACATTCATTTCTAGCATATATTCTAACATTCATTTCTAGCATATATTCTAACATTCATTTCTAGCATATATTCTAGTACTAGATAGCATATTTTGAGTGAAAAATTTGAAATTTATTCAAAATTTTATAATTTTTTAAAGCAGCAGCATAGCGCAAAACGTAACATGCATAAAAGAGGTTATTTATGGCTCAATAATCGCGAACATTAATCGTTTCAATCATTGTAGTGAAAAATAGCTGTGATGCAATTGCTTTTGTTCGTGACGTCCTTATGCCCCCCTCTGGGGTGAGGAATTACCCCCGCCCCCCCCGGAGGTGCTTTATCAAATATGGTATCAATCGAAATATTTTTTTAAGCTGTAAAAGTGCAACGATATCACGCTATAATTGTAATCATTTGGATCCGCAATACCGATTTTTCGAAAAAAAATGTCTAACATTTGAAAAATAAAGCTACTTAAATATGTATTCTGGTCTGAGTTGAGTTACACTCCAGTTAATTTAAGACCTGTCACCTGTGTTAAAAGACATTCGCACAGGGACTAAAATATTTCAATCTTAAGGTGATTTTTTACTTTCCTTATATACATAATGTATAAGGAAAGTATTGTGACGGGGTCGAGCATTCGAATTCGAGTTTTCGACGGGAGAGCACGTTTCAAGCATCCCTGATCAAGAATCAAACATTTTTGAGGTGATGTCTGTGTGTGTGTGTGAAAGTATGTGTGTGTGTGTGAAAGTATGTGCGTGTGTGTGTCAGCGAGTCTGTGAAGACGATATCTCACGAACAAATAGAGCGATAGGAATGAAATTTGGTACAAAATTCACAATCCGTGAATACTGGAAGCCTATTGTTTTTAAATGTAATCAAATGTTCAGAACCCACCCCCCTAAATTTTCGAGTGAAATTTTGAGAAAATCATCAAAAAATCCAAACATTTAATAAAGTTACGCAAATAGCCATTTCTTATGTAATTTTTCCTTAGAAAACGATTGACATAAACTTTAGAACGCTAGCATGAACCGTTCTCGAGATATTGCACATTTTTAAAATAAATTTATCAAAAAATCCCATAAATTAAAAACAATATATTAACTGTTGAGAAACATATTCACTTTTCATATGTAATATCATGCGATAAATTGGGTGACATCATTCTCGTGGATCTAGCTCGTTCCATTCATGAGAAAAGATACTTTGAGTAATACTTTTATATTTGAACGCCAATAGTTATTTATCTGCTATAAGAATAACTTATTTCTCCGTCCATAACGCTTGGTGAGATTTTGACGCCAAATTTGGCGGAATGTCGTCAAATTGGCGACGTCCGGGTCGACATAAAATCTTATATAGGTAGCATAAAACCTATTTTACAGACTAAAATTCCCTATAGACTTCCTTACGGACATTTATCCTCATCTTTCTTAAGGCATTCATTTAAACTTTACTGCCCAAACTGACTCATAAAACGGATACTTATTTAACATAAATGTATTTTTCATCTGGCATCTTTTTAAAATTAAAATAAGTTTAAATATTATTAACTTAAAGTCGGAATACGGACAAAATCTCGCCATTTTAAAATCACCTTATTCCAGCTCTGGCAATTATCCAGAATCTGGGCGATCGCCGAACGAGAGATCTGCAGTGACATCTATGGTTTAAATTGCAAAATTCTGACTTTCTGAATTTTAGAGATATCATTATGATTTTTTTTTTTTTTTTAAATTGTTCTATCAGTATAAGCATTTTGTGAAAAATTCACTTGAATCGGATGTACTGTTTGGATGATGACTTTTGAAATTTTAATTCTGTTTCCTAGCTAAAGTTCTTTCCTTTTTAATTGTGTCACGTCGACTACCTTGACGTTCAATGAGAATATTTTGATTCATGTAAGTGTATGTAACGCTCGGTGTTTCCACCTCTTTGCTTTATTTTTTTGTTTTATTAGCTAAGGTTGTTATGATTGCAGATGCTGAATATTTTATTTTAATTTAATTGAGAGGTGTTATATGTATTATTTACGAAGCCATAGCTTATTCAGAGGTTTGAATCTTAAATATTTGGCAATGACGGGTATTTGTGCTAGTCTTATACATTTTAAGCCGGCTGATTAACTTGATCGATCACCATACAGGCCCATTAAATTGTCATACATTGCAAGTTTTGTTCTTAGTGCAGATATCGTTCATTCGGTTACGAAGACTGCCAACAAGAACGAATCTTATCCACACTGCACTGGAAGCGTGATTACTTTCGGAGTGATAGCAGACAATTTTTACAAAATGTGAAGGTGTGTCCGTATCACCGTGACGTTCAAAAATATTTTGTCATAAAGAATCAGACCTATATTGTTTATCTTTCTGTCATTTGAATAATTAAAACGATGTTAATTAAAAAGAAAATACAACTAAATTATTTGTTGTCAAAAATGGTAATTCTTGGGAAAATTATTAGGATCCTTCATGTATCATAAAGGCAATGAAATTGTACACATTCATGCACCATTAGCTTGAAGGTATTTAATTATGCTTGAATGGAATGACCCGTTGCCAGTTAAAAAAAATCTGCTGTGGGCAGCACATGACTTTCCCTGCAGACTTACATCCACGTTCTTTTTATTTTAATTAAATTTAATTCACTTTTATTTCAATTTTCGTTCTCATTTAGTAACTGGACTTATTTTCAAAGGTGGCGTAGAAAAAATACGAATAACTAAAATATCTCGAGAACGGCTAGTCCTAGTGTAATGGGCTGGATATTATTCTTTTCTTCATTAAAAATTACGCATGAAACAAGCATTTAATGGATGTATTTAAGGATACGTAGTTTTTCATTTTAGATTTTCACAATTTTTGCGGGCCATTTTGCAAAAATCCATTAGTATTTTAGTTAGGGTCCATTAGATTTTTAATTAGAGTGGATACAAAATCTGCACAGACAGACAGACACACAGACACACACACACAGACGTTACGCTAAAAATAGTTTATTCGTATTCTAGAGGTCTCAAAACGCGTAGAGCCGTCGAAAACTCGAGTTGCGATTTTCGGCATGATTTCAATGCTTTCCCTGTTCATTACCATGTTTTGCAGGAAAAATAAAATTAATTTTTAAATTAAATTATTTTTTAATACATCTATATACATCTAATTCATCTGTTTGTTTTATCATTACGGGAGAACGGCTGCACCGAATTTCTTGAAATTTTTATGGATAGCTTGGTTTGGGTCGCAAAATTTAGACGTCCTTCTGTCTGTCTTGGTATCCTGCTGACTGTCTCCAGGCTTTGAACGTGAAGCAATCCTTCAAAAAGCCTCCAAACAAGCGGGGCCCAATTGCTATTGGAGTCTCCAAACTAACGTGACCTAATCGTTTTTTAAGCCTCTATAAAATAATGTAAACTATCTCTGAACTTATGGAAGATTTCATGTAGAAAAATACCAAATATTAAAAATTCGTCGCAAATTGCGAATTAAATTTCTTTACCTTCTATATTCCGTAACGATGAACGGCCATAGAGATGCGAAATGAAATATCTCGCGAACCAAAGCTGTTATACACTTACAATTTCGCTGTTCTGCATCTTTTTGAGTATTTCCATGTCATGGCATTGTAGTCGGTTTAACAAAGTAAATTGGCATTCGCAAAATAATAAATGAAAATAGTCAAATGCCATACGAATAGCATAGCATCTGTGTAAACAACTTATATACGACCATTTTACAATCGTGGAAGCTAAAGAATTTTTACTTTCACTCATTGTCAAGTTGCATTTTTGCTTTCATACACTTTAAACAATATATCTAAATCATTCATGACAATATTTTGCAGTTGCCTTCTAATGATTCTTTGGATAAATAAATGGCCATTATTTTGGGCTCCAGTTTCTCTTGAGTCCCGTTTAAAGAGTACCTAACTTCTTGCACTGGTTTTGCAGCTATGATACACCAACAACCCTAGCAAAGCAGGATCTGAACAATATATGCAGGATGCTAACCACTCAACTCGGGGAAAGGGGGGTCCCTGAAATCCAGCGGCTTATCGGAAATAATAATCCCATATCAGCGTATAACATAAGCTAGGCGCTGTAATTGACATAGTCATTACATGATGTGCCGAGGACTTCTATAGCACAGGCGGTTTCTACAATAGGGGTTTGAGTTATGGCAATATGCGCAATGGGGGAGCGTTAACCCCCGCCTCCCCCCATTAAAATCCTCTCCCCCTACTTGGTTGGAACCCCATGCAACTGGCATTCAGAATATAGATAACTTATTTCCACACCAACGATTGGGGTAGATGCATTTTGTACCATGTTCTATTATGAAGCGCTGAAAAAAAATTTCTTTTTTTTTTTTCATTTGAGGCATTTTTTTCCCTTTAAACTAGAAGTATGCTTTCTTTGTTAATGCATTTTTTTGCGACTCTCGTAAAGCTAAATTATAACTTTTGCCCGGAATTAGATAAATGATATTTTTTCTCCCTCTTCAACTTGCTAATTACTGCGTTCGCAGTTTTCGTAATGATAAATGAATAAAATTGCCTTGATTTTTTTCCCCCTGAAACTAATTTTTTGCCCACTTACTTCCAAAACATAGAAAAAAGATCCTATTTTCGTTGGACATTTTCTTCCGTTTTGAGACGTGAGGAAAAAAGTTACCGAGGCTAAGCCTTCTTTAAAAAAAAAAAAGACAAAGAAAAAATTGGAGAATAATTTTCTTTAAAAATCAATAAGCGCCTGAAGCATGGCGATTTGCGTCAAGTTTAGCAGAAATAGTTATATGTAGATGATTATGGGACCCAAATCTGCTGGGCCGTATGGAAATGAGGGATTTTTTCCCCCTTGTTCTAGAATATTCTACTGATGATGCTAAAGCAGTTGTAACTCGTACATCACTGCGACAACAGCCGCTCATTTAAATGCGCCGTTATTATCTGTTTGCGATAAATTATCGCGTAAATCAATCAAGAACGCTTTGGTAATTTTTCGTTCACAATGTCCGTTGACGCTTAATTTTTTTTTTTCCACTCTTGAATTTCTACTAAAAAATATGTGAGCTTTGAACCTTAGCGAAAAGTAATGACAGTAATCTGTTCTGAGTTAAGAAATTTAAACGATTTCAACAACGTAATCAATAACTGACCATTCTTAAATATATTTATTTGGGTTACTATGGCTCTCATAATAAACTCTTTTGTGACGGATCTCAAATACAAATCTATATAAATAAAATTGGAAATCTGTCTGTATATATGTTTGTGTGTTTGTCTCATCATCAGGTGAAAACAGCTTCACCTGATTCCATAAAATTTTGTGAGTAGTTATAGAATAGCCCTACTAAAATTCATTTTAGAGTTCCTAGGACCATGGGTTGTCGAGATATTAATAAACAAAGCAGAATAATCATGCATACAGCATTGATTGTAAAACACTTTCCAACTGAAATGCAATTTTATTTAAACATCTCTAAAAGGTGATATATTCAAAGGTGATACTTTTTAAATTATCACAGCACTACAATAATTTATTTTACTTGGAAACTTAAAACTTCATCTAAAAAAGACAATGCTATAAAATCGTCTGCCTCTTTATGTAAAATCGATGAACATTTCATTCATATCACTCATATTCCAGACTCCAGAGTTAAATAATTTTGCATGCAATTCTTATATAACTTACCTCACAGTCGCTTGATTTGTTTACATTCTGCATACGTTAAAATTAGGCTTCGTTTTAGAAATAATCAAAGTTTAGTGATTATTTAAAATTAAAAATATTGTAATTGCTTTGGCACAGAACTTAAATACACAGATAATATACAAAAATAGAGCGTTTTTAGGACGGATGCAGTATAAAATATAAATAAAAGCGTTCCTTAAAATTTACAATTTTCACTAAGCGAAAAAAAAATAGTGGCCTATTTTATGTTGCAATGAGTCACGTGATCTCTTCATATAATATGAGTGTCATTACTATTTCAATATTTATATGAAAACTACTTAACATATTTGGTTGAAATTTTTTGTACACATTTTACGTGATAATTTGAATATCTTCTAAAATTTTCAAACCAATTTGTGAGTTTTAATTCCGCTTAAAAATGTTTGCAATATTAGGTCTGATAGGGTTCGATGTACTTCATTTTTTCAACCCGGGTTCAATCCAAAACTAATTGGGCAATATTAGTCCTTTACATTCCCATAGGTCCCACAAACCGTCTCAACAACATATTAAAATTTCATTTTGATAAAGTCATTTTTACGGCAGTTATCGTGCGAACGGACAGACAAACAGGCAGACTGAATGAACAAAGTCATAAACACTTTTCAACTATGTTGGAAAGTGATAATAAAACAACGTGTATATCTACAATATGCAGATAAAATTGTATTATTAAAACTTCCCTGGAACTATTCGTCGGTGATATGCCAATTGAAATAAATCTCAAAAGCGGTACGTGATCGTTGTAAGTTTGGAAACCACTGCACTAGAAAGTCAAATGAATCATCTCTAAAGTTCAAGTACTCTTTATGATTGCAAAGCTCTACTTCAAAGTTGGGAATAGATAATTTGGAACGAGGGTTTTTCGAATTTCCTTTTTAAAGTCTCATACTTATGCAGCTGTTTTAATTATAACATATGACACAGAAGTAAATCTTTTGTTTAATTTTCGCATTTTAATGTTTCGTTAGTGTCCCAGGAATGAAAAAAAAAATCATTTAAAAAAACTAATTTTTATGCCGAATCCTCTTCTAAGAAGGTACGGACGTGTTGGCTTAATTACGAGGCTTAACAAGCTGAAAGGATGTAGACTTTAACTTAATAAAGTTATTAACTGAGAGCGTGGGAGAGGCAATACTTTTTTAAGCTTAAGAACGCATGATAGAAGAAAAAAAAACGAGTCACAAAAAATATGCTTCCGTTGTTTAAAAAATAATTACCACGGTTACTGTATAAAAAAAAATGTTTAAAAAAAATTTCATCACCTGGAATTTTTGCTTTTTTTTTATGGAAATATTTCTTAACAAGTTTTTAACCACGTTCGTGAAGAAAAATGCAGCCTTTATAGAAGAGTGGCGACTAAAAACCGTGATGTAGGGAGAAAAAAAGCAATTTTTTCCTCACCTAAAGAAAGTGAGGGGGAAAATGTATTATTTTTCTTAAATTATTTTTCTTAAAAAACAAATTAGGTTACGGCGCTCAACTAATTTAATTATTTTTTAATTATGTGTCATAAGCATAAATAAATCGAAAATTTATGACTTCTAAGAAGGAAATTTTAAGAAAAAATAAAATGGAAATTACTTTTAAACTTACCCTAAGTTTAAGATTTTCGATTAAAAGGGCTGGGAAATATTTATCCGTATTAATCATACCTACATTATCAGATATGAACTAAAACATTTTAGTATTCTATATTAATAAACAGGATGAGTTCTGAACGGTATGAAACAATGTTACGAAATAAAAAAGAACATATATAATTTCGATTCGCTCCCCCTCCTCAGTGTAGCTACCAGCATCCGTGCCGGTTTGTGTGTCTATTAGTGTGCTAGTATGTCAGACCGGTTTGGAACCTCTAGAACACAAAAAAAACTATTTTAGCGTGACATCTATGTGTATGTGTGTGTGTGTGTGTGTGTGTATCTGTGTAATATATGTATCCGCGCTAGTTTAAAAACTATTGGACAACATTTTACAAAATTGAGTAAATGCATTACTTATTGATTACCCTCGTACTGGTTAGATTTTATTACAGTTCAAAAATATAGAACCTGCCCAACCCCCTTTTTTTTTAGAAATATCTATCTAAAAAAGTAAAAAAGTAATTGACACTTTCTTTTTAACCTGGCGCAAGCGATAAATCACCAAATATGATTTAATTGTGCAACAATTGATCCATTGCAATTCGAACAGGGTATTATGACCGCTACGTGGGCTTAACTCGCTGGCACTCGCCCTCTGTAAAAACATCACAGAATCGGGCCCTGCTGGATGTCGAAGGTCGCACGAAGCAACAGCTGTTTCTAGACGTCAGTTTAGTTTCCTTGCGCGGGAGTAAGTTTAATTTTTATTTTCAAACAATATAAAATCAGAATAGTGTGACAAAGCGTATGTTGTTCCGATAAATAACATACTTAAACCCAATTTGACGATTTTCGTTTGCGCCCGGTTAAATGAAAAGTGCCGACTAAATATATTTAAGTAGGATAATTACATATTTGCTCTATACATAATTTTTTTATGAATGTTCTATATGTAACGTGTAACAAAATGATTAAAAGCCACTCCTTTCATATAGAACTAACCGTTTCTCGAGCTAACTAACCGTTTCTCGAGAGAACTAACCGTTTCTCGAAAGTTTTGAGTAGCTGACGACGTTCCAAAATGGGTAAAGTCGAGGAAAATGATATCTATTAAAACTGCAAAATGGATACGTATAATATTTTCAAAAAAGTATCTTCCCCAGTTCGGCCATTTAAACTTAATGAAATATGAAAGAAAAAATTAAATGTAGGAAAAGTCATATGCTGCCCATATTAGATTTTTTAAAAAATTATGTTAATGGGAAATATGACAATTTAGTTCTAAATATTCGTTAGGATATTTATCTTACACAATGATAGAAAAAAAAATTATTTAACACTGCATCGAATTTTCAGTTTATCAATTTCCTCTGATTTGGAGACTGGATGTTAACTCGTAAAAATTTATAAAATAACTTGAAAATGGTTTAATAGTACACAGCTAGAGAGGATGTGTTTCGAAATGGGACAGCCTAGTGGTTAGCGCGCTGGCATTACACTCGAACGACCGAAGAGTACGGTCACGTTAAATGTGGGGTCCCGTAAATCTTTCCGAGAGGTTAATGGTTGAGAAGTAAGGTTAGGTCCCTGTGGATGCCGTCCCCACTGAGTCCCTGTTTAAATTGGGTGGCACTTTCCGACCGTCCTTGGACGGCCAGAGTCGATAAAGAAGAATTCTATTGTGTCCAATAAATGTTCTCTGGATATATTTTAGTATCAATTACTACTCATGAGACAATACAATTTTGTGAAATACATATTTTATCTCTATCTCGCTTAGTTGCCGAGTTTGTTATCCCAACTTTTTAAATTCTCCATTGGGGGTGCTGCAATCCCTTTTATACGATCTAGCAGGGTCACTTTGCTAAAGATAGACCTACCATGTTCACTCATAGACTTTTCCTTACAAAGTCATTGGGGGTGTTTAAAGTCTTTCCTAGCAGTTCAGTATAAATCAAACATTTAGTAACTGGTTACGAATATTTTTGTTTACGATTCTATCATATTATTTATGTTAATGATACCATGTTAAACTTCAAATAATAACTTCAACAAGTTCAAACAATTGGAATAGTAATAGTAAATTTTACTAAGTAGTTCTCCTATTTTATAGAGCTGTAATGTTCATTTTATCGTGTAAATGCTCTTTTTATGAAATGTTGCGCAAGAAAGCGATTGAAATTATGCCCTAGATGCTTATCAGCAACCGCTCTTGAGATATTATAAAATTTAAATGAGTGCTTTATGACTGTGACAATAAAGCCGCTCGGAGGGTCAGTGGACGCCATTATTGTTCGACCGATGCCATTTTTCTTTATAAAATTCGTGTGCATTCGCAAAATGATTCTAGTCGATGTAAAAATGTTAACACTTTCAGATTAATTTATTGTAGTACTAGTATCAAATTAATTTTAGATTTATTTATTATATTACAGGTACATAAGTTAGTATAGAAGATTTAAATTAATTTATTATTGTACAAGTGTTTAAGCGAAGAAAGGGGAAAAAATGGAAATTAAGGAAAGGGAAAGAAGGGAAATTAAAAAAGGAGAAATTAGCAATGATACTTAGAAATGAAATTGCAACTTTATTTTAATACCTTTTATTTTATTTAGGTATACCTTTTATTTCATTTAGGTATGGCGCTTTGTATGGCGCTTAGCGTTGAAAATAATCATCCTTACAGAAAATTGTCTCAGTTTGGTTCTGTCCCGTGGTTGATACTATAAGGGCAAAAAGATTGTCTTCTGGGTCACCATTGGACTGTTCTGGAGGTTCTGGAAATACACAAACACGTCAGACAATTATTATATAAATAAATGTAAGTTCATGCGGAATATAAAAGATTATTTATTTATTATAAATAGGGCTAATATTTTTATAAATGATATTTACTGAATTTGATAACGTGAGCAACACACCTAGACTGAACTCCATCTCTTCATAAAACTACTGCTCTTCACAAATCAAACATAATCCCTAACAAACATAATCAAAAGATTTTTGTTTTTTAATTTTTCAAAAAACTACTCGAATAAATTTGTCTCCAGCATAAATATCTTTCCAGACATTGTTCGTAGCGTAATTTTCTCCTTCAAGAGATTGGGCTTAAAAATACTTGGAGTAAATAAGTAAATAAATTTTTCCTGGTGTCGCGGGGGGAATATGATAAAATCCTCAATAAATAAATTATCTTCTTCCACCCGGATAATTACGACTGCTTGTTGTCAACGTCCCACGAAATTTGCGACAGTTTTTCTTGTGTTCGCCGCTTGATTAATGCCTGCGACCACTTTTTCCTCTTTCGTGGCTGCCATGAAAGGGTGCTTAAGAGGCCGCAGTAAAACTGCTGTTAAAAATTTCACGAAGTGTACATTTGCTAGAAAATGAGCTTCTTTCGCAAATGGTTGCTTTGTCGACAAAACTTTTGAGGTCTCACGATTTGACAGATTTACTATGAGTAAAGTTGTTCTTTCCTGGAAATATTGGTTTAAAAGAATTTAAACGCATAACCTTGCTTACAAAATTTCCAGCGTGCAATACATAATTTTTCGTAAAAAAAAAAATCTCGTCGGTAGCTATCGATCAGAAGCATCGATTGTTTCAGAAGCAAAGCGTAGTCTTCTTCAGGATGAAGAGACATAGCAACCCTATTGTTGTAGGTAAGAAAGAGTCCGTTAATAAATAGTTTCCATGACGTGATGACGTGACCCAGATAGAAAATATTTGTAAATGAAACAGTTTTAGAATGTTTTTCCCGCTTTGTTTTTTGGTATTGCTCCGCGTTTAATTTCCAAAACGGGTTTGTTTTACCATAAGTTCGTAGTTTTATTTGCAAAGAAAATTTTTCAATGCTATTTATTTTCCTTCCTAGGTTTTTCTTTCCATTTTTGGTATTTTTCGTGTGGCAACGATTTTATTCCCAGATTACGTGAGGCAACTGTTTATTGACAGAAATCTTTGGAACTATGGTACTGTGGTTGCACTGTCTCTTACACTCTTGATGCCTCTAAAAGACCTCTGTGAGATTTTGAAAACATTCGTATTAGTTTTTAATTATTTTATGTTGAAATATGACTTTGGCAAATTTTTCGCACTAATCGGTTTCTAGGCGCTCGAAAGTATTATCACAGAGTTTTCTCATTGGAAAGATCGAATAAAGTTCTTTCGATTTTTAAACCGAATTACTATTGATGTTTAAACCGAATTTCGATTGCTGATTAAATGTTAATTTCGATCGATTTGTAACCAAATTCGTAGGACAGTTAGCTCATAGTTATTTATTTACTTTTAAATACATCGGTTTATGCATGTTTTGTTTTTTATTTTCTTATTTCGCCGCATTCTGAAAAGAAATATCAACACAATTTTACAGTTTGACAAAGATAGGGGTGTTTGCTATGAAGGAAAGGTGCGCATGCAACAGTTACATGCAACTACAATTTTCTTGAAATGAACTGATTTGGACAGAAATGAAAGGGGAATGATTTTGGTTCAAAACAGGCAATTCGGAAATAAAATGGTGTTATCTGTGTCTGTATTATTTACGTATCGGGTACTTTTTTAGGACCAGGACAACGCCGGGTCATTCATTCTAGTAGTTTTATATTGTTTTATTTACTGTGCCCAATTGGAAATGTATATATAGTGTTTTAATGGTATGAATTGTTTATATTTATATCTGTAACGTTCGAAGGTATAAGCTATGTTTATATTTTTCGTCGTTTCAGTTTATGTTAGATATCTCAACCCTAGACGTGATTTATGTTAAAAAGCGTTCTATCTAGAATGACTGAAAATAACGATAAGACATTTATTTATATTTTTCTAGGACAGCTGGGATTCATTGGATTACAGAATTGTAAACACGGTCAAATATATCACCCTAAGTTAACTCTCCACCGTGAGACTTGGAGAAAAAGTGACGATTTTCTGCGATAGATGGCGCAGCAGTCCTTTTCGGTAAGGGTATTTTCAAATTTTATTATCAAATTTGCCTTAATTTAAAAAGCTTATAAGAAACGTGGAGTTCCCAATAGACATTGTCGTAACTAGATACTGCTAAAACGTCGAGACATGGAATTGGGTGAATTATAGAAAAACGTGAAGATTGAAATGAAACGTCTGTGAGGAGAATTTTCATATTTATATGAGAGGTACAATTAAACCGATGCAAAGTGTTAGCTATATTCGGCAACTGGTTGCTGTTGAGATCAGTTTTTTTTTTATATAAAATGGAATCATTTATTATAGGTAGTGTCAAATATACTCATCAAAATCTGATGGATGATGACTCAAAAGAAATACTGTATCGTAAACTTTGGTAACTTTGTTTATAACAAAAAGCATTTAAAAAGCTTAGTTGCAAAAGACATGATCCTATGCAACGTATCATAGTTGTGCAGCCTATCATAAATCTACAACTTTATCCAATAACAAATAAGTTATAATGAAATCTGTGAAAATATATTTATCCGTTTAAAATCGCCGTTAAAAATATATTTATCCGTTTAAAAGTTATAAATAAACAAGAAAGATCAATCATGCATGAAGCATTGGTTATGAAACACTTTCCAACTGAAATGCAATGCAAATTAAACGTCTCTAAAATGCGATATATATAAATGCGTTCAGTGGTGATATTTCTTTTTAATTATCACACAACTACAATAATTGTGATTTTACGGATTGTGATTTTTGAACCAAATTTCGTTCGAATTGGTCCATGCGTTTGTCAGTTATTGTCTCCATAGACTCACTGATACACACACACACAGACATCACTTCAAAAATGTTTGATTCGTGATCAGGGATGCTTGAAACGTGCTCTCCCGTAAATTCGAATTTTCGACCCCGTCACAATACTTTCCTTATACATTATGTATATAAGGAAAGTAAAAAGGAACGTTAAATAAGTCGGATTTCCATATTCAACATACAAGTTCACTAACATTGTTTTATTGGATTTAGCACGTTCTATTCACGAGAAAATACACGTTTTCCAATAGTTCTGGGTTTCAACTTCAGTTAACTAACCAAATTTTGCTTACTTCTCGAAATATTAATTAAATACCGATGATACTTTGATGTGGGTTTCGAACGTGTGTATAAATGATTTTATGCAATTTAGCAGGGCTCTAAATTTTAATTTTGTGGTACAAGTTATTTAGCGTAGGTGTAAAAGGTAGTCTGAAATAAATGTTTTCTCAAGATGTCAAAATAGTTTATCGCGGTTTATATAGGAAAGCGCCTGTAATGTGCATATCAAATAGTGTTACTTTCTCAAAGTATTGTTTTCATGAAAAATTTTGAGTTTAAGACTTCGATGCCAATATCTGTTTTAGGACCTCCTCGACACGTTTTGACAGTTTTTAGAGGGATGTCCGTCTGTATATCTGCCTGTGGTCTATTTCTTGTGTATACTATACTTGCCACACATATTAATGGATTCTCACGAAACTTTATATAATCTTTGTTTTTGAAAAATTTAGAACTAGATAGAATTATTTGAAATTCGACTGAAAAGTTCGAAATTCAAACTTGGTATCAGTCGAATTTTTTCAAACCCTTTAAAATGAAGAATTTTCAAATGTTTCTTGCAAAATTTGGAAAAAAAAAATTAATTTGATTTTCTCATATTACTCCAGTTATTTTTATTAACACTTTCCAACATAGTTGAAAGGTGTTTATGACTTTGGTTATTCTGCCTGTCTGTCTGTCCGTTCGCACGATAACTGCCGTAAAAGTGACTTTATCAATATTAAATTTTAGTATGTTGGTCAGACGGTCTGTGGAACATATAGGAATGTAAATGAATAATATCACCCAATTAGCTTTGGATTGAACTCGGATTGAAAAAGGGAAATACATTGAACCCTATGGGACCTAATTGTTTAAACATTAAGCAAAGTTAAAATTCTAAAATTGCTTCGAGAATTTTAGGAAATATTCAAATTATCTCATGAAATATATAAAAAAATTTCAGCGAAATAGGTTCGGTAGTTTTTAAATAAAAATTAAAAGAATAATGACAGCCATATTATATGAAGAGATCACGTGACCCATTTCAAAATAAAATAGGGCATCCATCTTTTTACCCAGTGTGAAAATCATCATTTTTAAAGTTCTTTCAAATTTATATTGAGTGTTGCATCCGTCTTAAAACCGCTTAATTTTTTCGTATTTTCTGTGCATCTATATTCTGCGTCAATGCAATTACAATAGTTTTGAGTTTAAATGATCAAAAAATTTTTGGTTATTTCTAAAACGAAGCCTAATTTTAACGTATGCAGAATGTAAACAAATCAAGTTATAAGGTGAGTTGTATAAGAGTTACTGAATTTTTTTAACGCAAAATTATTTAGCTTTGGAGTTTGGAATATAGGTAATATGAATCATATATTCATTGATTTTATAGAGAAGCAGACTATTGTATAGCATTGCCTTTTTCGATCAGTTTTAAGCATAGAGTTAGAAAGTACATTTACCTCCATGGTTTTAAGTTTTTAAGTAAAATAAATGATTGTAGTACTGTGATAATTTAAAAAATATATATCGCCGCTGAATATATCGTATTTTATAGATGTTTAAATGAAATTGCAATGCAGTTTTAAAGTGTTTCATAAATCAATGCTTTATGCATGATTGGTCTTTCTTCTATCTCATCAGAGAGAGGCTAAATATTACTTAACATTTATCTCTTAAATTCAAATGAATTGAAAAACAGTAGAAAAGCATCTAAATATACTTAAATTCAAATGCATAACGTTCATTAAAGTGTCGCAAACTTTGAAACCCCAGCTGCACAAATAAACACGTCTTGTTAACATCCACTTTCATTTACAAAATGCTACCTTCCCTTCAACACCTAACGATTAGTAATCCGCGGCTTATCTAGTGCGAACGCGCGCCCGACCGCTTTGAGCTAACCTGTCGTTGACGAACCAACACTCAACGTCCCCCGCTGATGAGGATCGTTCAGCATCCGACGTTTACGGAGAACAAGGGGTGGCACGTGCACTGGTCGCGTGTGACAGTCACGTTCCCATGGTGACGCCGGACGTTATTCTTCCACATGCACGTGACTCGTGAAATCGAAGCCTGGTAAAGGGACGTCGGGGAGGAAAAAAGGGATAAATGGGAGCAAGGGGACTCCCAGTGGCTTCTATAACTCATCCATTCAGTCAGCGGTTGCTGTGTTCTATTATGAAATGACTTGCACCGATAGAAATTGAGGAGATGGCAATCAGACTTAAATTAGACGTTAACACACTTGTTAACACCTTTTCTTGTGGGAAAAATGGCATGGGTGTCGGACTCTGATGTAGAAAATTGAGGCGATAAATTTGCTATTTTGATGTTGTGTGGTCTACGGATTATACATTCACATAAACATAGGACTTATTTTGGCGAAAACAGTTTTTGAAGAAGAGAGAGATAGAAAAAAAATTAAATTAAATCCTAAAGTGTAAACGCTGTTTGACAAGCCTGATTCAACTGATTATTCTTGCTGAACCAACATTTTTTTATTTTTCACAGTGAACCGTTACTTCCAGAACCTTAATTTTTGTTTATGATATTTTGCTATTAAATTAAGTACACTATTATTTTAAGAAACAATACAAATCAATAATCTAAAACAATTCCCTCCTACACCCTGCTTTTCAGATCGTTGTGAAGACAGCCCCCCCCCCCCCCCCCCCCCCAACTGATCACTTCATATCTCTACATCAACGAAAAAGAAAAAGAAAAAAAATCCCCAACTTCTCAACCATTGACGCACCATTATTTCATATTTCCCCCAATCGACCCTCGGGGTCCAGACAAGTGCCGTTTTCAACCCTATTTTGATCCGAAAGTATATCATTCAATATTCATCATTCATTGCGTCGATCTCCCTGTCGTCTGGACAGTCACAGACCCACGGACAGTCGACTTTGCTTACTACTTATGTTGGGCAAGAGCATAGGAAAAAGCAACGAAAATGGTTTTTCCGATTCGTTGGGAACTTCTTCGGTGTACTTCCCCGTCATCTTGGCTCATTGGATCTGTTTTGACTTACAAATGGATGTTATTTTGGAGAAAAAGGATAAGAATGTTTCTGTTTATTTTTGCATTTTTATCTTAAGGGCTACTTTTAACAATGCTCAGTCATATACATTTCAAAATTGCACCCCATTGGTACTTTATAGTCATTTTATGCAAATGTGTGTTATTTTGGAGAGAAAGGATAAGAATTTTTCTTTTTTTTATCTATAGGCATTTGAGGGCTGTTTTTCCGAATGCCCAGTCATATACATTTCAAAATCGCACTCCATCGGTACTTTACAGTCATTTTACGCATACGGGGGGGGGGGGGGCAAATTTGGCCAGGTTAAAAGCAGTTTAAACTAAATCTCTGCTACCTTGACGGCTAAAACAGGAATCATAAAACTGCAGGGCGAAGTTTAGATCCTCAGTTCAGACGGACTGGTCGGGCTGTGAACTAGTAATGAACCCAAAAATCTGAAATTAAAATATTTTGTTAGTGACAGCACAGACTGTTGATTCAAAGTATCAATCGATTTTGTGAGGCAAAATATAACCTCTTTCTTATGGACAGAAGGAGTCCGTTAACAAATAGTGGCATCACATGGTCCAGGAAGGAAAGTGTTGGCAACTGGAGAATAAAAAAATAATAGTAAAAATATGTTGTTGTTTACAAATACCGGTCATTTGGCCGCTAGGCCATTAGACAGAGAGCTCTGCAGTATTTCTCAATGATTGAATTAAAAGTCACCAGTGCAGGGCACACGTCCAAATATTTTCCAGACATACTGTCCTAGGTTATATAAAATACAATCCATGGAAGCAGCAAGTCCAATACGATGGAGATGAGCCCTGAAACAGTCATGACCGGTCAGAAGCTTGAACCTGGCCACTGCTCTCATCGAGGAGCCCCTGAAATGACAGAAATGTTCTTGCTGAGGATGCTCCATGACTTTCCTTCAGATGCCTCCAAAGATTCTGCCTCAATTTCTTTTCTGTGTATCATTTTAATGTACAGTTCCGCTGAATGAAATGTCATGGACTATTTTTTTTGTACCCAAAGCCCACTTTTTCATTTCCTGGTGCTTGCTCTGCAATATGTAGACATCCACTGTATAGTGCTTCTGTGAGTTAGGCCTTTTAAAAGCGTCTTTGTCTCTTGAATCTGGGTACCGTTGTGTCTCTGGTTGCCGGAAAGTGCCTGGAGAGCCGAACTAAAGTCCTAAAGAATAACTCTGTTGAATGAAGGACGAAGTGCAAGTTGTTGCAATATATAGTAAACAGACATAGGAGGAGAGAAAATGAACAGTAGAAGAATTCAAATCACTTTCTCAGCGAATAAAGCTATAAATTTAAAATATCCTGTTATGAAGTAAATAGGTAAATAAACAGTTTCGAAATCCTAAAGAAGGACAATAATTTGGCTTCCGAAACAAGTTGATTCAACGCGTCAATTGTTTATGCTGTTACTAACGAACTATTTGAATTGCTATTTTAGACAGCAGTTTGGGTAGATGTGTAGCAGAAATATTTTATGAATGACATAAATATTCTTTTAAATACTGTTAATTATTAATAATCGTTGGTAATTAGAAATTAATATTGATAAATTAATAATTATGTTATGTATGGATTGTAATTAATCATTAATTAATCAATGGTATAAATCGTAGCAATGAACATAAAAAATAACCTTGAATCAAATCCAGGGCACATTTCTATCAAATTATACATCTATCTGAATATCTTTTGCATGTTCTAATAAGCAATCCATTGTATTTGAGAAACATAATAACAAGAAAGATGAATCATGCATAAGGCATTGATTATGAAACACTTTCCAACTGAAATGTAATTTTACTTAAACAGTTCTAAAATGCGATACATTCAGCGCTGATATATTTTAAATTAGCACAATACTACAGTCATTTATTATATTTGAAAACTTGAAACTTCACCGAAAAAAATAAACTTTATTCAAATAACGTCATCGAAATATAAATCGTCTGGCTCTCTATGTAAAAACAGGGAATATTTCATTTATGAACTCTTACTCCAGACTCCTGAGTTAAATACTTTTGAATGACAAAAATTCAGCAATTCTCATACAACTCATCTTACAATCTTACTTGTTCGCAATAATACAATACTTGTTTACATTCTACATCCCCCCCTCGTTAAAGTTAGACTTCGTTGTAGAAATAATTAAAGTTGGATGATACTTTAAACTCAAAAATTTTGTAATAGCGTTGGCATAGAAAATAGATACACAGAAAATACGCAAAAATAAAGCGGTTTTAGGACGGATGTAATACTCAACATAAATTTAAAAAAACTTTAAAAATCATGATTTTTACACTGGGAAGAAAAGATAGATTCCCTATTTTATTTTAAAGTGAGTCACGTGATCTCTTCATATTATATGGATGTCATTATTATTTTAATTTTTGTTTAAAAAACTACTAAACATATTTCGTTGAAATTTTTTTATATATTTTATGGGATAATTTGAATATTTTCTAAAATTTTCGAAGCAATTTGTGAATTTTAATTTCATTCAATTTTTGTAAAATGAAGTCCCATAGGGTTTCAATGTATTTCATTTATTCAACCCGAGTATAATCCAAAACTAATTGGGTGATATTATTCATTTACATTCCCATATGTCCCACAGACCGCCTCAACACACATACTAAAATTTCACTTTGATAAAGTCATTTTCAGGCAGTTATCGTGCGAACGGACGGACAGACAGACAGAATGAACAAAGTCAAACACTTTTCAACTATGTTGGAAAGTGTTAAAATGTAATAAATTTTCTGATTAGTTGAAAACTTATTTTTCTCGAATACTCTACGTATCTTAACTTCCAAAAAATAAATAAACTACAATTTAAATTATCTTAAATGTCTTTAATAGTGGATGATTGGAGATTCATTTGAAATGTTCGTCCATTACAATAAGTATTTACGTATTTTAAGTATTTATTGTAGTTTAAAAATAATGAAGGGGGTAAATTTTCATTCTTTACGGTTCCTTAAGATACGTAAATGATGGATGGTAAGTTTTAAAAAATTTCTTAGCGCGTAACTCAAATACGTATCGGTTTCCCTTAGAGAGTCCATCATTGATAGTCACTTTCTGAACAATGTGACCTTTGTCGAATAAAATGCCCCTTCTCCGGAGCTGTCACTTCGTTATCAAGATTAAAATAAAAGTTATTGATATGCAATGCGTCTTGGCATGTATACATGTCATACATATTGGATTAGTTCATATATGAACTAATCCACTATTTACTATTTGGCAATAAGTTGAATAATTGCCACTAATTAGTTTAATAAACAACTCCTGTGTAATTAGTTAGGTAAAAAAAGTTTCCTTTAAAATCGTGTTACAGTATAAGACATGCCGTATTTCTTTAAATTTTCCCCAATGTGTCCCGTGATCAATGCGTTAATATTTGAAAATCCTGACAAATTGGTATCAGTACCAATTTCCTAATACGAGTCTATTTCTGTATGCAAGTGAGCGCGCACCTGCATAACAAACGTTCGCGTGATCAGACAAATGATTCTGTTTGGAACTCAAAACGGATTGTTTAGTGTTCTTTTTAAAGTCCATCCATTGATTTAAAATCTTTCTGTCCTTCCATTTTGAAAAAACATTTCCGTTTTCCCGTCCTGTTCGCAACATTTGATAAAACTCGGTTTTCGGAAGAATCTCCCCCTTGCTAAAACACAGGTTTGGCATTCGACGACTGGCTGACAGCCCATATTTTCAACTCTGGAAAACGGACAATTGTTCTTCTGTGGCACGGTCATCAAGTATTCATCAGTCATGGCGCAGATGTCAGACTCCTCCGAGGGGTCATTTCCGATCGGGACACCCTCTTCTGTTTGGACATCACGATTTTCCGAAGCCATTCTCAAACATCCAGAAAAGAGGGGGGAGCCTATCCTATATGGAAATGGGTCTCCCGATTTTCCGGGGTGGTATTTTTGATACCGGACTTCATTTTGCCTGTTTTGACTTGCAGATGAAAAGCTGCTATTTTCTCAGCAAGACAGGGGGTGTTTCGACCCCGTCTTGGGAGTCTATTTGGAAAGAAATATTCTGCATAGCCATTTTGAGTGGGGAATATAAATAGGCGGTTTTTCTTGTCAAGCTGTTAAAAAGATTTTCATAATATAAATTAATCTTTGCTATACTGGAGGCCACTCACAACTAAGTGACGATTTAAATGTACTCAATGTGAAAGTGAATTGTGATGTTTTAAAACCCATCAAATTATGATTTTATTTAGCGTTTTTGGCTCCCTTTCTATCATTATATCTGAACTAGAAGATGTGCCTGTCATATCATGGAATTAAAAATGTGCAAAGCATTGCCTCCCATTCAGCGTTATTTTTTTATCAATTTGGTGACATTTTTATTAATTTGGCGACATTTTCGTCCATTTGACAACATTTAAAAAATCTCGCCAAGTTGGAGATATTCCGCCCATTTCAACACCAAAATTTTGCCAAGCGTTACCCAGTGATAGATAGATAAACAGACAGGTCAATCAAGGTGTTTATAATTATAAATAATCTTTATTTTGAAAATGCCAATATCCATTTCATTTTAAATATTTCCTAAACTCCTCATCATGTCTGAGCAAACAGGTTATCAAAATGTAATAGTTAATTTTCATTTAAGGAATAAGTCATCTGGTTAACCCTCAGTTTCACAATTTACTTCTTAATCGACTCAAAACATTTGGCACTGTTCATAATTTTCTTCTCACCTCAACGACCTGCATTGCATCTTATCAAGTTTTGCTAGAATTACTAGAACCTAAAATACCTATAATACAGAGTGTTCAAAAAGTCATGCAGCTCATGAGAAATCACAGTCCATCTGTATAACTACGGGTTTGTGTATAGCACTCAAGAATAGATAGATTCGTTGTTCCAATGTGGAGACAATCTTGCAGCAACTTACAGCACTACTCCTGTAAGCAAAAGACGAAACAAAAATATCGCATACTGTTGTCTTTTTCCATGTGTTTTGTGACATATTGAACACCGTATAATAATAGTAATAAACCAAGGCACAACCAAACATTAGACACACATGTTTATTTATTAAATATTTATTTACGTTAGTTTATAGGGTTCATGTACAATTACAAATTATAATGATCGTATAGATCGTAATGAAAGTATATTAACAAATAAAAGCTCTAAGAATTTCATTCCTAGCGATCAAAAATATTTATACCCAATTAGTAATAATCCAATTAATCATTATTTTAAACGAATTGTATATGCTCTCCAAAGTAAAACTATCGTTATTTCTTATTTAGATACTGTAATAACATACCACTATATTGTCTATACAATATAGATCAGCCCATGTTAGAAACAGGGCCGTAGTCAGGCAGAGGCAGAATTGGCTAAGTTCCCCCCCCCCCCCCCAAGAGATACACTCAGCCCCCTCTGATGAAAATATTAAATTTTTAGTAGTGATATGAAATTTCATGTAAAATGACATTGAAATTTTGCATTAAAAATGTCTTTGAAATGTTTTTATAAATGACTTCATTTCAAAATGTTTTTAATCTATCTGAATGTGTGATTATACTAATAATCTCTTTATTTACATATTTAATTTAAAAATATTTAAAAATTATGGCAATAGTATTTAGGATACTTTTATATAATTGTGGGGTTCACTGTTATACAGTATAGAGTCAAAATCAACTGATAAATAGGTAAGAGTTAATATTAAGCATTCACTTGTATTCACTCTCAGAATGTTTCTACAAATGATTGACAGCTTTATGACTCGTTAATGCTCACATTAAAATCAATTGTAATTATTATATATTAATATGGATGTATAGTAGCTATATGGATATCAATAATCAGCTCTTAGTTTGCAAATATAAATATGCAATTATTTGTTCATAATTTCTATGAATTGAAATATATAATAGTAATTATTACGGTTTATAAATGCTAATGATTCATTGTGTTTTGGGTGAGCCCCTTTTTTAAGACTGTTGATCTCTCTTTTAAGACTGTTGATCTCTCTTTTAAGACTGAATATCTTTACTCAAAGCTCCCAACTATGTATGCAATGAAAGGATTATACAGAGGAGTCACTAAACTATTACATGAACGATTTTCATTCGAATATCTTTTTCGCAATTCATTTCGCAGCAAAAATCTGTTGAAAATATGACTTACTACTCCCCCCCCCCCTCTCTGATTTGTCTAAATGCTTGTGATGTTTTAGACGCTGGTTGAGCTCCAAGATCTGCTCCGTGGTTAAAGGTTGGTTATAGCATTGTCGTTGGAATGCTCAATGACGTAAATATGTTGCAATGTGTACTTTTGTACCGTTGTCATAAATATGTGTATTATTGTGATCATAAATCTCCAATTTCTTTCGGAGTTTGGATCTAGTCTGTCTCTTTCATTGTTATAACAAATAGCCTCTTTGCAATTCTACCATGCTTAATTGACTTATTTGTTGATTTACCTGTAGACTAACTGGTAAATTTGCTTAACACATGTTTTTCAACCATTAGGGACGCTCTGCTCGCTACGCTTCGCCATTCCCCTTCGGGAGGCTTCGTACTTATCTCTCCTAAAAATTCTACTTTCAAAAATATCTTTTTCTATCCCTACCTATTTTCCGCAAGCGGGAAAAGCAGGGATTTTTCTTAGCCCAGGGACTGAATTCCTTGATCCTGAACTATTTCATGCCAAACTCAAGTTCAAACCGATAAACGGTTTATTTCATCGTGTTACCCTATTATTTCTTTATAAATGTACTAAATTTTATATCGTTGTATGATATAGTTTTTGCGGTATGAGACAGGGAAACCGCTAAACGTGCGGATATGAAAAAAAATTTTCACTTCAGAAGTGTATAAAAATAAAATATCTCAAAAACTACACCGAAATAAGAGAAGGGGCTCCGTCCTACAAAAATTCACCCATGTAGGTACCTACCCTGCAAAAATGAGTGGTCTTGCTATTGTTAGTCTATCCAGGACGTGAACTCGCAGCTCAAATATTTTGTCTTTGATTTCGACATTAAATATTTCTGAAACTACAATATTTTTCAAAAAACGGTTTATTTCCCAGCTTTTTCTATGAGTGTACCAAATGTCATATTTTTATATGCAATGGTTTTTGCAGTACGAAGCAAAGAATCCCGAGAAACGAGAAATTTGCCGACTTTCTTTTAATATACTAGATAGATAGTTGGTTATAAAACGTCAAACCGATGCCTTCCTTTTCCATTGGTTTTATTCCTCATTCATAGTTTATTACCTTCGTTGACCTCAGAGTTTATACCGAGTCGTGTTCAAAGAGTCATTTAAAGAATTTTGAAATCATTGAGAATTGATGTTTGACTCTAGCCTCCTTCATTCTTTGCCGAAAATATATTTATCCCCCAATATATCCCTATAAACTATCATTCAAATGGACTTCCTCAAACAATATTTTTTTTTTTTAATATAACAACGTGGAACTTTGGGAGATACAATAATGTTAATTCGAATGAGCAGATTGGAAGAAAAATTAAGCATGTAACAAAATATTCGAAACAATTATATCAAGGTGGACATTTTATTGATAATGTGGCAAAAGAAAAGAAATTTTGCTTAAATATTAACATAAATAAATAATTAATTATTCGTCATCTAACATAGGCGCTATTGAACTATAACCCAGTAAACCTATTTCAAATTTTAAATTATGATTTTTCTGTGAAATATTATATCATTTTTATTTTAGTGTATAGATAAGAGAAGTGAGGGTAAAGTAGCCATTCAAAGAAAAAAAAATTAAATCATAATCAATGTATAATATAAAAAAATGCTTGGACGCCATTGTGATTACAAGCTAGTAACATTAAATCTATAAACATTTTTATTTTCCTTACAACGAATTGTAACGTATAGGGGAAGTATTGGAATCGTGTCGAAAGTCGCAACTCGAGCACTCGCTAGATCCGAAACTCGAATTTGAATTTTTGACTATGTTTCAATACATTTAAAATAAGTTATACTTTGTATGCAAAGAAAGTAATTAAGCTGAAGAAAAATCAGCTTAAGAAAAAAATGATTATTATCTATTTAAAAATGATCACAAAATGTTTTAAGTTGTTACTAATTATAATCACCTTATTTACAATACAATTTGCCAAAATTTTTACGAGCTATTTCTACAAATATCTTTGCATCCGTTTTGCATGCAAAGTGTGCACTTCGGTGTTTAAAACAGTTTTACAGGCAACTTCATAAATGTATGAAGTTGTCCTTTTAAAATGATAGTTGTCATTTAAAAAAGCTGATAAAACGCTTGCAATAAATAAGTTAAACCTGCGGACCCATTAACAGCAAATGACAACTGCCATTTCGTCAGCTTATGAAGTATTAGCAAATAAAAATATTTACCTATAAAAACAATTTGATGACATAGACCTTAGTTTTTTTGGATGAATATTTTTATTTTTGACAAATAAAAATATTTATCTCATAACTATAACTATTTTCTATGAATATCTACGTACCTACGTAAATTTACCTTCAAAGTGTGTACTCTGGTGGTAAACATAGTTTCTCAGGAAACTGCATGAAGTGAAAGTTACCTCATGTATTATTGAATAAAATTGTCCAGCTATAGTAAGAATCTGATATGGGCAGCACATGACTTTCCCTACGGAATCAAATTTATTTACTCGTTATTTCTTTAATAATTCATTAAATGGAGTTTCATTGCGTAAAAGAACCCTAAATTTGCACTTTTAATTCGATTTTCATTTTTATTTGGTAACTAGACGTATTTTCAAAAACTAAAATATCTCGAGAATGGCTAGTTTTACAGTAATAGTAGGGTTTGTCTTATTCTTTTCATCGTCAAAAATGACGTATAAAACAAGCATTTAATGGATACATTTGAGCATGGAGTTTTTTATTTTAGATTTTGGCGATTTTTGAGGATTGTTTCGCAAAAGAAAGGTTATTTCCTCTCGAATCGCATCCAACTCTAATCAGCACCAGGGTAGCCTACAAGCAACTTACCTATAAAATGTTATGAAATTCGGTCCATTAGTTTTTAAGTTAGAGTGGATGCATACATTACACATATAAACAGACTCACACTCAGACGTTACGCTAAAAATAGTTTTTTCGAGTTCTAGAGGTCCCAAAACGTGTAGATCCGTCGAAAGTTTTAGTTGCGATTTTCTATACAATTTCAATACTTTCCCTATGCATCACCATCTATTGCAAGGAAAGTAAAATGGATGGTGGTTACTTATTTTGATTATTCTTCTGACAAAATGTATAAATTTGTCGCTTACTATAAACATATATTGCGATACAGTTTGCAACTCATTTTCACGAATTATAACTGTCTATACATTTTTTATGCAAATGTTCTCGTTGGAAAACCAGTTGTAACAGGCAACCAGCCAAAGAATATATAGAAATGAAACTTACGCTCATGCAGAATCGGAATAAAAATGTTCAGATAGAGTGAAAATTATGATTGTTATCTATTTAATAATTTTTCTTAGAAAAAGTTACACATTTGCTGTGGTTACAGTTGCTAGAGTCGTTTGTTTCCAATATAACTTACTGTAACACGGAAACAAATTTACGCTAATATCTATCTATCTGCCTGCAAAGTGTGTATCCTAGTGGTAAAAACAGTTTTACAGGCATTTAGAGGAAATGGCAGTTGTCATTTAAATCGGCTATTAATAGTATAGATTGTAGTTAAGCTTGGACTTTTGCAATATTGAACAAAATTGTTCAGCAGCTATAATAAAAATTATGATGGTTATCTACTTTATGATTATTATCTTTAAAAAAATATAAACGTGTTTCAGTTGCCATTAAAATACTATATTTTACTATAATCATTTAGTAGTGAAAACTTGGCATTTAAAATGTAAGTAAAATAAAAGCATATGTGGGATAATAACGAAATCAAAATTTGTTGGGGTTTTTTTTACTTACGAAATTTTGATGTCCTTACTCGGAGTGTGCTATAGAATGAAATTTATTTTCATTTAGATATCGATAGATTTTGCTGTCTCTCTTTAAATATTTTATCTTGTGGATGTCTTATTGGTATTGATGTGCGAAATGATTGTTGTTTTAAAGGCCATCCATGTGTTTCCATTAACACGTAGAAGAATTTCTAAACGACCATTCTTCGGTCATTTTAGAGACATTTAACTGCAGTTCTCAATTATTTTTCACGTTTCATGAATATTACAGTAAGCAAAATGAGTAAATGTATAAATTGATGAATTTCCAGTGAGCAATTGTATAAATTGATGGATTTTCATACTAATAGATTCAAATTAAAAGTGTTTTTTGATTGTATGTTTTTTTTTTTAAAGAAAATAGATCGATGAAGGAAGGGGGTAGAATTTTAAATACACATTTATTGCGAAGCAATTTTTTGTTTAACTTATAAAATTTTCATGTTTTGAAATTAACAATAATGGACATGATAAAAAAATTTAGTATCCCATTTCTACAAATTGAATAGAATTTTAGCGCTCTTCCCTTTCGAGTTTCTGTAATTGCCAACATGGCATCGAAGAACTAACTCTTCGCAAAATGGAAACAAAAAATTGTATCTCTTCGAAATTCTATTCATTCTATTTCAAAATGGCGTCAAAATGTTCAGCTTATTCCGCACTCCTGTCAAAGCACATTCCATATCGAACATTTCAGAACTTTTTCCTCTCGTTCCCCCTTAGCCCTGCATTTTCAAAGATCTGCAACTCGACGACAGGCCTCAAGTGGAAATCAAACGACCGAGAACAAGGCAAACCTCCCCCCTTCCAAATATAAATAAGCCATGTATACATATATGTGCTACGTCATGGACCGTGTGAAAAGCGGCCTTTTCTGCATTGGTTGACCCTTGTCCGAGTGACATGTGTCGTACGCGTTCCATTCGATTCGAATGCGAGAGGAAGGGGAGGGCTGAAGAGGGTCCCCCTCTTTGCTTCCGGAGAAGATCTCCATCCTCTGTATCTCTTCTAGGAGGGTGGAGGGGGGCGTTCAGTTCGTTCCATTTTCGACTGAATCAGCGCTTATACATGCCCGGATGAATTCGGAGAATATCAGACAGCAAGGGAGGGGGGGGGGGGGGGTGCTCGTCATGAGATCTTTGAGCACAACCCTGAGTGTACCGGAGAACCCCCCGCATTGATGGTGAAATCTCTCTGAGAGAGCACAACCGAAACTTAACTCTTTGATATATTTTTGAAAATTATTTACGACGTTGATTAAGTTGTAAAAGTGAAATGTGTCCAATGCCTAGCGAAAGTACAGACAAGATAGTTGTGAAAGTTGGTATTCTTCTTCAATGTGGTCAAGCCAACAACTTCCCGCTAAATGAGCTTATCAGATGCTGGCGAATGTTACATCGGTAATGCCATCTAATGAAAGAAATGTCCAATGTTAATTACTATGATTACTTGAGAATCACTCATTAAAGTATATGTAAAGATACATACAACTTAAGCAAATAAGAGCATGCATGCTGTTTGCTTAAGATGCAGAAACATGCATCTTAAGCAATAACGTGTTTGCGAGTGCTTGAATGGTAGCAGCAATGGTAGTACCACTCATTGAAAGAAAGTCCAATAATAAACATAAATATCACTTTAGAATCGCGTACGAATGAGTGACGCTAGAGAGGCACCGTCTTGCCTAACAGCTTTGGATGAGAAAAACTCCAAATTAACGGAAAAACAATGAAAATGCATAAGTGAATAAAATAAAACACTGAGTAAAACAAATATGCAATATATGAAGCAGACGTATAACTTAAAAATTCTGAAAAGTAAGCGAACATGTAAAGCAAAATGAACTAACATTTGGAACAAAATATGATAATGATATAAAATACACAATTAGAATTGGTAAACACAGATGACTGAAAATGCATAAGCATGGAAACTAGATTAAAATAGCGTAACATTAATACAAAATCATTCTAAGCAAAATATGTATATAACTGCAATAATATTCTGAAATACCTTAATCCATACAATGAAAGAAAATTGGCTAACAATACTAAAATATCGATAATGTCTCCAGTTGCATGGAGCCAAAATGGTTTTGCTTGAATAACATCTTTCCTTATGGGTAGTTTGACTTCTTTAGGTGGTTTATAAACACTTTAAAATTTGAAATATCGAAATTATAACCATCTTTTCAAAATAGCCTAAAATATTGAAATATCGAAATTATAATCATTCTATTTCAAAAATTAAAAATTTGATCGATAGATATTCTTATAGTAATATATATATTCTTATAGGATTATATATTAGGATTATATTATATATTCTTTATATATATATATATATATATATATATATATATATATATATATATATTATATATATATATATATATTCTTTATTATATATATATATATATATATATTTTGCTCGTCATGGTTGCGCTGATGAGGTGTGTTTTGAGGTATTTATGTTTCCTTTATTGTTCCAATCTATATGCTTGTCGTCCATATAACACAAGTTTATAGATAAAATCTATCTTGTGTTTCAGAAACAAGCATTTTTGTGTTCATTTCGAAGGGATATATGGACCCGAAGAGAATTTTTTCGAAATGAACTTAACGTAAGCCTAAATCTCTTCCATGTGCAAGCATTTTTGCTTGATTTTTTTTGTTTTCTTATTTGCATTCCTCATTTTTGAAATTTGTTGATTGTCTTTGTCTTTATGACCTGCATTACGCTATATTATTTCCTCTTTATGTCTTAATTTCTTTTATTCCTTTGTATTTTGTAGAAAATTTTGGAATAGTGTATTATGAGTTACTACATACATTCTAACTTTGGATTTACTAATTTATATTTATATATATATATATATATATATATATATAATGTATATATATATATATATATATATATATATATATATATATATAATGTATATATATATATATATATATAATATATAAAGATTTATTATAAGATTCTTTCTTACAGGATTATATTATATATTCTTATAAGAATCTTAAGCGGCTATACATTACTTCTTGCAGTTCATTGCTATTACTTGTAGTTTTTGAGATATAAGCGTTACAAACTTCAAAAGCGGAAATTTTTCAATCTTCTTGAACTGGACAATATGGTTCTTTGAAAACAATAAGAGCTTTGCGAAAATAAATCATTGATTTAAATTGATTTTCTACTAAACAGTTTTGTTATCTACTATTTATATCTTTTACTTTCTTGTAGTTTAGAAGATATTCGAGTGAAAGTAAGCAAAGTGAGGCAAAAACTCGCTCGGATAAAAACTTTTTAGTTTTTTCGAAAAAAAAAATCTAAAATATCAAAATATTGAAATTATTTTTACGTATTCCTAAACCGTACCCTAGTTCTAACAAAAGAAGTAACAACTGTTTACATTTATATCCGTTAGATTTGGAGATGTAAGCGTGAGAAATGTTTACATATTCCGTAACGTTCCGATTTCAACCTGAGATATCCCAAATTTACATTAAAACACAATTAGAAAGACAAGGAGAAAACTAAAACTAAACTAAAAATCTACAAGTATAGTAACTACATTAAAAAAAAGTCATAGCATAGTTATGAAATGAGTAACAAAAATATAGAAGAAATAAAACAAGTAATGGTGGTGATAAGGTAAATATAGACAAATTGCAGGCACATAATTTCCAAATGAAGAATTAAATACGAACTATAAAATTCGTGGTATTGACAAGAAAAAAAATGTAAATCAGGCATTAAACTATTATATTTAAGCACATTCTTTTTTTTTTTTTAATATTTGCTTTCTACTTTAAAAATAAAGACAACCAAAAATTGACCATAATTAAAATACTTTTATTAAAAACTCCTTTTACGACGTACTAAAATGACATAGAACTTTCGGGCATTACTATGCACTTCATCAGGGACAAACATGTTCTTAAATATAGGCCATAACCGCCAGACAAAATTTACATGCTAATCATTTTACATTTTTATATGCGAGGCCTATAAAATATAATTTAATTATAAAATACTAAATACAATCAAAGGAAAAAGGTTCATACATTAAATGGTAACCAATAGGAATGTCGTCAAAAAACGAAATAAAGCATCTACTAAATATTCAGAAAATCATATAAAGGTTTAACACTTAGTGAGTCCAGAACGAGGCGCTAAGCATAACTAAGGGTCTGAACGGGATCAAACGTGTTATTTTGAAATGTTTTCATAATATTAATTATTATGACGTGTTTCCATACTATTTTATTTGCTTTCTAATTTGTAAAAAAGGCCATTTCTGCTATTTCTATTTGCATGCAATTAACTCAATAACAGTAGTCTTTCGAATATATGGGCGGATATAACAGTGCAGTCGCACACAGAAAGAAAGACAGACATGCACACACACGCCAAAAGTAATTAATCCGTGTTCTGAATTTGTCGAAACCGTGTAAATCGTTCGCTGATTCGAGTATTTGTCCCTATTACCCTATTTTTCACTGAACCTTTTGTAGAGATAGTAAAAAATAAAATGTGGGCAGGGTGTCCCTATATAATGCAATGACTTGACTTCTTCCGCGTCGAAACAATGATGTAATATAAGATAAATAAATATAAGAGATAAATATATAAGATAAATGAATATATAAGATAAATAAATAAGATAAATAAATATATAAGATAAATAAATATTTAATATTTTGAAAATTATTTTCGCTAAAAATACGTAACATTAGCCAATTTGATACTACGATTTGAGCCCCTTATATAATGGTGATGGTGGAATACTCGTTTATTGATTTCTTCTAAGAATCACTTGTCTGTTCATCCTGCTTTACTTACATGGTAAATTGTTCTGTCTCGTACTCTAACTCACTGGACGGGTTTTAAGGAATGTCAATGTAACCGACAGCACCCACCTATCTTTCTTTGATCCTAGAAATTTGAAACATGGACTAAATTTTAAGTGGGGCTAAGGCTACCCACAAAATGTTCATGAAATTCGATGCAGCTGTTCTACTGTGATGATGAGATAGATAAACAAACAGACAGACAGACAGATAGATATATTTTCAATTTTATTTATATAGATAAAACATTTCATTCTCTTTTTAAGATATTGTCAATAGTACAAAATCGTACCAATAAAAATGCTACACTAAAGTTATGATAGTAAAATAATAATGTAAAATGTGATATTTCATACATCAAATAGCATATTTTTAATCGTTTGACAAGTAAATAATTGCATGTAAAGTATTTAGTATCTTAATATATTGCATGTATATTTTTTATTATTTGTTATGGCATGCTGAAATTTTAAAAGAATGAGTTAAGAAGTCATTTGTGTTTAGGTTGTGCACATTTTTTTAATGTAGCGAATAAACTGTTGTTAAGTTATTAAAAATTGTTAAAATTACTTGGAAAAAGTAAAGCAACCAACTTACAATTTCAAGTTACCATTGCATATTTCATTATATTAGTTAATGTTATTTTAATAATACAAAGCTAATTTAATCTTTCTTACATTTTCAATTCAATGGAATTATAAATGAAATATTAATGCCAAAAAATTCTATTATACGGCTTTATTAAATTTGCAAAGCTCCTGGGGTATTTCAAACTCTATAATTACGCAAAATTGTTTACTATTTGTTAATGTGTGGTAGTAAAAAAAGGAATATAAGATGTACTATATTAAACTGCCTGAACTTCTACAAATTATAATGCATAGGTTAATGAATGACATTCAACTAGTTACTTTCCTTATATACATAATGTATAAGGAAAGTATTGTGACGGGGTCGAAAATTCG
Source organism: Amaurobius ferox (assembly GCA_951213105.1). Taxonomy (NCBI): domain Eukaryota; kingdom Metazoa; phylum Arthropoda; class Arachnida; order Araneae; family Amaurobiidae; genus Amaurobius; species Amaurobius ferox. Next base: position 9,938,678 of record OX578145.1, read on the forward strand.
AATTCCAGTTTTCGACGGGAGATTTTTGAAGTGATGTCTGTGTGTGTGTGTGTGTGTGTGTGTAAGTATGTGTGTGTGTGTGTGTGTGTGAAAGTGTGTGTGTGTGTCAGTGAGTCTGTGGAGACGATAACTGACGAACGAATGGACCGATTCGAACAAAATTTGGTACAAAAATCACAATCCTTAAACACTGGAAGCCTATTGTTTTTATACGCAATCAAATGTTCAGAACACCCCTAAATTTTCGAATGAAATTTTGAAAAAATCGTCAAAAAATCAAAACCACTAATAAAGTTGCGTAAATAGACATTTCTTATGTAATTTTTTATTAGAAAATGATTGACATAAATTTTAGAACGCTAACATGAACCGTTTTCGAGATATTGAACATTTTTCAAAAAAATTATCAAATAGTTATATAAAATAAAAAAAAATATTTCCTCTTGAGAAACATATTCGCTTTTCATATGTAATACCATGCGATAAATTGGATGATATCATTCTCGTGGATCTAGCTCGTTCCATTCATGAAAAAAGATACTTTGAGTAATACTTTTGGATTTGAACGCCAATAGTCATTTATCTGCTGTAAGAATAACTTATTTCTTCATCCATAATGCTTGGCGAGATTTTGGCGACGAATTTGGCGGAATGTTGCCAACTTGGCGACTTTTTGAAATGTTGCCAAATTAACTAAAATCTCGCCAAATGCATAAAAATGACGCTAAATCATTGAAATGACGATTAATTGTCGAAAATTCAATATTTTGAAAAGAATATTAGTATCTACTATAAGAAAAAAACCTATTTATTTTACTCTGTAAAAGTGGTAAATTTATTACATTAAATAAGGAAAGTCATGTGTTGCCCACATCAGATTTTATTTTATCTTAATTCTAAATCATTTTTCAATTTACAACAACAACAACAAAATATAAATAAAATAAAATAAAAATAAATAAATAAATAAGCATATTGAAAGTTAAAGTGAGTTTATTTATGATTATCTTATATTCAAAGAAAAAGAAAGTATTCAGTAATCAGTTTAGTTTCAGCATACATTAGCTGTAAGTGAATGTACTGAAAAATTATTTAAATAAAATGCCTGATTAAGTATTAAACATATTTCTCAAACTTTTATTAAAACATCACTGGCTGTCTGAATGGAATCCATTCATCTTTGTCCCCAGAGATTTGAGTAATTATAAATATTTTATTTTAAGGAAATTTACAGCAATATTAATCTTTAAATCACCCATTGTAATGTAATCTATCGAATCATTTGTGAATAAACATAAATACAGCATTTCCTTACGTTTCATTTTGTTTGTTCTGCGATTTGTAGAAAATTTTAAACTTCCAAATTTAATGAATAATATTGCTTTACTGACAAATTATTATTCCTTTACACCGAACAGAGAAACAAAAGGGAAGTAAATAGCAAAAGCTCCGATCGCGATCTAGAAGATCTACTCGCAGTGGGCCTACAAGCCCAGACGTCAAAAGTTAGTGCTCCGGCCTCTGCTCTCGGAGGTGACGGTATAATCCTACTTCTCCCAAACGTCTGGCTACAGTTTTTCGGGAGATCCGCTTTCCTGTGGTAGCAAGAAACTGATTTGCCAACTGCTGAGCTGTGGTGCGCCGATACCTTTTTACCGATAGAACAATGTGCCTGTCTCCTGTAGGCGTCGTACTTCTAACACGACCTCCCCGTGACGCTTGCTACACATTCCAGTTGTTTAAAATGCTTGCCACAGTCGTTATTGTTGAGATCCAGACCGTCCGACCTACCAGAAAGGTGTAAGGTAACTGCTTGGACGGCCGGGAAGTGCCGCCCAATTTAGACCGGAACCCAGTGGGGGAGGCATCCACAGGGACCGTACCGTCCTTCCCTTACCACCAACCTCTCGAAAGGACTTACGGACCCACATGTTTAACGTGATCGTACTCCGCATGAACACGGCGGCAGTTGTGGCAGCGTGCAGAACCACGCGCAAACCACCGAGCTGCCGTTCCCGAAATGTGCCAACAGCACGCGGTGTTCCCAGGTGGTCACCCACCCAAGTACTAACCGCGTCCGATGCTGCTTGACTTCGGTGCTTGCCACAGTCGTGAAACAACGCTGTGGGCGATGTCGAACACCCTGGCAACATCTGTTATTTATTTATTTATTTTTGCCTTCCTTCGATCTTTCCAATAATACGGTCACGCGTAATATCATGTAAGTGATATCGGGAAGACATACCAAAAATTTCAAGTTCGTCAATTAAATCTTTCCCGTAAAACTTTCACTTGGAACAACAACTGTCCACACGCGTCAAATCCTTTAAATCTCTTATCAGCGCTATCACGTGACGAACAGGCGTAGAAACGAAAAATTTGCATAGGCACACCTCTTCTTACTGTATCCCGCACTTATTTTAATTTTCCACATTATGCTTCCTTTTAATTTTGTGGTTGATATGGGTGATAGTGTCATCCGTCCTTAGCAATTGTTCAGCAGTATATATATACATATATATATATATATATATATATATATATACATATATAAGATTTAAAATGAATAACGATTATAGAGGTGGAAAGATTGCGTTTACAGGGTTGCAGAAAGGTCAAAGGGGATTGCGACTCCTTTTCCTGGTTAGAAGCTAGCTTTGACTTCAAGAAAACGCTCCCAGAGACTCTGCACGCCCGAAACAGCAATCGAACTTGTCCGTGGGGATATATAATGACCGAATCCCAGACAACATATAAATAGGTCAAAAGAAAAGATCAATAAAATTGGAATTTTTACAAACCAACATGGTGAGAATCAAGATAGTGTTGCATAAAGCTAATAGACTTAGGAGAGGAATGCATACATAGAAATGTCACGACGAATATAGAGAGCATTCAGAAAAGAAGCAACAGATTATCCTAAGTAGGAGTGGAGTTGTATTCCAGGATGTCGGATAAATTAACATAATTTTTAGCACAAAATTTTTTGCAAAAAACATCGTAATAGTGTTTGATAAAGCGGAAGGGAGTTTTGGAAGTCCTTTTTGGGATTGTATTTTATTATATATATATATATATATATATATATACACTCATGTCCAAAAGTTAAGCATAATAAGTAAAATGCGAAAAAATCGGAGTTAATATGGATACAATGGTTCACAATTAGTTGTGGAGAATCGTGGGACGAAGGTAAATCATTGTGCTTATGCAAAATAGTTCAGTCGACGTCGACATGCGCAAAGCACCGGCGCACGTCGGAACGAGTATAAAACGGCTTCGAGCGACATGGCCAGTTGAGGCAGAATTTCACAATTGCTGTGGTACGGAGCGTTGTTATCAATCAAAAAAGACGAAAGATGTCACAAATATGCCAATTGGACATGTTTTTGAAGGGACGAATTATTAGAATGCTGGAATCCGGTCGATCTCAAACCGAAGCGTCTCGAATTCTGAATGTACCTCAGTGTGTGATCTCCAGACTGTGGTAGAGGTTCCAAAACACTGGAGATGTTACCCGACGACCAGTACCAGGTCGGCCAAGAGTAACAACCGCTCTTCAAGACCGATATTTGGGATAACTGCGCTACGTCAGAGGAACCGTTCTGCCAGATAACTGGGTTCAGCCCTGACAGCCGCCACAGGAATCACTGTTTCGTTGACAAACTGTTTACAGGAGACTCAGACACGTTGGTCTCTATGCCAGACGACCAGCAGTTTGCATCCCCCTGACGTCTGCACAGAAACGGGCGCATTTGCAGTGGAGTTTGGAACATCGGCAAAGGAGTGGACAACAGTGGGGCAATGTCATGTTCAGTGATGAGTCCAGGTTTAGCCTGCACACTGATGCTCATCGTACCACGATCTGGAAATATCGTGGAACACCTTTCCATCAGGGAAACATCACGGAAAGACATCGTTTTGCGTTTGGGGGAGTCATGGACTGGGTAGGCATCATGATGGACAGACATCCACATCTTTAACAAGGGCTTGGTTACCGGTCAAAGATACAGAGACGAAGTCCTTGAGCCTACCGTTCGATTGTTTCGAGGTGCTGTTGGTTCTGATTTCATATTCATGGGTGATAACGCCCTCCGCTACCCACCAAGGGTGATGCAGTTCCGCTACCATTCATGGGTGATGCAGCCCTCCGCTACCCACCAAGCTCCGTTCCGCAATTGAAAACTCTGTCTGTTCTCTGTGAGGCTTGGAACTCTTTGAGCACATAACTCATCCAAATCCTCATCGAAGTATGGGAAATAGTTGTAAGCATTCGTGGTTGCCCGAGGTTCCCATACACCGTATTAAACTGCAGTATCACATTGTTTCAATCATTCTGTTTTACTGATGTTGACACTCGTATTGTGACCCTTTTTCTTCAAACCCTTTTCTTTGGATAATAAAAGTCGTTATTATCCTTGTTTTCCATTGTTTTCTGCTTCTATAACCCTATTACACCCGGATACCGCGTTTCCTTCTATTAGGTAGATTTCCTGAAATTTTCACATAAACAGCAACTATGCTTAAATTTTGGACATGAGTGTATATGCAGGGTGTCCCAAAATCATTGAAACACGCTTTAATTTTTTACCTGTTGGAGATAAGTGGGCAATGTAAATTGCAAAAATGTTGAAAGTAAGGTAGGAAATAAGACTACGTTAATGAAATAGTCATGCCATTCATTTTCAAACAGTTACACTTTTTAACACTTTACAACATAGTTGAAAAGTGTTTATGACTTTGTTCATTCTGTCTGTCTGTCTGTCTGTCTGTCCGTTAGCACGATAACTGCCGTAAAAATGCCTTTATCAAAATGAAATTTTAGTATATTTTTCAGACGGTCTGTGGGACCTATGGGAATATAAATAAATAATATCACTCAATTAGTTTTTTATTGAACCGGGGATGAAAAAATAAAATACATTGAACCCTATGGGACCTAATTTTTCAAACATTTTTTAAGCAAATTTAAAATTCCCAAATTGCTTCGAAATCTTTAGGAAATATTCACATTATCCCACAAAATATATAAAAAAAAATTTCAGTAACATATGTTAGGTAGTTTTTTAATTAAAAATTATTTAATATAGGGAGAAAAACAAATTCAATTAAATTCTGACTTTTGGGATATCCACCAGAAAGAAAAAAGAGACATATTATATAATAAATATCTTTCCAAGAGTTTAATTATTTTGTATATGAGAGAGGCTTCACATTTTAAAATAAATTTGGTGGATAACAATTTTTCAAATTGTTTTAAATTTTATATAACTCTTCATGATATACTTATTTGATGGCATTTTTAATGCACTTTCCTACGTTCTAGAGAGTTAAAATTTGGTACACAGCTTAAATTTGTTGAACATTTTATTCTACAAAAATTTGGTGGATCTTTAAATATAGATCCTTCATTTGTTTCGAGATGGCCTGCAAATAATAGAATATCTCAAGAACGGCTAGTCCTAGAGTAATGGGGTTAGTCTTATTCTTTTTGTTGCCAAAAATCACGTATAAAATAGGAATTTAATTGATATAATTGAGCATACGTAGTCTTTTATTTTTATATTTAATAATTTTTGCGAACCATTTCGCAAAAATAGCCCGTTCCTTTTTCCCGAATCGTACTAGAATAACCTACAAACGATTTATACACCAAATTTTGTTAAATTTGTTCCATTAGTTTTTAGCTAGAGTGGATAAAGGCAATTTCTGCGGCCATTTCGCAAAGAAGGCAGATTCTTTTATTACGAATCGTACTATAATCTAATGAGCATCAGGATTTCCCACAAAAAACATACTTACCAAATTTTATGAAATTCGGTCCATCAGTTTTTCAGTTAGAGTGGTTGCAATATCCTCACAGAAACACACACAGATACACCCTTACACACACAGACGTCTTCCTAAAAATAGTTTTTTCGTATTCTAGAAGTCCCAAAACGTGTAGATCCTTCGAAAATTCGAGTTCCGATCTTCGGCACAATTCCAATACTTTGAATACATACACACACACACACATATATTATCTGTGTATCTGTGTATTATCTGTGTATCTAAATCCTTGCCTACGCAATTACAATAGTTGTGATTTTAAATGATCTCTAAACTTTTATTATTTCTTCAACGAAGCCTAATTTTAACTTATGCAGAATGCAAATATCTCAAGCGATTGTAAGGTGAGTTACATAAGAATTGTTGAATTTTTTTCACACAAAATTATTTAGCTCTGGAGTCTGGAATACAAGTTATATGAATGAAATATCCATTGATTTTGCATAGAGAATCAGATTATTTGTATTTCGATACAGTTTTAAATATTTAAGTATAATAAATTACTGTAGTACTGTGATAATGTAAAAGATATCACCACTGAATGTATCACATTTTAGAAATTTTTAAGTGAAATTGCATTTCAGTTGGAAAGTGTTTCATAATCAATGCTTATGCATGATTGATCTTTCTTGTTAAATTTTTATACGACCCCCTTAGACAAATTTGGTCAACCAGAAAATTTTTATTTTTAAAGCAGTAAGATTATTAAAAATAAACCGCATATCTGTATCTTTAAAATTGAGCGAGTTATATTTAATTGAAAATTGAACATTGTGAATGGGGATTCTATATCATATTAGAAACGTAAATGTGTGCGACATATCACGAAAAAGATAAAACTGGATGATAATACATAGGAGACATTGTATTTGTACATTGTATTTATACATTGTATTTACACATTTAGACATTGTACATCGTATTTCTAAAATTTGTAACGAAATTTGTCTCTTTATATCATTGTATGCATATTTTAATTATGTGCTCCAACCGCTTAGTGAGTACCACTGCTTTATATGATCTCTGTCTGTGTAATGCTTTATTTAGATGCATCTGTGATAAAAAATTTTGACCCATATTAATGTATTTCTGATCTAAACAATTTCCATCATCAATTTGTTTATGACCCCTATTTTCACTGATGAAACGGCCTTTCACATGCTACGGAAAAGTGGCATAAGTCAAATTTTTTCCTTTATCATTATTCAATTGATTTTAAAGATACAGATATGCAGGTTTTTTAATGATCTTGTTGCATTAAAAATAAAAAATTTCTGATTTTAAAAAATTTCTGATTTACTAAATTTGTCTAAGGGGGTCGTATAAAAAGTTAAAAAGTGTAACATTTTGAAAATGAATGGGAGGACTAATTAATTCACGTAGTCTTATTTCCTACCTTACTTTCAACATTTTTGCAATTTACGAGTGCATTGCCCACTTATCTCCAACAGGTAAATAATTAAAGCGCGTTTCAGTCCTTTTGGGGCACCCTGTATATATATATATATATATATATATATATATATATATAAATTATATATTATATATATATACATATATTATATATATATATATATATATATATATATATATATATATATATATATATATATATATAATATATATATATATATATATTCAAATGACTTTTGCATAGAGTTTCTCAGCTCTCTATATTTAAGGGCGTGTCATTTTTTCTTTCTTTAGTAACAAAGTGTATAAGGGAGATAAATAACTGTTTAGAAAAAGGGGAGAAAAAATGATTTATAGGAGTGAAAGTAAAAGTTTTTGCAACTTTCAGCAACACAGGCAACTCAAAGTCATTTTTAATATATATTTTTATATCGTACATACGGGGCAGCCAAAATCGATACTTTTCACCCGGCAGTTTTCCAAGACATCGTTTGCCAAGATTGAAAAATAAGCATTGTTCTTAACTGCGAAGTTTCGGAGCGAGAAAATAAAAAAAAGCAAACACAGAGTTTCATACAATTTCGATAGTTGAGGGGCACTTTCCTTTCTTTCAGAGTTATATCGATTCTTAGAATTTTATATCGGTTTAAAAATCAATAGGCGTTATTAAAAATTTTTCCAGGGTGATATTCTTCAAAGATGGGAAGGAGAGGATTAAAATATTCCAACGATGCTTAATTAACAAGAAAATTTCTGAATTACAAATATTTCAAATATGTCGAAAAATTAAAATTTTTGGAACTTTTCAGATTGTGACTTCTATTTTTGCTGAATGGTATCGATTGTTTCAGGAACATAAGTAATCGATTTAAGCCATCGATTTAGTCATCTTGATTTCAGAAGGCGATATGATATTGTTCATACCTCTGCTTTTTTCTCGTATTTCGAAGTGTGTAAAGACGACTAGAAAAGTATATTAGTTTGAAAATGGGAAAAAAGTGAGTTTTAGCGTACGTCTGGATTCAGATTGGATAAATTAAGACTTTATTTCTTAATGTGACAAAGACTCCATATACACTGCAATACAAAAATACATATACATTTTACAATCCTGCAACATGACATACACAGTTATCGATACTATAATAGTACCATTAAAATATCCAAAAATTAAAAATTAATCAAGCAGCTTTATTTATAATAAAACACTGTTAAAAGGGATCGCAACTACAAACGACAAAACCATGGAATTAGTGTGGAGACGAGTGAGAAGCTTAGAAATACTACAATGCGGAATAAGAAATTAAGAGGATATCAGCGCCAGATTTCACCCTTAGCGGCCGATATGTGAATTATTTTTTTGTTCTTCAGAAATCAAAACCGCATACTCCTGAACGTATGTGTACAAAATTGGGTTACAGTTCTCTCAGTAGTTTTTCCGACAGAGAGGTCTTCTTTTTCGACCTAGACCATCCGACCTACCCGAAGGTACAAGGTATCTATTTTAGGTGTTCAATTTCAATTATCCTGTATATTCAAAAAATATATTATACATTTTACATATTAATTCTAATTTCAACAAATGCCAATCTATATATCTTATAGTTGAGTGAAACTGACTAACTGACTAATAGAAGAATGACACAGCCCAAACTGATGTAGGTAGAGACTTGAAACTTTGCGTACTAATAAATAATAAGGAAAATCTAAAATTTTGTTCAAAAAATTTATAAATTTTGAAATTTTGCTTACTAATATTCTATAGTATAACGACTAGCCTCACAAAATTAGTTTATATACAATCCTACGCAGAAAATAAAATATTCTTAATGAGCTCTATTTATGTACAATCAACCGTTCTGGAGATATTTTAATTTATATATAAGGCCGGCGATATTTTTATATTTTATAATTAAAATTTTATGCAGTTGTTATTCCATTTGTAACCCTAGTAACAGAGTTGCGCTTCCATCACCGAAATTGTTTAGATTAAAGTGTCTGAAAACTCTGAAAATAAGGCAACCTACAGTGATCGGGGATGAACGAGTGTTTACAGGTCGCCATTTCCATGTTAATAGAACTATAAAATGGGCTCCATTTTTATACATTTATTTGAATTAGTTTTTGATATTCAGAACTTTTATTAAATGACCGTAGCGTGAGAGGAAATAGCTAGTATGTAATAGTTGTACTCAACAAGTACAAATATTACTCAATAGTACAAACTTTAAAAGACATTTTTTTTTCAATTTATTTAAAATTTCAAAATGTAAACGAAACATTCTGAAGTTTAAATATTTAAATTCAGCAACTTAAAAAAATGAGAATTAAAGTGTAAATAAAAACAATTATATATATATATATATAAACGTCAGCTGAAGATAAAATTATCAACATTTCCAGACACTGGTGGGCACTGTCGGCACTACAGCGATTATCAACATTTCCCCCGCATGTACATGCATAGATCACGGAATACATTGAAGTGAATGCATTCGTGAATATTTGTAAGTGTGTTAAGACATACACACACACACACCTCCACCCCTTCCCCAACCGATCAGAGAGATCTCCCAACGAGAACTGAAAGCACGCGGATTGTATTTATTCTCGCAGAGTACGGCCCTCGAGATTCTCAAACAAACCTGTTCGAAAACCCCCTCCCTGCCTCTCGCAATCCTTTGCTCCTGCGCTTCAAAAGCATCCCCCGGAGCACGTGCAGGGCGAATCTCTCCCCCTCTCCGCGTGTTTGCTCTACTTCGAACAAATATCTCTGAAACTCTGAAATCTTTCTGTAGAGAAAGATGGGGGGCAGAGAATTAAAAGTATCTCAAAATGTAAGGGAGGGGGGGGGGGAGTTTCAGCGGGAGCTTTTATGTTCGAAATCACTGCGAGATGCAAATATAAAAGGGGAGCCAGGGTCGCGTTTACACGTCCAATCGAAACTCAGCGAAGCCTGCTATCCAATCAGGGCGCTCGCTTCGTTATCAAAGGGGGTAAATTTCGAATGCTCTATCCCTTGCCTTTGATTTGCCCGCGCCGTGTTTACCCTTGTCCAAATCCGAGCCAATCTGTGTCCTACATTTCCCGGGTCGCTGTTTGCACTAAATCGGCCGATGAATACTCTACAACGAAATCGCAGACGCCTGGGGTTTACACTGCAGTTCTAATTTTCGTTCGCGTGTGTGTTCAGACTGACAAAGTCTTTTGTGTCGAAGTCTTCTCAGTTTGCCATCCCCCCCCCCATACGACGTCGTTTTGTATTGTTTAAAATTTACGTGAAACGCAGACCCGTTTTGTGAAAAGGTGACTTTTAATGCACACAATGAAAGCGCGCCGAAATCGTCTCTTTAAAGCTCCAAATTCATATTGACACTCGCGTTGAAATTGTAATTCGTCATTGTTTGGGGTCTTTCTATTAAAATATCCAGTCGCGACAGAATCTTCGGAGGTTGCTTTAAAATTCTCGGGGGATGTTCCCTCATGGAGATTTTATAGACTCCAAAGCTTTGTCGACTGATTCCGATGCAGAGACATAAATAGCGGGAATTCAACAGAAACAAGTACTTTGAAAACTTTGGCTTTCGACATTCGCATTGAACTTTTGTTATAATGAAGTCAAAACCGTTTATAACGAAGTCCAAAATAGTGAATTTAAAAGTGTAATGGCGAAAATAGAAATGTCTCTCTTTACTAAAAACAATGATGGTTTGCTTATTTGTAGAACGAAATGACTACTTTAAAGAAAATCGTTGTAGATACTTGAATTTCGTCATTTGCAGAACATGTTACGTAGTAAAATTTGTAGAGAACCTTGCTGCTCCAACCGGGAACCGAACCTTGAGTCTCAACTGAGCAATCGACGCTCTGTCGTTGAGCTACTGGGACGAAATGGCAAACTCTTATTGTTGAAGTGGACCCTACATACTGTGGCGTAGTGGTAGCGTGGTTTTATAGTCACAGCCAAATAACTCTCGAGTGACTTCAATTCTTTATTTATTTACAGCAATTAGGTAATATACAATTTAGGTTACAAATGTATCCAAATCTGATGTGAGGCGAATAGTCCGCTGAGGTCACTCTGACGTGTTCAAGAAAATGTCCACATCAATTTCCAGTGGAAAGTCTATGAGAGGTAATTCTCTAACTAGGTTTCAAGATGAAACTGACGTAAGTCCACGATGCGGTGACGTCCTGTCACGACAATATGCTAGACCCGGGTGGTCTGAATTTTAGACTAGCGGTAGTCTATCTGGATCGAGTCCTACTGGGCCCTCGATCTCTCTTCCGTTCCGTCCTTAGGTCAGGAACTATCGCAGAAGACTTCTGCTCAAAAACCAATAGTACAGGGCCTATGCCCGAGAAGCACTCTCTTTCCAAAAAGACGAGCTCTCTTGTCGAAGATCAGATCTTAACTGGTCTCTCAAAAACTGCTCCGGTCGCCCTCAGAAAAAGAGCCACCAGGGGACAATTTACTCTCTATTTTTTTATTGGATCTTAATATCCGTGATGTCATTTTTCTTGAGTCTCATTTGTCCGGAGACTCGTGCCAGTAAGTCTAGGGGACACTCCCCTCACGTCTGGAGCTAACGTCCACGCGATCACTCAAGGCGGTTCATGCCAGCTTAGCCTTTCTTTTTAACTGTCAATTTTCCAGACATGGTGGCGCGGGATTCGCGACGTCCATTGTTCTGGTGACCTCTGGTGTCTTTAACATTCAAAGGGTCACAGGTGTGCCCGGTCTGGAATTCTAAGCCCCAATTCCAATTCGGGGGGGGGGGGGGGGGAGATTTAATTACAGCTTCATTTGCTGAATTAATTTAATTCGGCACAATACTCCACCCTCTAATGCCAGATTGGCGGGCAACTGACCATCTGACTGACCACCTCCTGTTATTTTTACCTCAGGTTAGCCTCCTGCTACTACTACTAATTTTACCCAGGTTAGTATCCTACAGGGTCGTTACCCTCTCAATCTGCAATCGGTGCTCCATCTTCTAGAATCCACTGAATCAATACTAGTCATACTAGGGCCACCTTCCTTCCATATTTTCTGTTTAAAGAAAAAAAGATATGTTAACTGTTCTTATTTTCTCGGTTCTTTCTTTTTCTTTTGACCCTTTTTACTTTTATTTTTTATAATTTTCCTTCTCTAAATTTTATTCTAAATTTCTGTTTTTGTTTTCCATGTGCTTAATTTTTTTTTTTTTTCCTTTTCATATACTTTCTTTTTATATATTTTCTAAATTTTACTTTTAAAATTTTATTATTTTCTTTCATTTTAATCTATTTTTCATTATGTTTATATACCTCACTCTAAATTTTATTTGTCAATGATCTTTTTATCTATATTCGCAATAACCCTTTTCCCATTTTCGAAAAATGGACGTATTTGTCAAGTTCAAATATAATGTAAAACTGTCTGTTTAACCACACTATTTTTCATCCATTGTTACCTTTTTAGACCTAACTAAATGTTCGTTTGGCGGGATGGTAGACCTTGGGTGCCTCCTGAATGCAGGAGGTATCCTTTCCAGGCCGTGCAGCTAGCTACTCTAAACCCACTATGTGACTCGCACGGTCTGGGATCTTCAGACCTTCAACTTCCTATTGATGATAATAATATAATAGCAATGATAAAGGGGATAGTAGGCCTTGGGTGCCTCCTGAGTGCAGGAAGTATCCTTTCCCGACCGTGCAGCTAGCTACTCTAAACCCACTATGTGAGTCGCACGGTCTAAGGTCTTCTGACCTCCGACATCCTATTGATGGTAATAATATAATGGTAATGATAAAGGGGATAGTAGGCCTTGGGTGCCTCCTGAGTGCAGGAGGTATCCTTTCCTGGCCGTGCAGCTAGCTACTCTAAACCTACTATGTGAGTTGCATGGTCTGGGGTCTTCAGACCTCCGACATCTTTGCACTCACCTACAGGGTTTATTTGTTCCGGCGTCATTTTAAAGAACCTTGCTGCCCCAATCGGAAATTCAACCCTGGGTCTCCGAACTGGCCAGCGGACGCTCTACCGTTGAGTTACTGGGACAAAATTGCAATCTCTTATCATTGAAGAGCCGATCCATATCGACCATAAGAACTTTATATTTTTGGCAGTATCTCAATGGATAATCTCGACTGCCCAGTTCGAAGATCCGTGGTTTGAATCCCGACTAAGAAGACAGCGAGTTCTTTACAATACTATAGTTACAAATTCAGGAATAATATTCCTTCTCTAAATGATTTTTATATTTTTCGGTAAATAACCATCAAGATAACTAAAAAAATTTGATCTGGGCAGCACATGACTTTCCTTATACAATGCAATGAATTTACTGCTTTTACAGAAAGAAAATAGGTTATTCTTATAGTTGATACTTATATTCTTACCAAGACATTGAATTTTCGTCAATGAGTCATTTTCATTGATTTGGCGTCATTTTTATCCATTTGGCGAGATTTTTGTTAATTTGGCAACATTTAAAAAAGTCGCCAAGTTGGCAACATTCCGCCAAAATTGTCGCCAAAATCTCGCCAAGTGTTATGGACGGAATAATAAATTATTCTTATAGCAGATTGCCGTTCAAATACAAAAGTATTACTCAAAGTATCTTTTCTCATGAATAGAACGAGCTAGATCCACGAGAATGATGTCATCCAATTTATCGCATGATATTGCATATGAAAAGTGAGCATGTTTCTCAATAGTTAATATATTTTTTTTAATTTATTGTATTTTTTGATAAATTTATTTGAAAAATGTGCAATATCTCGAGAACGGTTCATGCTAGCATTCTAAAGTTTACGTCAATCGTTTTCTAAGGAAAAATTACATAAAAAATGTCTATTTGCGTAACTTTATTAAAGGTTTTGATTTTTTGATGATTTTTCGAAATTTCACTCGAATATTTAGGGGGCTTCTGAACATTCGATTGCGTTTAAAAGCTATAAGCTTTCAGTATTTATGGATTGTGATTGTTGTACCAAATTTCATTCGAATCGCTCCATTCGTTCGTGAGATATCGTCTCCACAGACTCACTGACACACACACACACACAGACATCACTTCAAAAGTGTTCGATTCGTGATCAGGGATACTTGAAACGTGTTCTCCGGTCGGAAACTCGAATTCGAATTTTCGACCCCGTCACAATACTTTCCTTATACATTATGTATATAAGGAAAGTAATAATAATTTAATGAATAAGCCCGATGCTATAAAGAGCTAAATGCAACGTAAATATAAACTGGTCAACTGCTTTCAAAGGCAGGAGAGAGGAGGGTCGATTGGATTAAGTTGCATATTTGATTTGAATAAGTAAGATAGGGCTTTTTGTCGATTCTGAAGAAAGTTGATTAGTGCCTTTGAAACCAGTTGACCAGTTCATATTTGTGTTTATTCTATATTTACAAAGTTTACTTTAAAATCAAAGACAACCAAAAAATAGGGTTGGAAGTCTTTTATTAAAATCTCCTTTTTACGACGTACAAAAATTACACGTCCGAAAGTACCACTGATGAAGGGCAGCTTCGCCACTGACGAAGAGCAGCTGTCCTTATATACATAATGTATAACGAAGGCATTGTGACGGGGTCGAAAATTCGAATTCTGTTTTCGACGGAAGAGCACGTTTCAAGCATCCCTGATCACGAATCGAACATTTGTGAGGTGATGTCTGTGTGTGTGTGTCACTGAGTCTGTGGAGACGATAATTGACGAACGAATGGACCGATTCGAACGAAATTTGGTACAAAAATCACAATCCGTGAATGCTGGAAGCCTATTGTTTTTATACGCAATCGAATGTTCAGAACCCCCTTAAATTTTCGAGTGAAATTTTGAAAAAATCATCAAAACTTCTAATAAAGTTACACAAATAAACATTTTTTAATCGTTTTCTAATGAAACATTATGTAACATAAATTTTAGAACGCTAGCATGTATCGTTCTCGAGGTATTGCATATTTTTCAAAAGAAATTATCAAAAAATTATATAAAATAAAAAAAAAATATTTCTTATTGAGAAATATGTTCACTTTTCATATGTAATATCATGCGATACATTGGGTGACATCATTCTCGTGGATCTAGTTCCTTCTATTCATGAAAAAAGATACTTTGAGTAATACTTTTGTATTTGAACGCCAATAGTCATTTATCTGCAATAAGAATAAATTATTTTCCGTCCATAACGCTTGGCGAGATTTTGGCGACGAATTTGGCGGAATGTCGCCAACTTGGTGACTTTTTAAATGTTACCAAATCAAAGAAAATCTCACCAAATTAATAAAAATGACGCTAAATCAAAGAAAATAACGACAATTTGAAGAAAATTCAAAATCTTGGAAATAATATAAGTATCTACTATAAGAATAACCTATTTTGTTTTTACTGTAAATGTAGTAAATACATTACATTATATAAGGAAAGTCATGTGCTGCCCACATCAGATTTATTTTTGGTTGTCTTTGATTTGAAAGTATTAATTAGTTGACGTGTTTACATACTATGTTATTACGAATTTTATCTTATATTATCGAGTATGCAACATATTTTTTAGCCTATGTTTTTTTAATAAATAAATAAAAAGTTCTACCCTGATTTCCACTGCACTAGGCCAGCGTCAGATGACCCGTTGGTCTAGCTCTGACCTGCGAACATCAGGTATTACTTTGGGTTTGGGGTCCCGGCCCAGCGAGAAAATTTTATTAATAGGAAAAATATATGAACTTTGCTACTCAGTCATAGTAAAAATATTTTTGTTATTGTATTAATATTACGCTTATAGTGTCAGTCACTTCAGGACAGAACAGCCTCAAAATTAATAAATGAAATCCATAATGTGTATGCTACAAATCCGCTTAAAAAGTTGGTTACGTTCACTCAAAGTGAACTCACGAAAAACAAGAAAGATCAATCATGCATAAAGCACAGATTATGAAACACTTTCCAACTTCAATGCAATTTCAATTAAACATCTCTAAAATGCGATACATTCCTCGGCAATATTTTAAAAATTATCACAATACTGCATTAATTTATTATATTTGAAAACTTAAAAGTTCATCGAAAAAAATGAACTTCGTTCAAATGACGTCAATTAAATGTAAATCACCTGGCTCCTCGGTAATGTTTTTATCATTATCATAATACTACAATAATTTATTATATTTGAAAACTTCATCAAAAACAACTGCAATTTATTCAAATGACGCCATCGAAATATAAAACGCTTGGCTCTCTCTATAAAAGCAGCATTTCATTCATAAACATTTTCCCATTCATTTCATTCAACACAATACTATAATAATTTATTTTATTTAAAAGACCATGGAGGTACAAGTAATTAAACTCTATTGTTAAAACTTCATCGAAAAAATCGTCCTTCTCTCAGTAAAATCAATGAATATTTCATTCATATCAGCTATGCAGACTCCATGAGCTACATAATTTTGCGTTAAAGATATGCAGTAATACTTATACAACTTATTCTACATATTTTGCTGTTTACATTTTACATAAGTGAAAAATAGGCTTCGTTGTAGAAATAATCAAATTTGGATGCTCATTTAAGCTCGAATATATTGTAATTGCGTTGTTTCAGTATGTAGATGCACAGATTTTAGGCAAAAATAAAGTGGTTTTAGGAGGGATACAACACTCAATGTGAATTAAAAAGAACTTTAAAAGTTACAATTTTGAAACAAGATGGATGCTATATTTTATTTTGAAGTGGGTCACGTGATCTCTGCATACGATGGTCACGTGATCGCTTCATATAAGAGGTGTAATTACTATTTTCATATTTATTTTAAAAAGTACTGAATGTATTTTGCTGAAATTTTTTTTATATATTTCACTGGATAATTTGAATATTACTTAAAATTTTCGAAGCATTTGTGAATTTTAAATCCGCTTAAAAAATGTTTAAAAAATCATAAACGCTTTTCAACTTTGTTGTAAAGTGTTGAAAAACAAATTGTATGTTACAAAGAAACAAAAGAAATTGTTACAAAAGCAAGAAAAAATTATTTTTTAAAAATAAAAGGATTTATAAGTTTGAATATCATTTTAAATTTTATATTAATGTTATTCTTTTAGCTTTTTTTTTTATTTTTAACACTTTACACCATAGTTGAAAAGTGTGTATGACTTTGTTTGTTCTGTCTGTCTGTCTGTCTGTCCGTTAGAATAATAACTGCCGTAAAAATGACTTCATACTAAAATTTCATTTTGATATTGTTTAGACGGTCTGTGGAACCTGTGGGAATATTAATGAATAATATCACCCAATTAATTTTGGATTGAACCCGGGTTGTGAAAATGAAATGCATCGAAACCTATGGGACCTCATTTATCAAACATTTTTTAAGCGTAATTAAAATTCACAAATTGCTTCGAAAGTTTTGGGAAATATTCAAATTATCACAAAATGTATAAAAAAATTTCAGCAAAATATATTCAGTAGTTTTTTAAATAAAAATTAAAATAATAATGGCACCCTTTATATGAAGAGATCACGTGACTATTATATGAAGAGATCAACTGACCATTTTAAAATAAAATATGGCATCCATCTTGTGTCAAAATCGGGATTTTTAAAGTTATTTTTAATTCATATTTAGTGTTGTATCCGTCCTAAAACCCCTTTATTTTTGCTTAAATTTTGTGCGTCTACATACTGAAAAAACGCAATTACCATATATTTGAGTTTAAATGATCATCCAACTTTAATTATTTCTACAACGAAACTTAATTTTCACTTATGGAGAATGTAAACCCCAAAAGATGTAGATTGAGTTGTACATAAGAATTGCTTCATTTCTTTAACGCAAAATTACTTAGCTCATGGAGTCTGCAACATAGCTGATATGAATGAAGCATTAATTGATTTTACACAGAGAAGAGGAGGATTTTTTCGTTGAAGTTTTATGTATAGATTTAAATTACTTGTACCTCCATGGTTTTAAGTTTATAAATAAAATAAATTATTATAGTATTGTGATGAATGAAAGGAATTTAAAACAGTTTATGAATGAAATGCTGCTTTTATAGAGAGAACCAGGCAATTTATATTTCGATAACGTCATTTGAATAAAGTTCATTTACTTTCGATGAAGTTTTCAAATACAATAAATTATTGTAGTATTATGATAATTTTAAAAATATTACTGAGGAATGTATCGCATTTTAGAGATGTTTATACCAGGCAATTTATATTTTAATGACGTCATTTAAAATGCATGATTGATCTTTCTTACTTAAAAATCACACACACACACACAAAATATTTCAACTTCATTTATTTGAATATATTTTTTTCAATGTCATTTAAATTTTTTATTCATTAAAACACACCTACAAAATAACAAGAAAGATCAATCATGCTTAAAGCATTGATTATGAAACACTTTCCAACTTCAATGCAATTTTATTTAAACATCTCTGAAATGCAATACATTCCTAAGTAATATTTTAAAATTTATCACAATACTACATTAATTTATTATATTTGAAAACTTAAACCTTCATCGAAAAAAATGAACTTCATTCAAATGACGGCATTGAAATATAAATTGCCTGGTTTAAACATCTATAAAATGCGATACATTCCTCGGTAATATTTTTAAAATCATCATAATACTACAATAATTTATTATATTTGAAAACTTCATCGAAAACAACTGACATTCATTCAAATGACTTCATAGAAAAAATAACACGCCTGGCTCTTTCTATAAAAGCAGCATTTCATTCATAATATTTTCCCATTCATTTCATTCATCACAGTACTAAAATAATTTATTTTATTTAAAAACTTAAGACCATGGAGCTACAAGTAATTAAACTCTATGCTTAAAACTTCATCGAAAAAAATCGTCCTTCTCGCTGTAAAATCAATGAATATTTCATTCCTATCAGCTATGCAAACTCCATGAGCTAAATACTTTTGCATTAAAAAATACAGCAATTCTTATACAACTCATCCTACATATTTTTTGCTGTTGACATTTTACATAAGTGAAAAATAGGCTTCGTTGTAGAAATGATCATTTATAAACTCAAATATATTTGTCATTGCTTTGTTTCAGTATGTAGATGCACAAAATTTAAGCAAAAATAAAGCGGTTTTAGGAGGAATAAAACACTCAATGTGAATTAAAAAGAACTTTAAAAATCACGATTTTGAGACAAGATGGATGCCATATTTTATTTTGAAGTGCGTCACGTGATATTTTCATATCATGGTCACGTGATTGCTTCATATAAGAGGTGTAATTATTATTTTGATTTTTATTTAAAAAACTACTGAATATATTTTACTGAAATTGTTTTTATATATTTTATGGAATAATTTGAATAATACCTAAAATTTTCGAAGCAATTTGTGAATTTTAAATCCGTTTAAAAAATATTTGAAAAATTAGGTCCCATAGGGTTCAATGTATTTAATTTTTTCAACCCGGGTTCAATTTAAAACTAATTGGGTGATATTATTCATTTACATTCCCATAGGTCCTACAGACCGTGTGAACAACATACTAAAATTTCATTTTGATTAAGTCATTTTTATGGCAGTTATTGTGCTAACGGACAGACAGACAGACAGAATGAACAAAGTCATAAACACTTTTCAACTTTGTTGTAAAGTGTCAATTAAAAATATTAAAACAAATGGTTTTGTCATTTTCTTTCACACTATTATGCCTTTAGACTTTGCTATTTCAGACGTAGTCTGAGAATGTGTTAATTTAATAGTACCCTGAACAAGGAAGTGGCAAAGTGTTGTTGCTCCACATGTCTCCCAAATTCTTAATATGGCAATGTGCTGGACGTTTATTTTAGCATTTCTGGATAGGACAGCCATTCGTCGATTGTCTTATTGTGTTAAATAAATGCCTTCTCTAGCAGTTTAAGCGTCGATGACTAGTAATTAGACAACGCTATACACTTTAATAATTAGCTTTTTTCGTTTACCTCTCTTTTTTGCCGCGTTTGTTATACTAACTTCTAAAAATCTCAGCTCCAACCCTTTTATTCGATAGGGCATAGTCCCTTTCCCAAGTGTAGACCAAACGTGTTTTGTAAAGAGCCTTACTACCCCAACAGGGAACCAAACCCTGGATCTACGAACTGACCAGCCGACGCTCTACCGTTGAGCTACTGGGACGAAATGGCAAGCTCTCAACGTCGAAGTGTACTCTGCATTCTCCACTCTCTAATGTTAGATTGGCGTGCAACTGACAATCTGACTGACCACCTCCTGTTATTTGTATCTCAGGTTAGCCTCCTGATATTCCTGGTTTTACCCAGGTTAGTCTCTTGGGTGGTCCTTATTCTCCTAAATTGAAATCGGCTCTCCATATCCCAGAGTCCACTGAATCTATGCTAGTCATACTAGGGTCACTTTCAGACCTCAACCATCTTTTTACTAACCTACAGGGTAGATTTGTTCGGGCGCCATTGGAAAGAACCTTGCTGCTACCACCGGGAATCGAACCCTGGATCTCCGAACTGGCCAGCCGACGCTCTACCGTTGAGCTATTGGGCCGAAATTGCAAGCTCTTATTGTCGAAGTGGACTCTGCAGTTTACTCATAGACCTTTCCTTACAAAGTCATTGAGATACTTCGACTTTCCTAAGAACCCTGTATATATGTTTTGTTGCATTTATATGTCTCTTTAACTCTATCCATTTGTTGAAACATTGTTTGGGCAATAGGGTTCAATTCAAATATCTTCTTTCTCACATTTGCCGTAGTTTGTTACTTTTCGGAACAAAAGTTGTTTATATTCACGTGCAAGTATTGAAAAACAATATCCGAGTTTTGCATGATCTTGCTAAAACCAAAATATTCAAATGCAACTTCGTCGCTGAGTCCTCATTTTGTGTCCCTCTTCACATTAAATCCATTGAAAAATCCACGCAATGAGGTATTGATCTAAAATTCCTTTTCTAAATTTAATTAGAACTGCAAACTTTTACGAAATATTTCGAACCGCCCTCTAACGATATTGGTAAAAACTCCTCCTTGAGGCATCCCCTGACTCTGGCAAAATTCACTCCGCTCTGTTTTGCCCCCCTTCATACTGCGATATTATTTTTGACCCTCTGGCTCATAACGAACGGGTTCCTCTAAATACGCGCAACACAATGGATTGTTTATTTCAATTCTTAAGCAGTGAGTTCGGCGGATTCTTCGAGTTTTCCCGAGTGCAATCATTATCGATGGTTTGGAACAATTTTTCATCTGTTCCATCATCCCTTCCTCCCGCCCTCCATGGTTTCCTCTTCAGCGCCCGGAGTCAAAAGATGAAGAAATGCCTTTCTTCATTCCGTGAAGATGCGCTTCAAAATGACCGGGGAATGATGAAGCGAGTTTCGAGGAAGAGAACATGGAGTCGTCCTCTGCCGCCATTTATGGGTCTGGAAGGACGGAAGTGCTGAATTGAGCGATTTGAGTGTTTCATACGATTATAGTAGTCCGTAAAGTTTCCAATGAGTCGAACGTTTATTTCTTAAATCGGTCTCAAATAACAAATAGGTTTCATTACGTTGTGTAAAACCAACATTTTACTTGCTATTTTTAATATCAGAAATAAATCAATATAATCCGAAATATGAAGTATAAGTTAAATAATTAAAATAATTTTGGAACCCCAGCAAGGTCGGTCCTCGATATATTGCGCGTTTCCCGACACGATATCTCGATAACGAATTGAGCGTTTCGAACAATATTTGCTATGTTAATTGCAATAAAAAAAAATGCTTTATTTTAAGCGAGATCAAATTATGTTAACAAACTCATTTTTTTTTAATGTTTTTTGTTAACCATAAAATCCAGCAAATAAAGGTTGAGAATTCTAATCTCAATTTATAAATTTATAGAAAGGACCTTCTATAAATAGATAAATTTATTTAAAAATATTTTTTGATAATTTTTTTAATATATTTTTGATAATGTGTTTTTGATTAAATGTCTTTAATGCTGGTGTATTCTAATTCTATTGTTAAGTAATAGATTACAGGCTTTGTTCTTTCATATAAATAAGTTACTATCTAATATTTTCCATGTCTATGAATTATATATATATATATCTATAGTTACCTTGGTTGAAACATTATCTTACCATGTATACCAGAGTTGGAGTTTTAGTACTTTCTGTAGTTAATGCATAGTTTTCATTTTAAAATATCCAGTTTTTACTTTCTCTGCAATACATGGAAATGTATAAGAAAAGTATGGAAATCATGGCGAAAATCGCAATTCAAATTTTCGACGGATCAATACATTTTGGGACCTCTAGAATACGAAAAAAATTATTTTTAGCGTGACGTCTGTCTGTCTGTCTGTGCAGATGTTGTATCCACTCTAGCTGGAAAACTAATTGACCTAATTTCATAAAATTTGGTAGGTAAGTCCCTTGGGGATAACCCTAGTGCTGATTAGATTTTGGTATGATTCGGAAAAAGGAACCTGCCGAAATAGCCTGCAAAAATCGTTAAATCTAAAAATAAAAGACTGAGTATGCTCAATTAATATATCAATTAAATGCTTATTTTATACGTAATTTTTATGACAAAAAGAATGAAACCAATTCCATTACTCTAGGATTAGCCGTTCTCTATATATTTTAGTTTTTTCGCATTCTCGCTACGCCAAATTTGAAAAATAAGGCCAGTTACCAAATGAGAACGAAAATTGAATTAGAAGTGCAAATTCAGTGTCATTTTCAATAATTATGGGTGTTATTTTGTGCAATTAAACTCAATTTAATGAATTATTGAAAAAATAAAGAGAACGTGACTATGAGTCTGCTGGGAAAGTCATATGCTGCCCACATCAGATTTTTTTTATTTAGATAAATAAATATATATAAATTAAGTATATGAAACAATTTCTGTGCCTTTCACAATTTTCCAAATTCCAGTAGTAATTTGACGTAACCTGATTAATTTGAAAATATAAAATCAAAATTACAGAAATTAATAACAGTTTATACGAAATGATTGACACGGCATAAAATGTCTAAAACTATTTTATTTATAATTCAATTTTCTGTGACATATCCAGCAAATCAGCCTGAAAAAAAATGGAAGCTTAAAAATAATTCCACCTTAAACAACTTGATTCACTGTTCTATTTATTCTCAGGATTCGAAAAAAAGTTGCAAGTTAAACATCTCGAATCATTATAATGTAAAAATAATTATTTTAAACAATTCGTAAACTATAAAAGAAATATATTTTTAAAAGTATATCAAAACATAACTGCAGATTTAGAAACAATATGCAAATTTGAAATCCTTGCTATGCTGGTCAAAACTTTCGATTAAGTATTATAATTATTATATTAGTAAAATATGAATAATACTTACACACACAATGCGGGAATCGTTAATTATCAACAGGATTATATTCTTGTATTTTGATGATTGAAATTGATTTACTAAATTGGAAGTTAATAAATATTTAAAGAAAGAAAAAAGAACTGGATATAATTTAAAACAAACTCTTTTCGTTATACAGTATATTGACACTTATGCAGTTTATTGTGATTTTTGAAGTTTTATTCGATTTAATCATTCAGAAAAGGTTTGCATTTGATTAAATATCTTAATATTATTTAATGTCGTTTAACTTATGATATTATAGCAATCCAAAGAGATTAAATTATTGCATATTTTAATCTATAAAATGAGTTCATACTGAACAGAAAGGAATTAAACCAATTAATAAATTTGATAAAATGAATATTTAAAAATACTTAACCCTACCAACATTTATGCTTGAATATTATGGAAACACATATAATTTCCAGTGTGAATAACAAAAGGACTTGGTCAGTGGAATTAATCTCCCTCAAGTGGGGACTAAACAAAGTTTCTCCCCACTTCATAAGTTTTATCCTTCCTAATTCTTCCTCAATGACATCTCACTCGCTTGCCTAATTCCTCCTCAATGATTTCTCTCCCTCACAGTGAGGGACAAGGCATTGAGTAAGAACTGATAACCAGGTAATATATTACCCCAATCCCTCCTAAATGTTTTTTCTGAGGTGTGATTTCAGTATGGTTAAACTCCTTGGGATACAACACATAAAAGTTTTTTTCCACGATTTTTCACTAGTTTTCATAAACCTCAGATTTAGGACATGGGGAATAATTTAATTATGTGTACTTATTAGTTAATATATATTACGTGCATTTTATAAAATCATCTAGGTTCTTCCTAAACATTTAAAAAGAACATTTTAATTTTAATTCTTATACGATATTTACATTATTTTAATGAGCAAATTTTAACTGATTTTAACAATCACCATTTAAACAAAGCAAATAATAATGAGCAAATTTTAACTGATTTTAACACATCATTTAAACTTGTAATTTATAAACATTGAAAAATCTGTTTAGGGTTATTTATTTTCAGTTTTAATGATTATGAAGCTCAATAAATTGCTTTGAGACTTTAGTTTGCTCGTTACCAAAAGAAATATACTAGGCTTAGTGCTCACAATACAAACTTATGTGGACTCGAACAAACCATACCTCCTATAACAGTCGAACCAATCGTATCTTCTACGAAACTCGAAACAGTCATACCTCTTATGAAATTTGAACCAAACGTACCTCCTACGAAATTCGAACAATCTTAATTCTTACGAAATTCTAGCCAATCATACCTCGTGCAATACTTGAACCAATCGTACCTCTTACGAAACTCGAATCAATCGCCTATGAAATCACTTTTCCTGCAGACTCATATTTTTCTTGATATAGTCTGCATTGCATTTAAAACGCTCCCCACAATTTAAAATGTTAGAGATGGGGTGGCCTAAGAATGACAAGAGGTACTGGGGTTGCCAATCAGGCTGGCTATAATACTAGAGCCTTATTTTAAACTCTACCATCCAAATAATAGATAAAATTGTTCTTATTTGAAATTATATCCAATTTGTAGTTTTAAAATATTTTAGTTTTTATTGGGCGACTTGGCGCCTTTTAAAATATCGCCAGCTCACCAAAATAAAAATGAAAACTAAGGGAACAGTTTATCATACAGCTGATTTGCTTTATCATTAAAAATTACGTTTAAAATAATCATTTAATTAATAAACTTAAGCATATTTCGCATTTTTTTTAATTTCTGAAAATTTTGATACAAAAGTTTATACTCTAAAAAATACTAAAATAGGCTGTGCCATACAAAAGGTTTATACCATAAATATTATACCACATAATTAAATGTTTTAATCATATTTCTAAATTAATATCTTATGCATATGCGAGTTAAAACCACGGTTTGAAAAATAATGTTTTCCTCTTGAATTTTTTATTCTTTAAGAATTTATTCGAGTGAAATTTCTCAATAAGTACGAATCAAAAGTGCCGTATTTAAACGAACATCTTAGCATTGAGTAAAATTTTGAGACATTGAATCAAATATTTAAAGACATTATATTTTTAATTGGTAAGGGAAAACCCATAAAATGAAATGAAAGTTTCGAGTCTTGGATGTGTAAAGGTCTAATATATTGCTAAATATACTATTCATTTTGATAGAAAATAAAGTAGGATTTTCATATACAACTATATTATGAACGGATATTGGTTTGATACGTTTCAAGCTGAAATTAACAATCTACTAAATAGTAAATATCTACGCTGTACATCTACGTCTGCATACCATTCGAATCCATCTGTTGTCGAGACAGTCAGTCCTTCGAATTGGTTTCCAAGGAAACAACTAAATAATTATAGCTTCATTTAGTACTTTCTGGGGATTGAAAATATATTAGTACATCCGGTGACAAAATTTTTTATCCTGAACTGAAATATGATATTTATTGAAGGGCAACAAATACTTTGCTGTGTAGAGGCAGAATATATATTGGAATGGAAAATTTCTGCAATCAAATCACATTGAAAAATTACCATTATGACCTCACTTATGGAGAATGAGACCCATGGCTAAATCGGATATGAATTTCTATTTTTAATACAATTTTGAAGTGCAAAATTCATTTTCTTTACAGTAAATGAACACATTATCTGATTTTTAGAAGGTGCTTTTTATTTGAATACATACCTCATATGAAACTCGAACCAATCGTACCTTCTACAAAACTCGATCCAATCATACCTCCTACGAAATTCGAACCAATTATATCGCCTGCGAAACTCGAACCAATCGTATGACTTTCAAAACTCGAGAAAATCGTACTGTTTTCGAAACTCGAACAGATCGCACCTCTTAGGAAACACGAACCAATCGTACCACGTACGAAACCCAGGCCAATCGTATCGCTTGCGAAATTCTAGCCAATCACACTTTTATAAAACTTGAACCAATCATGCCACGTATGAAACTCGAGCCAACCGTACCTTTTACGAAACTCGAACAAACCATACCTCCTATAACAATCGAGCCAATCGTATCTTCTACGAAACTCGAAACAGTCATACCTCTTATGAAACTTGAACCAAACGTACCTCCTACGAAATTTGAACAATCTTACTTCTTACGAAACTCTAGCCAATCATACCTCGTACGATACTTGAACCAATCGTACCTCCTACGAAACGCGACCAATCGTACCTTTTACAAACTCGAATCAATCGCTTATGAAATTCAAGCGATTCATTCCTCTTTGAACCTCGAACCAATTTAATCTACTACAAATTCGAATGCAATGGTACGTTACTTTATCTGTGATAATAATTTTGTATATCAAGCTCCAAATATACCGAATACGTTTAGTAACTTTGAAATATTGATGTGTGCACACTGAAATCAGGAGCGAGCGAACCGAAGGCAGAGCTCACTATACCGTAAATAATTTTAACTAAGAGTCATTTTGCTAATTTCTTTGCATATGATATATTTCCGTATTGTAGATATAACTTATTGTGGGCTCGCCCAAAATTATTTTACAATTATCCAGCTGATATAATAGTAGAAAGCATGATCCCATTTTTGTGATTTTGTAGGTACTATATCCCCATCCATTGGTATAGTAGCTACGTTCTGCGTGATGTCACATGAAAACCAGCTGAGAGCGTAACGACATAATTAGCATCGGTAGGTATAGTTGAAAACTTTTTCAATTTCTGAATTCGAGTCAAATTTGGGGTATCCAGAACCATGACCCCGATGTCAATCAAGCCCTATGGTCGTCATACAGATGCCAAAGAGAAACCGTAGAAGTTCAAAGATGGCTCCTCATATTACCTAGCCTGGAGTTCTTGCCACTCCACATTGTAGAGATGCGAGGAGGTCGGCAAGAGTGACGTCATCTAATTATCTCGCTTGGCGTCGCCGCCGAGGGGGAGGGGTCTCACGGCAACTAATTTATGCGCCAAGGTAAACCGGAATGTCAAGTGGATGTTGTTGAGCAAAGCGTCGCTCGCTAATTGGACCTCTCTCTCTCTCAGCATGTGGGAAAGTCTCCTCATTAAACGACCCCCTCCTCCCCCCTCGGCACTCCATACCGTTCGGATGTTTGACGATTTTTGCTGTTCTCCCCACCCTCCCCATCTTATCTCCCAATTTATTATTATTCTGAGGACTTTTGATGTTCTAGTCGAGCGAGGAAGAGTTGTGCTGATTTTGGCTTCTTGAGCTGAGGGAAATTGAAAAAAGTCGCGTCGTTACCTCCACCTGTGAGGTGTGACGTCACGACGACAGATGTCGGAGTGAGGAATTTCATGAGAGGAGATTTCGCTATTATTATTTTTTTTTTTTGCATTTCTCTTATTTGTTTTGCGAGTGATGCTAGTTTCATATAACAAAATAGCCGTCGAACAGCAATTTTGAACACAGGTAAACTGGATCGAGTTGAGTTGTTTAGACACTGCTTTACGTTCATTTTATGTACATGGAGGGGGCTAATTTAATTAAAAGGCGAATTTAAAGGGGATCCCAGACTACTACAAGCTTTTAAAATATACCCTGGATGATTGAACTTGGAAAGAAAAGATATATGATCGTTTTATTTTAAGATCTATGCCCTGAATTCAAAATTCGAACGTATGGATTGGAAAGCCAGACCACAAATCGTTCAACTACAATAAATAATGTCTCTTTGGAAGTTTCAGGTGAAAAAATTAATTACGTAGAAATTATCATTATAAACCGAATTTTGGGGAATTACTAAAAAGAGAAGAACACAGTAAAGTGCACAGGAATGTGTGAAAATGCGCATAATAATTCGTTAAATAGTACTCGTTCATTTTATTACTACTCGTTCATAATTGTTGTAATTAATGGTTAATAGTAATTGAAAGTTGTATGTGTATTTAACGATTATACGTACTTAACGATTCATCAATGATAACCAAACAGCAATAATCGGCATGTGCTCAAAATCGACATGTGCTGTAACGATACCTGTGTAAAACAGAAATATGTTTAAAACGGAATTGCAATAAAAATTTCAACAAGAGGGAATTTGGTCAAGACAGGAATTTTGCTTAATGCTTAAATATTTTACAGTCTAAAATGACCGAATGTTCTATAAAAACTTTGTAAAGACGGAAATCTGCCATAATTATTTAATTCTATTATTCCAAAATAAATATTAGACTTTCTGTGGAATTTCCGAAGATGGGGTTTCAATTTCAAATGCATAATCATATTCAATTCATTCATTCTATTTCACTGAAATTCGCAAAATGATTTCAAATTGTACTTAAGATTAAAGTAATATTACTTTCCCTACATACATAGTACGTAGCATAGGAAAGTGTTGTGACGGGGTCGAAAATTTGAGTTTTCGACGGACGAGCACGTTTCAAGCATCCCTGAACTCGAATCGAACGCTTTTGAGGTGGTGTATTTTTGTGAATGTTTGAATTATCTACCACTTTCTTGTCGTTTTTGCCGATACAGTGTATAGATGGCGCTGTTCATTTTCATCTTCCGCCAAGCGGTGGTAGTTGTATGCATGGACTCGAGATGTAGTCTGTGTTGATGTCTGTAATGTGAAAGACCCAGGCCACCCGACTCACCCTAGGGTATGAGCAGCTGGTTGAGTGACCGGGATGTCTGTAATGTGTTGTAGTTGTTATTAAAAATGTGCATATAGTAATTTCTCGTCATGCTTTGCTTCAATAGCCCAATCTATACCCGATCCTTAAATCAAATTATGTATGTGTGTATGCATGCTTGTATGTATGTATCTGTGGAAGCTATATCTCACGAACGAATGGAACGTTTGTAAAGAGCCTTGCTGCCCCAACCGGGAATTGAACCTTGGGTCTCCAAACTGGTCGGCCGATGCTCTACAGTTGAGCTACTGGGACGAAATTGCAAACGCTTATCGTCGAAGTGGACTCTGCATTCTCCACGCTCTAATGTCAAATTGGCGGACAACTGACCATCTGACTGACCACTTCCTGCTATTTTTACTTCAGGTTAGCCTCCTGATACTACTATTTTTACCCAGATTAGTATCCTACGTGATCGTTGTCCTCGTGATTTGAAATCGGCACTCAATCTTCCAGAGTCCACTGAATCTGTACTAGTCGTACTAAGGTCACTTTCAGACCTCCGACATCTTTGTACTAACCTACAGGGTTGATTTATTCGGGCGTCATTGTATGTCGGGCTTTCCCAACCTGGAGTCAAACCCCGAACGGGTCAGCCGACGGTCTACCGTTGAGTTACTGGGACGAAATGGCAAGTTCTTATCGTCGCAGTGGAATCTGCACTTTCGAAAAAAAAAATTAGTACGATTATTACAATTTGTGAACACTAGAACCCTATCGACTTTAAACACGACTTTGAATGATATAAATGATCACTCGAACTGAAAGGAAATGCATGCTCAATTGAGTGAAGCTAGGCGATATTTTTGACGGCGTGGAAATAATTTGATTTTGGAAAAATATATTACTAAAAACATAGGGATATTTTAAAAAAATATTATATCGGAATAAATTAATAATATTATATCATAATGTCCATAATAATAAAAGAAAGGATCTGTCTGTGTGTTTGTTTGTCCGCTGTTCAACATCTATGGCACTTACAGATATGAAGTTTCTCGCACACTGTAGCATGTATTGTAATCGGGATGAATGCGCCTCGAAGGCCTTTTTCCAAATTTTAAATTATTCCAAATTTTAAATTAGATGCTTTAATGCATTTTTAATATCTAAAATCAACTAATCCCCGGCTAAGAAACTTAAATAACATAATTAGGCACTTATCGAGGATTTGAAGGAATCTTGGGGTAGAATATAGGTAAGAATACAGGTATAGATAGAAGTATATAGGTGGGGATCGACAATAAATTATACAGGTATTTGATGAGTCCTATTTTAATTATCCAAGTGAATATTAATTGCTTTTTGATTAACCGAGACAATGCCGCTCATTTCATTTTCCAATTTTAAACATAATTTTATTAATAAGGTTGGACATGTTACCCGAGATTTCTACTTTAGTATTCTGAGAGGACCAAAGAGAACTAACTGATAGGATTAGAAATAAAGCAGGTAAACAGCTGTAGAAAAATTAAATTTTGCAAGATGAAGGTCTACTTTTAAAGGACCAATACATAGGACTAGTGGTTGGAAAAACTATGCTTTATTATTGTAGTGATCTACAACTACAATTGCATTATGTTAAATGCAGTTAACTACAACTACTTTTTCTAAAAAACTAGTGACTACGTACTACTTTTTAAATGTAGTCATTATATAACTACTTTTATAAGACGAATTTTGCCATAGCTTCAATTTACACAAAAGGTTGAGGATATGGGTATACTGTTGTCATTTAACATACTTATTCTGAATAATTAAAATTGACTGATCAACTTACCAATCTTTACGCTTTTACCCACTTCTGAAAACAGTAAAATAAAATAAAAGTATAAACTTTAAAATCAAAGACAACCAAAAATAGGTTTTAAAGTCCTTTAATAAAATCTCCTTTCCTCGACATACAAAATGGGTGATGAAGGACATTGTGATACCCTGCATCACCCACAATTGGTCGTGTACTTTTTGTACGTCGAGGAAAGGAGATTTTATGATTTTATTAAAGAACTTTTAAGCCTATTTTTGGCTGTCTTTGATTTTGAAGTTTAATTACAGTTGACGTGTATCCATTTTATTTATTAAAAGTATAAAATAAAATAAAAGTAAAAACTATTTATTCAAAAACATGTTTGTTCATTTTGAGTAAAATTTGCATTTCAAAATTGCAATCACATAAGCAGGATCTTTTGGGACATAACACATCTGAATATATCCATATAAAAAATCAATTTCATGAGGTAATGGTCTTCCTAACCCTGCAGCCATTCATCGTACATCCAATTTCGTACAAATGAAGAAAGGGCGATCACCTGATATGTAGAATGGCACCTTGTTTGCTTACTGAAGTAACGTTAAAAGTAGCGTCCAAACTCGATACAAAGGAGTGATTTATTGTATCCCGCTACTCATTACACTAGTTATTTTTTAAAAGTAGCGCGTTACACTACAAACTACGAGAAAAAGTAGTGATTACGGTAGTTTCGCTATCTGTAGCGTGCTACTTCCGACCACTGCATAGGACTTACTGCCCGTGACAACCTAAAATGGTGAAGGCAAGGAATTGTAAAATTTTACTGTTTAAATTTTATATATAAATTTATTTTAAAGTTTCATTTTAGTACTCTATTCAAGGAGTTCTTCTCTGTTTTTAAGAGAGCAATATATAAGCTATCAATATACACATTGACATTTATTACACATTGGCACCTAAAAACTCCTTAAGAGCTTCTTAAATTCACATTTCGTTTCAATGGGCCCTTATGGGCCCTTAACTCATTAATGATGCCACATTCTCCATAAAAACTCCTTAAAATTTTTGCCGTTTCAATTCCGAAATGGAAAGAGAATCTGGACAAACGACTGGCTGTTCGAAATCGGCACTGTAAGTAATATTACAAAATAGAGATTACGATATTATTATTATTATTTATTTATTTATTTATTTTGCCCCAAAATCCGAACTTCATTAGCAGGATCAAAAGTAGAAAAAGATTAGGAGCAAAACACCCCTTTCATCTCTCCTGAAAATAAATAAATAAATAAATAAAGCAGTAAAAGTCTGGAATATTGTTGATTAGTGTAGTGCTTTCTCCTTTCTACCTGATAAATTACTTAAGTTTCGTTTTCTTTACAAAGGCAAAATTTTGCTTAATTATTTCTTGTTTGGTGTGAATTCGGTGTGAAAAGTTTTGAAAATTTGAACTACTTAAGAATTTTTGCTCTAAAACTAATATTTCTAAATATAATTATTGGAACTAGGATATCATAACACTCCTCTTTAGCGGGAACGATATTTTCATTAACTGTTTACTGTTTATGTTGAGTCATTGAAGTCAAAATTCATTGAAGTCATTGAGTCAGGGAAGGGTAGCCAGTGTGAGTTATGTCTTTGGTTAGTGTTATCTGATAAGAATAAATGGGATTAAAGGAGTCAAGCATCTTAATGAGATTGAAATATATAAATATTTTTCTAATATAATGTTTATTTTTAAACATTTTCCGGATATCGTTTGAATTTCAATATACAACTTTCAATTCCTATCTCTTTTCATCCTTCAATTTTTTTCTATGCATGGCAGACCGAATAAAAAATGAATTCGAAAACAAGTCTAACTTAATTAAGAAAAATTTTGTGAGCATTTGTTTATTCTTGTGCAGAATTGTTATATATGTAAATTTGTGATAAAAAATACTTTGAATGAATTTCCACTGCTACAAATCATTCGCATTGTGCATTGGTCTGCTACCAAACTGAAACTAAACTTAAATTTACCTGCTACAAAATGGATACGAATGTTATTTTTACCTGATTTTATGTTATTTATGTTAGTAATATATAGCATTTGATTGTATGTTGGAATAATTTAAAGAAATTTGTAATTTAAGCAGATGCACAGGTGTTAATTAAGTTTGGAGAATATTTATCTTTGTAAAATAATGCTGATATAAAGTAGAGGGTTTGAGTGTGTAATCTATAAACTCCTTAAAACTGTGTGATATGCCATTAAAAATTAATTTTTGTTTTCAAAATTGAGTACGAACCCCGTAACACACACTGACACATATTGGCATTCATCAATAAAAAACAAATATTGTGACAATTATTTTGTAAAAAACAATAAAAAAGTATTTTTTACAAGTTATATTTTAAAATATTGAAGACGATAAGTATGGACTTGACAATACATCTCATATATCACTTGACGTTATATAGGATGACGTTTTTTCACTTGGCATTATTTGCAAGTTATAAAAAATAGTACATTAATTCTAATCAAACTAAATAGTTGATTTTTAAAGCAATTTAATCTTTTTAGAAAATCCTGTTTATCTTTCGTTGATTCCAATGCTTTAAATCATTTATATATTCCCTTCTTTATTGAAATCCGCACATTAAGCTAAACTTTTGAAGATTTGACAAGATTTTAAATAAATGAATATACAAATTTTCTATTTTTCTTGCCCCTATTAGTTTAAAAGGACAAGCAGCAACCCGTTTTTCCCATGACGGTTTAAATGGCAATTTAATAAAACGCCCGCGAGTATTGAAAATTCTTTCACTTTGTTCTACCACTCGGAATGACTTCCTACGGACAGATTTATGAAATGAAATAATCATCTAGAAAATCGGGTCACACGATTTGACGCCCGCTCTATAAAGAGACCCCTTTGCAAGAAAACGCCGAAGAAACTCTGATCATCCAAAGAAATCATCCCAAACCCTGCTACGCTACAGAATATCTTCCTCATATATAAACACCATCATGTCTGTAACTACATCCATTTCGCGAACGCACACAAAAAAGGATCTTTCGAACCCAAACACAGGGGGGTATTTGGAAGAGGGCGGCCGCACATTAAAGAGGACCTAAATTGGGACGATGCTCCGTCCCCACCCCCGCTTCAGAAGAATTCCTGCTGTTCTTCTGTGATCAGAATTCACTTAATGACGCCATTTTTACGCACCATTAACCCTAACTTGGAAGGGGGGATCGAAGAAACGAGCAGTCCCTCCCCCCATGGCCATTTGAGACCATAATGGCGATATCCGCTCTGCAATTTTAATGCCCGCATTTTTTTGGACCTTCTATACGAGCGCTGGATGTCAAGACGAGTCCCATTCTCGCATTTTGAGTCGTTTCGCTTTGTTTGGAATGTTTTTCTCGATTGCTCGGAGAGTCTATTTTTAGGTCGTTAGGGAGGGCTAACTCGCTTAATGCCCTCAGCAGCCAATGGGTTGCGAATTAAATCGCATTCAGATTAAGAAAAAGTGTTCTATCGGTGGCAGCAGTGATATTCGCGCCGGGCGATAGATGCAAAAGTGGCCATTTAGTTTCTAAAAGCGAAGAATTTCCATTTTTTCTCCTTTTCTGGTTCAGTCGCTGCCTACAACACCTCCTGAAAATTGCTATTTGAAAGATCGCAGGCGTATTGTCTAAAATTTTATATGCTTCACGATTTTTTGAACCGATCAAACAATTCCAGAAGATAAACGATTGGAAACGACTCACAAAGAATATAAAATAAGTATATCTCTCTCACGTTGTTTTTAATTCGTAGTTTGATCTGCAAAATCATCATTCTCTTTCAAGATATCCACGTTTACGGCTTGAATTGTATTATCTAACGTATATTAGCCTCCCGTGTTAAATTCAATCAATTGGAATTATAATCCCGTGTCTCACGTTAATTGAAACTGAATTATATAAAATTTCGGTATGTATGCAGATCGGTCCTTGACCTCCTTTTGCTGACCTTAAAAATGGTCACCCTTTTGGCGCTATCTCTTTTTTTAACACTTTACAACATAGTTGAAAAGTGTTTATGATTTTGTTCATTCTGTCTGTCTGTCTGTCCATTAGCACGACAACTGCCGTAAAAATGACTTTATCGAAATGAAATTTTAGTATGTCGTTCAGGCGGCCTGTTGGACCTATGGTAATATAAATGAATAACAACACCCAATTAGTTTTGGATTGAACACGGGCTGAAAAACTGAAATACGTTGAACCTTATGGGACCTAATTTATCAAACACTTTTTAAGCAAATTTAAAATTCGCAAATTGCTTCGAAAGTTTTGGGAAATATTCAAATTATCCCATAAAAAATGTAAAAAGAAATTTCAGCAAAATATATTCGGTAGTTTTCAAAATAAAAATTAAAATAATAATTATACCCTTTATATGAAGAGATCACGTGAACATTGTATGAGGAGATCACGTGACCTACTTCAAAATAAAATATGGCATCCATCTTGTCTCAAAATCGTGATTTTTAAACTTCTTTTTAATTCATATTGAGTGTTGTATCCGTCCTAAAACTGTTTTATTTTTGCTTAAATTCTGTGCATCTACATACTGAAACAACACAATTAGAATATATTTGAGGTTAAATTATCATTAAACTTTGATTATTTCTACAACGAAGCCTAATTTTCACTTATGGAGTATGTAAACGCATAAAGATGTAGGATGAGTTGTATAAGAATTGCTGAATTTTTTTAACGCAAAATTATTTAGCTCTGGAGTCTGCAATATAGTTGACATGAATAAAACATTCATTGATTTTACATAGAGAAGCAGACGATTTTTTTCGATGAAGTTCTAAGCATAGAGTTAAATTACTTGTACCTCCATGGTCTTAAGTTTCTAAACAAAATACATTATTGTAGTATTGTGATGAATGAAAGGAATTTAATGAAAGTGTATGAATGAAATTTTTAAAGCTTTTACATATAGAGCCAGGCGATTTATATTTCAATGACGTCAGTTGAATAAATTTCATTTTCTTATGAAGTTTTAAGTTTTCAAATATAATTAATTAACGTAGTATTGTGATAATTTATAAAATATTACCGCTGAATGTATTGCATTTTAGAGGTATTTAAACCAGGCATTTTATATTTCAATGACGTCATTTGAACAAAGTTCATTTTTTTCGATGAAGGTTTAAGTTTTAAAATATAATAAATTAATGTAGTATTGTGATATGTTTTAAAATATTACTTAGGAATGTATCGCATTCTAGAAATGCTTAAAAAAATTGTATTGCAGTTGGAAAGTGTTTCATATTCAATGCTTTATGCATGATTGATTTTTTTTTCTTTCATAATCAGAAATTACACGATTTTCACAATAAAAACATTAATAAACACTGTAAATGATAACCAAATCCAAAATGAAAGAAATTATATTTACTTGTTTATGAAAGATTTAATGTTTTTTTAATTTTAAAAATCTCTTATTTATTTTACTTTCATTAATTTAAATTAAAAAATGAATTGAAGTATGGCTCGACTCGACTTCCCTTCTCATACTAGAATCCACTTTTAAGTAGCTTGTGTGTTTTTATTTATTTTATTTTATTTTCTTTCAAATTTTGCAAGGCAAAATAAAATTTGAAAAATCTGTATCTTTGGTGCAAATGATGACAATTTTAGCATGTATTGAAAAATTTGAAATGGATACCAAATTTGACAATGTACCCCTTCGGTGGGAAGGGGTGGTGGTCATGAGACCACGAAGAGAAACATTGCATCGCGGTGATTGAAAAGGTTTAGTTTCGAGATCATTGATCCCTACATAACCACGTTTTGGCATAATTGTGCCACATTTTGTGCTATGCTGCCATGTTAAAAAAATATAAAATTTCGAATCTATTTCGAAGTTTTCATTTGATTTTCAGCAAATGATATCTAGTTCTAGATTTTTCGTTAACAAAGCCGGATAAATGGATTTATGAAAAGCCATTCATTTTTGTGACCGTGAACAAAATAATTCGACCACAGACAGACGACAGACATATAAAGAGATAGACTGACATCTCTCTAAAAAATAGTCAAAATGTGTTCAGGAGGTCCTAAAATATCAAAATCTCGAAATCGAAAAATTTCATGAAAATAATATTTTCTCTATACTATTTTCTATAGTACGAGAAAATAAAAATTGTAAACTCTGCAATGAAGGACATAGATTGGGAAAACAACCAGCCTTATCCACAAAACTCTTCCACTGCCTACAAAAGTATTTTTGAAATTCGAAATATAATATCATTTATTATCCGCAAGATTTTTTAATACCAGTAAAACTACTTACTTTGCAATGAATGTTACTAATCAGTACAAAATTTTTTAATGCCGGTAAAACTGCTTTCTTGGTAATAATGTTACCGATATGGGAAAAAAAAAAAAACATGCATTTCCACCAATCGTTCCGATGCCTGTAAAACTATTTTCTTTGCAATAAATGTTACTGATCTTGAAAACAACATGTAATATCCACCAACTATAGCTGTAAAATCACTAAATTTACAATGAATGTTATTCATCAATGAAACAATACGCAATATGCTTTCTTTGTAATGAATGTTACTGATCAGTCAAAACAAGATGCATCAACATTTTCACATGTCTGTAAAACTGTTTTCTTTGCAATGAATATTGGTGATATGTGAAAACAATATGCAATATTCATTAAAATTTTGCAATGCAGGTAAAATGTAGATATCTTAATTTTATAAAAATAAAGTAAATGGATTTGATCTTACTATTATGTATTTACATTTTCATTAGAAAAATTGGAATATTTTTTTAATAAAAGTATAAATTATAAATAAAGCTTAACTTGAATTTCTTTCAGACAACTTTATTTGATCATTCCTATGATTTAAGACATTGATTAATATTTAAATGAAATCCTGCGCACTGGGCCCTGCTTGCTGTCGTTTGCGCTTCATAAAACGGGGATCCAATTTCTCCAAATTAATAATTGGAATAAGCATTACAACTTTGGTACTTGTGTGTAAAAATTCCCTCAAATTTAAGAAAAAGTAATATCGCACTATACAGGTTTGTTTTCCCCAAGAAAACTGGCTCTCAACGATATATTGAAGTTTTTCAAATTTATTATGAAAGTTTGTGTACATTTGATTGTTTGGAAAGTTTCTTGTTACGGAGGGTGTACACCACGGCTATGATTGAGAACCAGGAACCGGCGGACATCAACTCCCGTCAATTATTCATTTCAACGGGGGCCGAATTTTGTGAAAAATTCTACGGGAAATAACTCAATTTAAGGGGATTATATAGAGAACGTTTTTATACATTAGATTCAGCCTCAGTGGCTGAACCGACATGAGTATTTTTCAGCTCATAAAACGATTCAGAAATCACTTTCCTAGAGCATTTAAAAAAAAAAAAAGGCCTCACTTTGAAAGGCTACCTTTCCAGATCCAGGGGGTCATTTGAAAAACGGATTTCAGATTTAGATTCAGCATGGTTGAATTAGTATACATGAGTTTGCTGCATACATGCTGATACTGCGCTTTTATAATAGTAATGATTAGTCTAAATGTATTTATACTTAATGAATAAACGACTCATTCTTAATTAAATGGCTAAGGATTATTAATAAATATTATATCATGAAACAACACATTGCACCCTCTATGAAAAATTTCTGGGTACGCCGCTGGTAGTAACACTACTAGATTCATTGTCTTTTTCGCGGATTCAATACATTTAGGTCTGCTTCTAGTCAGTTTGTTGAGGATTGTTTATCGTTTACAAAACTTTGTTCTCGGATACATCGTCATTCATCATTCGGCTATGATACCGTATTCCTCAATCGAATCCTCGCAACCGTGCCTGTGGCAGACACGAAGCGAGGCGCAGTACGCAAGGAAAAAAAAATCATTGCAAACAAAAAGACGTAATGCCATTAAAAGCGCATTTGTCAAGCCCCGGGTGCACCGGCGCGTGCCTTCACAGAGAGAAGCCAAAACATACATCTTTCACACCTTGGTGGTCTCGAGCCCCGCGTCATCCGTCAGTGACGTCACCGCTGAGTGACGCAACGAAGACCCAATCGCGGCGCCCCACGCAAAATTAAGTTACGGATTCTGTACGCCCCTCTGATTCCAGATGCGTAAGTGAATTAAGAGCTCATCAGATCCGCGGGTAGGCAAGGGGGTGCGGGGAGGAGCCGGCGGATAAATAATGAAGTGGTCCGCGGGCCGCAATTAAGTCCATGCGGATCGGGAATCTCGCTTCACTGGCCAGAGTGGCAGGTGGGTCCACGAGGGGGGGGGGGGGGGGTACGTTTGGAAGTGACCAAAGGCAAGTGGACGGATGTTTCGGTTGTGCCCCCGTTTTCGTAATCTTTGCTTTCCATTCGAGCGTCCAAGAAGTTCTGTTCATCCATCAAAAGAGTTCGGCTGTGTTATGAACTAACTCTTGCTGTTAGGCCGGGATTTCGCGTTTGTGAGGAGGAGGATAAACTAATTTTCGTTCCAAAATGTTTACATACAGTAACAATGTCGCTAATGGATTATGTTACCGTATCCATCAAGCTGACGTTTCAGGTTTTTAATCTAAACAGACGTAACAAAGTCGTACCTTTTCGCTTTATATATTGTGTCCTAAATCGAACACATTGTACTTTAATCTTATTTTATTATAATTTTTAGCGGCTCGCGCAGAGGGAGGGGGGGGGGGGTGCCTGTGTATCTTTGCATATTTTTAAATGCTGAAATTTGCTATTTTATAATATACGAAGAATTTTCTTTTTTATCTCTTTTGCCACTAGTATCTATGTCTAAATATATACAGCATGGGAGTTAGAAAGGAGATAAATCTCTTATGGATGAAACGCTTGAGCATATCATAATGCTTTCAGAATGATATCCAGGGTTCGCTCGTGTCAGTAAAGGAGTCGCTATTGTTGGTCGGCACAACAGAAAGGCGTAGTATTGAGTATATGCATTTTTGATTATTTTTAAATGAAAAGTTCCCTCATGATGAGTATAATTAACCAGTAGTTTTCACTTTCCCTGCAATACATGGTAATGCATAGGGAAAGTAATGGAATCATACCGAAAATCTCAACTCGAATTTTCGACGGATTTACACGTTTTGTCACCTCTAGAATACGATAAAACCATTTTTAGCTTGGCATCTGTGTGTATGTCTGTGTATCTGTCTGTCTGTGCAGAGTTTGTATCCACTCTAACTCAAAAACTAATGAACCGAATTTCATAAAATTTGTTAGGTAAGTCACTTGTGGGCGACTCTGATGCTGATTAGTTTTGGGTACAATTCGGGATAAAAGCGAAATAGCAAAAATTGCCTGTATCCACTCTAACTGAAAAACTAATAAATTAAATTTCACAAAAAATTGGTAGATAAATCACTTATGTGTTACCATGGTGCTGATTATATTTTGGTACGATTCGGAAAGAAACAACCTGCCTTTTTTTTTTTTTTTGCGAAATGGCCCGCAAAAATTGTCAAAATCTAAAATAAAAAACTACGTATGCTTAAATATATCAAGTAAATACTTGTTTTATGCGTCATTTTTAACGATAAAATGAATAAGACCAACCCCCTATTACACTCTAGGACCATCCGTTCTCGAGATATTTTATTTTTTTCGCATTTTCGCTTTTGAAATAAGCCCGGTTACCCAATGAGAGCGATAATTGAATTAAAAGTGCCAATTCAGTGTTATTTAAAATAATTGTGGGTGTTATTTTGTGACATTAAACTCAATGAAATGAATTATTGATAAAATAGAGAGAGCGTGAGTATGAGTCTGCAGGGAAAGTCATGTGCTGCCCACATCCGATTTTTAATAGTTGTAGGATAGAGTACAGAATATAGGGAGATAAAAATAAATTGAAAAGTAAAATAATTTTGAATACGAAGGAATATTCTTTGTTTCCTTTCTAATTTCCATTGAGCTAATAATTGACACGTTAAATAAATATTTTAAACCTTTCGTCATCGAAAGGCATACAATGCAGGACTATTTATCTTACCCCGCGTAGCCTGAAGAATGGTATTGAACTATATATTGGCGTTTTCTTAATATGAAGTTTTAACTCCTTTTACCTCCTTGATATACAAGCTTTCTAAGAAAGTCCTCAGACACCTCAATAGCTCTATAAGGAAAGGTTCATACATATAAACGTTGGGTCAATCTATAGTATTCTGTCTGATCGAATAAAAGTGTTTGCGCATCTAGTGGCGAACTAAAAAGTTAGAATAATGAATTCGGTAATAGATTTAAATAAACGAAAAAAAAAGCCAATTACAAAGTGGTAGAACATCATCTAATATTTAAGTATCGACATTGGAACGGCAACAAAATACATTTATTTCATACTATAAGATTATTGGCGGCTAGCTGTCGTATTCACGAATAAATAAAACTGACATGCACATCAATCCAATGTGCAATTTTCTGAAAATGCCCCTTTGAATACGATAAAAAATTAAGACCGAGGGGCGTGACAGCCCAGTGGTTAGTGCGCGAGGATTGCCCTCGGACGACCCGAGTTCGATTCCCGTTTCTGCCCAAAGCGTCGCCTTGTTCACGCGGAGTACGATCGCGTTAAATATGTGGGTCCATAAAACCTTCTGAGAGTGTAGAGGGAGGAGGGTGCGGTCCGTGTGGATACCTTCCCCACTGGGTTCCGGACTAAATTGGGCGGCACTTTCCGGCCGTCCAAACAGATATCTCACACTTTCGGGTAGGTCGGACGGTATGGGTCGAAAGTCCAGGCCAACCGACTCATCCGAAGACTAAGATCAGCAGTTTGGGCGGCCCGCTAGCGGCTCTGCAATCACTTGCATTCTATCCAACAGGTTCACTTTATTATAGGTAGATATAACGTTCTCGTTTACACTCCTTTCCTTACAAAGTTACTAGGATGCTTAAGGATTTTTCTACGATCCCTGTATATTTGATGAACAAAAAGTAGGATTTGTAACTTCCACACATGCAACTTCCGCATGGGGGACATGCTGCTTCTAAGAACTAGCAGCTACCACACGTGGGGCTACAGTTTGCAGAAAGTCCCGTATATTAATAATGCATAATATCGCTACTTTAGGAAACATTTTGCTAAAAATTTGAATACCTCTAAAATCAATGTTTTCTAAAGGAAAACAATTGAATTATACAAACTTTTCTTCATCGGTAAAGAAATCTCAAGACAATGTTTGTTAATCTTAATACAATGTAGTTATGCATCAATAGTAATTGCAGGTGAAGGTGGTAAAATTTAAAAGTTACTTTTAGATGTATTTTTTCAACTTTATTTACAGTTGGTTAGCCTATTTTTGTCATGTATGGTCGTCTTATGCACAAGCAAGTTCATTGAGAACTTCAACTTAAAGTAGATTCAAAACCACTAAATTACCATTCTTACATATAGAGGACTGGCTGCGTCTTGTAAGAAATTGAAAGCCCTGTGTTTTAGGACATTTGTTTTCCATTATGATGGGTATAATACTATTACATACATCAAGAATTATTTAAAAATAGATGTGCTGTTCACTCATAACTTATTTTACTCAAACTATCATACATTTACCTTCTTTAAATTATTGTAATAAAGAAATAATATATATATATATATATATATATATCTTCATATAGATTTTGCACTAATTCTGTCCGGACGCTACTGCTAACGCTGTAATAGATTGTCCATTTTTAACACTTTCCAACATAGTTGAAAAGTGTTAATGACTTAATTCATTCTATCATCTGTTCGTTCGCACGGTAACTGCCGGAAAAATGACTCTATCCAAAACGAATTTTTAGTATGTTATTAATACTGTCTTGTGGGACATATGGAAATGTAAATGAATAATATCACCCAATTAGTTTGGGATTGAACCCGGGTTGAAAAAGTGAAATACATTGAACCCTATGGAACCTCATTTTTCAAACATTTTTTAAGCAAAGTTAAAATTCACAAATCGCTTCGAAAATTTTAGAAAATATTCAAATGATCCCATAAAATATATATATA
Source organism: Amaurobius ferox (assembly GCA_951213105.1). Classification (NCBI taxonomy): domain Eukaryota; kingdom Metazoa; phylum Arthropoda; class Arachnida; order Araneae; family Amaurobiidae; genus Amaurobius; species Amaurobius ferox. The sequence goes on from OX578145.1 coordinate 9,981,790, forward strand.
AAAAAATTCAGCAAAAAATCTTTTGTAGTTTTTTAAATAAAAATAAAAATAATAATGACACCCATATTATGTGAAGAGCTCACGTGACCCACTTCAAAATAAAATAGACTATCCATCTTTTTTTTCTAATGTAAAAATCGTGATTTTAAAAGTTCTTTTGAATTTATATTGAGTGTTGCATCCGTCCTAAAACTGCTTTCTTTTTACGTATTTTCTGTGCATCTACATTCTGCTCCAACGTAATTCCAATATTTTTGAGTTTAAATGATCATCAAAATTTGATTATTTCTTCAACGATGCCTAATTTAGCATATACAGAATGTAAACAAGTGATTGTAAAATGACTTGTATAAGAATTGAATTTTTTGCACGCAAAATTATTTAACTCTGGAATATAAGTGATATTAATGAATGATTTTACATAAAGAAATAGACGATTTTATAGCATTACCTTTTTTGATGAAGTTTTAAGTTTCTAAGTAAAATAAATTATTATGCTGTAATAATTTTTAAAATACCCCCCCCCCCCCCGAATGTATCGCATTTTAGAGATGTTTAAATAAAATTGCAATTTAATTGGAAAGTGTTTCATAATCAATGCTTTATGCATGATTGATCTTTCTTGTATATCATCCCCCCGTAATAATAATTGTTTTCGACTTACAATTAGAAATGCCAATAAAATTATACCATTAAAATTTTTAGAGAAAAATTTATAGATCGCTCTGTCCATGAGAAATTTTCTGCAAATCTAAAATATCAACAATCTAAAACATATATATTTTTTTAAACTACAAAATTTTTGTGGTTAAAATACTACTTCTGATTATTATTCCTTATTGTATTCAATTACAAGCTTCCTTAGATTAGTTACTATTAATCTTCGTGTACTATCTGTTTAAATCTAGTATCATCTTGAGTCTACTGTGGTGAACTATACATATATATATGCTCTACTTTAAACAATATGGAACTTACCTAGGCTCATATCCATTTGCTAAACCATTCTTTAGGAACTCGATATATCCTTACGTTTTCATTTAAAGAAACTCTTTGGGTTTGTAATCCAACAGCTATGCTTCAAATATGTAACTCTTAAATGCTGCGTCGATGACATCACAGCGATGGCAGATATAAGCTCTTTCACTAAAATCTCAGAAAACATTATATAAGAATTCACTTTTATATGATTTTATATAAACCATTGAAAGAGGTAGAATATTCTCGTAAATTTATGAAGTCCAAGTAACAACAGGTTATCCTTTAATCCGTCGGGTGCCAATAAAAGCAGGTTAACGCGTTGATCCTCGTTAAATCAGCAGTAGGGAATTCTGAACCACATGGAGATATACTGTTTTTAATCAGTAGGTAGATAAGTATCTTTTCTGGATATTTTAGGAAAAGTAATGAAATGTATATTTCATTTCGTTTTGTATAATTTGAACATTCTGAAAAAATACTTCTTATCTATCTACTGATTAAAAACATCCCGTCTTACTCTTATCTGACAGATAAAAATGACTCCCTTGTGGAAAAATCATGTGACGTGTAGAAGCTCCATGGAGCCTTAGGTGGAGTATAGCTCCTTAGGGAACTCCATGTTAAGGTACAGCTCCAGCTGATTCAGAATCCCCTATATTCCCTACTTTTGTATACGTTAATGTTCCCTACTTTTGTATATGCTAAAGAACTAACGTCACCATATTGCACGTAATGTTGCTCGCGACCGATTTATGGCAGCTATTTAGAACGATTGTTCTTTCAATTAGGGTGCATTCATAAAACCAGAGAAATGAAGAAGTCGTACAGATCTGAAGTTGCACATCAATCTGAAATTTCATGGAGGATATAGAGCCATTTCAACTACTAAAGATCTGAGTAGCTCAATGGATTAGGCGATGACTGAATTTTTGTAATATGGGCAGTAACGGAGACGGCAGTTACCGAAACAACCCGCTACCAAGCCACTCCCATTTTAATAATACATATTTCGAAATATTTTATACATTTATTTCGAATTATGTACCTTAAAAATAGAAATTACTTTGTAGCGGGCTGTTTAGATCCTTTTCATGTTTGGCGACTGATTATGAGGGTTACAAAACAGCGTTATTCTGTAGAAGGAAATTCGTAATTTTTTAAAAAGAAATTTACATTTTTGTTAAGGGGATTTTTTTTTTTTGTCAGTAGGGTTTGTTGCGTATAAAGATAATCTAATTTGCTGGTTATTAAACCCGTCATATGACAGGGTGCATAAAATTATGCAAAAAATTCTCTCCCATTCGCCCTTCTGTAACACTTGTGCTCCTAAAATGACCAGACTCATGTGATTTATGCACTACTCCCGATCAATATAATATTCATTACTACACAACCTTCTAACAAAACATAAAGGCAAAAATGCGTTATACAATTATTATATAAATTTAATAGAGGGATTCTATAACCAAGTGGAGATTAACAAGTTTCCCTGACACTCCCCACTGACAAATTACTTTTGTCACAAATATAGTCAATTATATTTTAAATAATGAAATGCCCCCCCCCCCCCCCACTCACACACACATACACGACATTCATGACTCGACAAAAGATACATCTCATCTTCAACAGTGCCAAGAATAAATACATCCTGCTGTTCCAGGCAATATAAATCACAACGATACTTGCCATGCAAGAACAGGAAACCGACAAGTATTTGTGAATCCTTCATACTCAACCGCACATTACACGAGTTCTCAATTAATTTCATGCAGCCATCTACATGCGCATTTGCAATCACACACGTCTCCCGACGCACATCTACTAATTACGTGTAAAGGCATACACGCGACGCAAACATAGCTCAACTAACAAGCCCGGCACATGTAGGGTTTTGATCCTTTAACTAGAGGTTTAAATCAAAATGGCATCTGATCGCGAAGGATTTATTGCGAAAACATGTTCCTGTTTAGCACCAGTAAATAGTGTGCGTCCCGGATCATTCATTATCGTCGGAAAGTGTTCTGAACACGCTTAAACAGTCCCGATTGAATAATAGTCAATATCGAAAACATGCGGACTGTGATGATCAGGTCGGCTGTCATTGAGAGATGTGTCCCATTATTTGATGTATGTGTCTACAACACTCTGAAGCACACTATGTTAGATAGATCGTGGTCTTTCATTTGTTGCAAATTATTAATGACGTGAATTGATGTTGACATTGTCATTAGGATATATATCTATGCGAATATGAATACATTATAGCTAGAATTGTCTGCAGTGAGACGGTAAAACTTTATCCAAGTACATACGTAGCTATTTGTATAGAATTCATTCAGATATGCATGCTAATGCGCATCATGTAGAATATTTACAATGCATTCTGGATAAACTACAAGCATTTGGAACAACTCATGCTTCTTTTATAATGGCATTAGAGTATACTTTAAAAGGCATAGTTTCATTTTAGAAACACGTGGTTAGGAAGGATAGATATTTATCAAAACATTTGGAAAGTTTTATATTTGAAAGAAAGGCCCACATAGTGTAGAATCGAATTATACAAACATATAAATTCTGTAATGAATTAACTGAAGTGCTCAACTGGACGTTCACATACCAGAATATCCCCTTTTTTTAATTTTACAAGAACAATTTTGAAAAATCAGTATCATGGTCCAAATGATTACAATTATAGAGGATTAGCGTTCACTTTAAGAAGTTTGAAAAAATCTTTCGATTGACACTATACTTGACAATGTACCCCCTGGAGGGGGGGGGGCGAAGGGAGCTAATGACGCCACGAACAAAAAAAATATATCACAGCTATTTTTCACAACAATGATTGAAATTATTAAATCTCGTGATTATTGCGCCATAAATAAGCCCTTTTATGCATCATGATGTCTAATTGTCCTATTCTGCCATGTTAAAAAAAATTATATATATAATATCGAATATTTCGAATTTTCGTTCGAATTTAAAGAAAATTCTATGCAGTTCTAGATTTTTTGATAACAAATCTGGTTGAAATGTTTCGTGAAAATCCATTAACCTTTTGCTTACGAATGGGACAGCGTCCATCCCTAACGAAGAACCTCTCAAAAAGACAGGTATTTGACATACCCTATCCCAAACAGTTCGATTCCCCTTTGCAGACATTGGCGTCCTTGGACGCCAATTAAGATTAATTTTATTAATATAAGATTAATTTTATATGCTGGTAAATTTTGAAAAGATCAATACCCAGTCATTTTTTTGTAGTTTTAATCCATTGTAAAATACTTAATATAAAATACTGAATCCGTTGTTTTGAACTTTGTAAAGAACCTTGCTGCTCCTACCGGGAATCGAACCCTGGATCTCCGAACTGGCCAGCCGATGCTCTGCCGTTGAGCTACTGGGGTGAAATTACAAACTATTATTCTCGAAGTGGTCTGACTCCGCAACTTCTATTCGTTAAATCTCCTGAAACGCTGTGTCGAGTAGAAGAATGGTATAATGATGCTTCAATATATTTAACTATTATATTCACTTTAGCTAGTAAAATAAACTTTAATGCCTTGTATTGTTAGAAGAATAATGTTGAAAAAATTATTATAAAGTTGTAAAATTTAAATTTAAAGCCCTGGAATTGTAGAACTCAAAACACAATTTAACCTTTTGCTTACGGGTGGGACAGCGTCAATCTTAAGCGATCCCCCTTTGCCGGCATTAGCGTCCATGGATGCCAATGCCTGCAAAGGGGGATCGAACTATTTGGGATAGGGTATGTCAAACACCTGTCTTTTTGAGAGGTTCTTCGTTTAAGATTGAAGCTGTCCCACCCGTAAGCAAAAGGTTAAAGCACTACAGCTGATGTAATAGAAAATGTTTAGTTCAAAAGATAAACACGGATGCGATATTTGCTTAGAAGTAATAATTATCTAAAGTTAACCCTGTGAAAATGAATTATCTTGAGTACAAAAATATAAATATTTGAAAAAAGAGAAAATATCAAGTTAATTAATGATTCAAAACATTAATTGTTAACTTATTATAGTACACCAGAATGTATGCCCGGCATATGACGGAAATCAGAATTTGCTTCTCATTGAGCGTCATTTTTATCAATTTGTCGACATTTTTGACACTTTGGCAACATTTAAAAAGTCGCCAAGTTAGCGACGTCCCGCTAAATGTCTCGCCAAGCGTTACGGATGGACGGAGAAATGGGTTATTCTTATAGTCTATATATTGTTGAAAGAAGCTTAAAATATTTGACTTGTTGGCAATATGAGCGTGACACTCCTAGCTGAGTGGTAACTCAAATAAAAGTTTATGAAATGATAAGAAATAAAATAACATCAAGGTTTCACTTTCAATATCTGATGTCATACGCTAACTAAAGCTCCGTGGTTGCAACATAATTTCTTTGGGTCTGGGTTAGTATCTAAATTGAACTGTTTATCCGTGATTGAAACACGTTTGGCAACATTCTATAGCAGCGTTACCCAGAGATAGATAGATAAACAGACAGATAAATCAAAGTGTTTATATTATAAATTAATCATAAACATTTACTTTTCATTAAACTTTTCCTACTTTCAAAGATATAAGTTTCATTATAAATCTGAAAATTTTATGCGTTTTTTCCAAATACCTAATTATAAATAAAAAACGAAATCGAAACTTGGTCATATTTTGAAAGCGTCTTTGCATGTTAGCGTTCCCTTTATGAGCACCTTAATGACCTAAACACTTTTCTACCTCCTTTTATGACCTAAACACTTTTCTGAGTTGGACAAATGTTTTGAAACCTTGAATGTTTGCGTTACGGAGATCTCAGAGTATTAGTATTTACACTTGCAACCATTATCGACATTTGTTTGCAGAAAAAATGTTTTACCATTAATGTTTTACCAATTTTTGTTTTCATTTATTATTTCTATGATGAGTAATTTTATCTACAATGTAGGTCAGTGTATGACTTAAATCGCTTGAAAAATATGGCGATTGCTACAGAAACGGAACATAGCCATCCCATTAGGAAACAAATTAAAAATAGTGATATTATATACACTTAAAATGTACATCCTATTGTAGACTGCATACAGAATCTATATAAATAAAATTGAAAATATGTCTGTCTATCTGCATATTTGTCTCACCATCACGGGAGAACGGCTGAATCGAATTTCATAAAATTTTGTGGGTAGCCTTGAAATAGCACCACTTAAAATTGAGTCCATGTTTCGAGTTTCTAAGACCGGGGGTTGTCTAGATATTAATTAAAAACGAACAGTTAAACCTTCCATAGAGATAGCATTATACAGACGATATTTTTTCCACCAACTCATTTGAAGAAAATGATATCATGTCGCTTAGCAACGGATTTAAATCCAATGTGGTTATGCAGCAGACGATTTTTATTAAATATTTTCTGATTTAAATAATAAAGATATGTATATAAAATAAATTTCACCGATATTGCATTTTTGACTGGATTATATCAATTACGGTTTTCAGGTTTAAAAATTATTTATATTTTCGGGGATTATTGATATTTTCAATTTATTACGTCATTCTTTTATTTTTGCAAAAATTGTTGAAACTCATATATTGTACGGGTAATCTTCAACAAATGCATGCATATATCTACAGTTATATTGGCATATATTGGAATCAATTAAGGCCGTTAGGTTTAAAGATTACGGGATTATTGATATTTTCAATTTATTATGTCATCTGCTTTATTTTGGCAAAGATTTTAGAAACTCGTATGTTGTAGTATGTGTAATTATATAATGGGTATATCTTCTAATATTCGAGAATATAAGTAGTACGGGTTCCATACAATTTTAGCCGTTTTATTTTGCATATTCAAATTCATATTTTTTGTAAATTTATTTACAAACGGAACCAGGATGTTCTCTCCGTGTAGATAATTTCATATAGCGAGAACAGATATTCTTAAACTTCTTTTTAGGAGAATTAAATTAAATATTTTAATAGAATATTTTGATTAACAATGTCATTTAGTATACTATAGGAGTGTCATTTAGTATAGTATAGGAGTATACTATAGCACATGATCGAAAATTTTAAATTTCTTTATTTTATATACTCCGTACGAAGAACGGGTATACTGCTGGTATATAATATATTGGAACTTAAAACTGGCAGTGAGGCTTAAATTCATATTGTATTCTAAGTGACATTGCTATTCAAAACATTCTATTAAAATTTTTAATTTAATTCTCCTAATAAGAAGTATAAGTATCCCTGTTCTCGATATACACATTTATCTTTACAAGCAGATCTGAAGAATAAAACATCCTTGTCCCGTTTGTAAATAAATTTACAAAAAATATAAAATTGGATCATTATATGCCCAAATGAAAGAGCTATGAAAATATATCAACAAATACTAAAATAAAAGTGCTATAATGCTATTAGAAGCTATACACGTACCATATTTATGCTGTCACAACAATTGGCTAAACACAATAAATGAGTTTGAAAAATATTTACCAAAATAAAACAGATGCCTTAAGAAATTGAAAATATCAATTATCTGCCTAACCATTCAGCTCGAAAACCGTAATTGATGTAATTCAGTCAAAAATGTAATTCGGATAAAATTAATTTTTATAGGCATTTCTTAATTATTTAATTATTTAAATCGGAAAAGATTTATTAAAAATTATCTGATTATAATCTCATTGGATTTAATTCCGTTGCTTAACAACATGATATCACTTTCTTCAAATACATTTGCAGAAAAAATATCGTCTGTATAATGCTATGTCCATGGATGATTTAATTGTGGATTATATATTTAATGAAAAGGTCTAGCCATTAGGACAAAATGAAATTGTATGCATCCCTTGCTGATTTTACAATTTATTTGCCTTATTTCAATGCTAGCTATTCCAATCCATTCCATTGTACTCTTAATAGTTTTCCATGTTTTATGGTTTGTTTATTTATCCCATTTACTTATTCCTATATTTTCATATGTCTTTTGTAGGATTAGTCTTATGTGCAATGCAGTATCTCATAGGGTTCAATTGTAAGGATCTATTAGCTTAATTATACATATATATATATATATATATATATATATACATATATATATATATATATATATATATATATATATATATATATATATATATATATACATATATATATATACATATATATATACATACTTATACATATATACATATATATACATACATATACATATATACATATATATGTATATATACATATACACACACACACACATATATATATATATATATATATATATATATATATATATATATATATATATATATAATTTTTATTGATTTAATAAATGTTCATGATTATGTCTATATTCTTTTAAAATTATGAAAAGTGTATTTAAAACTCTATAAATTGAATTTTTTTACTATAAAATATGGATATATTTAACTTGAGATCTGAAGTGCATATTAACATTAAGATAAATTTAAATTATGTTTGGAGTGGTAGATACTTTGTTTCTTCTGTCTTGGTTTCTTTTCAAGTTGTCATATTTTTCTTTTACCCGTACACAAATTGTAAATTATATGACTCCTTTAAGGATTGTTTTACCGATAACAGGTAGTATTACTGATTTCTTCAGAAACAGAAGAAACATGCAAAAATATAGTCAAACCCCTGTAATGTTGTAAATTTATAATTATTATTTAATATTTGCCCATGTTCACGTACTCCAATAGCGATAAGACTAAAGGAATCTGTGAAAGAGGGGGTGAAAATTTTTCACTTCAATATCGGTAATAGATAAAATCTTCAATTACTGAGAACACGCATAAATTTTCCAAAACATTAGAAAACTAATAATTAACATTTGCAATTGCAGGCGATTATATTCACAATGTAGCAAGAGAAACATTTAAATAAATTAAGAATTAAGTATACCATTATGGTAATTAAATGGATCAGCAAAGCATTGTAGCTCTTATATAATGTAGCTAGATAAAATATCATTTATAAATTTGTAAAACGAAGTATTTTCCCTATAGATAATTTTCATGTGACTTTACCACTGCCAAAATATAGCCACTGTACTACTGAATAAGAATATACCTACTGAATAGAAATATACCAAGTGTGTTCATGCTATTATATCCATTGGATGACACTGCAATATGTTTAACGATTGTGACGTATACGATTCTTGCATCACGTTGAACATATTTTCAATACAATGTGAGCATAGTTCACAATTTACAATCTCATTGATTACTGGAAACGTACAGCAATATTCTTGAAAATTCGGATTTACCAGTGATAGTTGTAAACTTTCGCGATTGCTGCAGAATAAGATGTATTTTGCATAGGCAAAGCTAAAAATATAACGGTATATGGCTTTCAAAGAAGCACAAAATAGCAAATTATCCACCATGCCATTGTCAAAAATATATAAAAAATTAGCAATTATTGGACCTTTCTATTATATGGAGCATAGCATAATCAGCCCGATGAAGGCATACGAAACACATCACATAAGTCTGTAGAAGAGGAGAAAAAATATCCGATTGCTACTGCATAACATATTCTTGGAAACCATATATTTAACTTTTATATATGTATATACACACACAACGTGAATATTTTTTATGTTATATTCGGCTGCACATGCTATTTAAGCATCACCCCCTTTAAGCATCATCTCCAAGCATGCACAATTTCACAAAGTGGCTACCGTCGGCATATCCACCTTGAAACCACGTGACACCATCACCTTCTTGCGTACTCCCCTCATCTTCACACACAGGTTGAACAACACTACGACAAATTCCGCCAACTTCGGAATGGTAGAAACAGTTAGTTGTGACTGGCACGGCCCATCCAGACCTTCTGAAAAGTTTGCCTCGACTCGGCGGCACTTATATAGCGTCCGGCTTTTCTAGCCCGTTAGGTTGCAAGGGGGCCCACTGTTCTGTATGTATTTAGCCACATCAGAAACCAAAGCCCGTGCGAAAACCGTCTCACCTCCCCCCCTATCTTCGTTTCTCCGGCAAAAATTTCCTGGTTTAATGAAACGCGAATTTTCGGTGCGCTGAGCGCTTAAAGCTCGGAGCACAGGAAAAGGAAAAGGGAAAAAGGGAAAAATCCCTCTCTCTCTCTTTTCTATCAATCTTTTCGCCTTCTTGGTCCGCCCGGATCCGGATCAGTGGTCCGGACGGGGTCCGCCCCGTGTATTTTTCGCCCGGACAGGTCCGCTTTTAACCGGGCGACTAGGCACCATCCGGGCTTTTCTTGTGTACCGGTTTCTGCCTATTTGGGTTCTCGCCGGAGTTCCTGGGCCGTGAAAATAATTCTCGCAGGGGGTATAAATGCCAGATAAAAGTTATAAACTGGGGAGCGTCTTCCAACGAACACAGCACGACATGAGGACTTTTTTTTCCTTTTCTTCATCCCCCCCCCCCTGTTCGAAATAATTCCTTTAGGCATTATTATGTTTGCAGTCGTCGTTTGGAGAAAATGCACTTCGACAGTAATATGTATTTTAAGACGGCACACACACTTGAATATTAAACATTTTTTCAAAGAAACTTTCAAAATGTTCAAAATATTTCTGGTAGATAGACTTTAATTTTTTTTTTCTTTTTTCCAGTCAGTATTAACATCAATTGAAGATTTTTAGAAGTTTAAAAAATATAGGTAAAAGATAGTGCGGTAGAGTTACAGTCATTCGAAATGGATGGGGAAAAGAGAGCCTTCTTCAAATCACAAAATATAAAACTGATGCTTGCGAGAATAACACAATGAGTACTTCTTTATAGAAAGCAGACATATGCAAATTGCATGAAAATTGTTTCGAGGGAGTTTTGATCCCTCTTCATCAGGTCAAAACAGTGCCTTTACTTGGCAAACACCAAGCAAGAACTGAAAAGTGACAGGCCCCCAAGCCAGAATCTTCCAGAATCTAATTGCTAACATAATTGCTAACATAACATTGTTCCAGAATCTAATTGCTAACATAAATACCAAACTCAATCAAAACTTTTCCCACAAGTAAAAGTTTAAGAATTCTTGAAAATCTTTTCACGAAAATGCTAATAAAAAAATCTGATGTGGACAGCATATGACTTTCCTTATATAATGCAATGAATTTACTACTTTTACAGCGAAAAAAAAAAAAAGGTTATTCTTATAATGGATACTTACACTATATGATCAAAAGTATCCGGACACTTTGGATGTTAGAATGTTTTTCGAATTTCTAAAATATTTGGCGAAGTGTTCTGTAACTTTGGCGATGTGAAGAACTGGAACTTTTAAACTTTACTGGAAAGTATGCTTGAACGCACAATTTCCAGTAAAGTTTCGGTGACTTGTGTATTTATGGGACCATCAAAATATTTAAAAAGGGGAAAAATATATTTGATCACCCTGTATCATAAAAAGCTGGAAATGATTTGTAACTTTCACAAAATAGTTAACTAGCTTTGTTCAATGTGTATAAGCATTTTCGTAAAGCAGAAACGTATGTTCATGAAGATATAAACGTTTCTTTAAAAAACAAAACAAATTTTGTTACATGTTTTCTGCTTACAATATCCATAGGTTTCAATCAAATTTCACGAAACTTACACAACATTTGCCAACGTCGAAGAAGAACATTATACTTCAACTGAAAATTAAAGCATTGAATATATGATGAGATATAAGCATTTGAAGAAACTCAGTTTTTACTGCGCAGACGCGAAACATATCAATAGTTTTCTTTCATGATTTGGTAGTGAATACTGTACGGCAACTTCTATTAAAAAACTCCACTGAAATATCGTGAAAATTCATAAAGATATCGACAATATAGTGATCAGTTTCTCTCAGAATCTCTGAAAGTACCTGGATGATAAGGGGGGGGGGGGAGGGGGTTCCACAAATTGACATTTTACAAATTCATCGGACACTCCTGTTCTAAAAATGAACTAGTCCAATTTTAGCAAATAATGATCGCGACGTACAGGGGTGTCCGGAGACTTTTGATTATTATTTGCATAAAATCGGACCAGTTCATTTTCAGAACAGGGGTGTCCGATGAATTTGTAAAATGTCAATTTGTGGGAAAACCCCTTATCATCTAGGCACTTTACTACCCCTTATCATCTAGGACTTACGGACCCACATGTTTAACGTACTCCGCGTGAGCACGGCAGCAGTTTTTGACAGTGGCGGGAATCGAACCCGGGCCTACCGAGTGCAACTCCCGCGCGCTAACCACTGGGCTACCGCGCCCACCCTACCTACCGTGTAACGTATCTGTTTGAATGCCTGGGACAATGCCACCCAATTTACCGAAACCCAGTGGGGGCAACATCTACAAAGGTCTTACTCTTCTTCCCTTATCACTAACGTCTCCGAAGGATTTTCATACCCACATATTTAACGTGCCCATACTCTGCGTGAACACGGGGACAGTTTGGGCAAAACAGGGAATCGAACTCGGGTCGTCCGAGTGCAACCCCCTTGCTCTAACCACTAGGTTATCCTGCCCCTCTTACTGTACATTTGACCATGTATATTGGGAACTTAAAAATAAATGGAAGCACCCCAGATTAATTATTGCAGGCCAGTTCAAAACAAACGGTAACACTCGTCAGAGCACAATTTCAACCTATTAACTTGAAATGAAATGAGAGACGGATGGCTCAAGAAGAGCCCAGCACAGCGACCAGAGGTCTATTGCACTAAACCTATTAACTTGGTTTCACTTGTTACATAGCAATTGGGCCACAACTTGAAATCTTGATTTATGTAGATCAACATGTTGCATGTTGAATTAATCACCGAACAATCATAGAACATATTATTTAGCAACATCACGTTTAGTTTTTTTTTTTTTTTTCACTTCACAGGACAAACGCTGATTTCTAAAACATTGATACTGTAGCTTCGGGATGACCAGCAAAATCCACCAGGATCAACCACCAAGATTGACCATCAAGATCACCAGTAAAGAATTTTGAGAATCACCAGCAAAAGAGGCCAACACCCAAAAATTTGACAATGACCTTATATAAACACATTTCTAAGATCTGATTGCCAGCGCATGAAATTACAAGAAAGGCATAATCTAAAATCCCCCCCCCCTTTACCCCTCGATGTACCACTAATGAACTGTTGCTACTATGGGCCTAAAATAAAACTGTACTTAATGTAATAAAACTTTGATTAAAAGAAAAACTTAAAAAAAAAAAACTGAAATTATTTGCTATCACTTGATATGAATTACAACTACCAAATTAAATTTTAAAATTTATATTAGAAAAATAATTTCAAGACAACAGAAAGATGAGACGGCTTAAAAAAAATTAATCTATATAAATCAACCCCGACATCAAAACTAATACTAATTTTAAATCCAGATAAAGAAGTGAAGTTATAGGCACTTTAAAATCAAAGTGTTATATCAAATGATGAAGTTAATGATAAAATTATTTAAGTGAGAAGTTTGGAAAAATATTCAAAATATTAAAACTGATGCAAGTCACTCGAAAATTAGATCTTCTGGAACAAATCTACTCAAATCTACACATTAGACAAGTCTTTACGGGCTAATAAAGAGGGGGGGGGGGGAGGACAAAGTAGGCGAGCAGACGATTTAAGGAGGTGCTCTATCGGCTCCGGCATCAGGAAGTGATTAAAGGACGTCCTTAATTATATTTTCCTAATTAAGGACATGCCAAAATTTCTTACTTTCTTACTTTCCGGGGCTGGACAAGGGCGGAGTGGGGCTTCAGAAATACCTAGAGCGTCCTAGTGGAAATGGTACATGACCCGTAATAACGCTGGACGGATTCTGTAGAATGTGGTAGTGTGTGTGAGGGGGAGGGAAGGAGAATCTCAACTAATATGGGCACAGTGTTGGGATCTGCGAATTATATTCTCTTTGTATATCCGAGTTATCAGAGTAAATAAACGCCTTTATGAGTATTGAAATAAGCTTCGCGCACTGATGCGGTCCATTACGAAAAGGATGCATTCTAAACAATTCTATAAAGAAATTGCACACAAGAAAAGCAGTGAAGTATTGGCGGTATATCTGTGTGAAAATGTTTTCATAGAATGAGCAGAGATGGAGTACATAAGATCATCGGTAAGATCGTCTTTGTACAGTTAAAATAAAAGATCGTCGCTAGGGATTTGCCGATCTATCCTTATTTGTGTTCGGTAATCCGTAATTAATCCAGTGACGAATCTTTGTCTAGAAAGCAGGTCATGCGGAAATGCATTTTACACCCCTCCCCGCGTTGTCAGTCGCACCACAATACTCGAAGAATTTAATGGCGGGTGAGACAACCCAGTGCTTAGCGAACGGAGATTGCACTAGAAAGACCCGAGTTCGATTCCCGCCTCTACCCAAACTGTTCCAGTGTTCACACAGAGTACGGTCAGTTAAATATTCGGGTTTGTAAGTCCTTCCGAGAGGTTGGTGGTAGGGAAAGAAGGGTACGGTCCCTGTAGCTATGAGACTCAAGGCCAAAATGTTTTTATTATACTCCAGCTATTAGCAATGCATCTGATGTTAGTAACACTTCAGCATGCAATCCAATAACATTTAACTGCTGTTCCAGCTGTTGTGAACATTCTGACCATCGACACATTCGCAACATAACAATGACACTCGAAGCCAGAATGTTTTTATAATACTCCAGCTATTAGTAATGATTCTGATGTTAGTAACACTTAACTGCTGTGCAATCTAATAACACATAATTGCTGTTCCAGTAACTCCATACATCAACTTCTGATGGAATACAAACCGATTTTAGCTAAATTATATATAACCGACTTTATCTCATAAAAACCAATTAATTAAACCATTACTTGAATACTCCAGTGTTTGAGGTTACATCTGTTTCCATTATACCGCTGCTTCACTTCATAATTTGCACGTCACGCTTTTGTTTTAGAAAAAATTTACCCACAAGAATTGAGTTTTATGAAACTGTGTATGATTTCCAATTTCTCCCACGGGAAAGGCTAAAATTTGGAAGACGGGGGTCGCAAAACCAATTGAAACCACCCAAAAATCCACGGAGAGGATGAAATGCTGAATATTTATAGTATCGACCACGGAACAGAGCCTAACATCCCCAATTTTCGATTAAGATGACTATTTTTTATTCTAAATGCCAAACATTGTTAAACTAAATAAAACTCATTCTATAAATTCACAACTTATTTCTTTAAGTTTCGCTGTCTTTGAAAGATTTAAATACAAGTTACTTAAAATGGCAAATATATACAAATATTAAACTATATAACTTATTTTTAAAATATATAATGCATATAATTTTATACATTTTGTATTGGTAGTTCCGGTAGTATTACATTAACTGAACATGCCCACGATATTAAAGACATAATATTATCCACTGCTTTGTCCCAAACTGTTTTTAACGAGCATTTTGTCCCTTTAACGGATAGGATGTTCCTTTTAATGCATAGAAATAACCGTAAAAATATTTTACCTTATAAATCCTTACTCATTTATCTATATCAGGAAATTATTTGCAATTTCAGCCCTGCACATAAACTTAGTTTTGCCTCTTGTCTTATCCTCGATTCCACAACAGTTAAACCGCTATCTACGTACTTAAATACTTCAATTCTTAAATATCATATTAAAAATCTTTACGACCCAAACTGGGGGAGGGGGGGGGGGACTCGCCAAAAGTCTTGGCATATCTGCGTCCCTGCACGGATTTCATGATTTCTTATCTTTGTGAACCTATGCTTTGTCTTTTCTTAATTTTCAAATTTTCTTGTAGCCGAATATGCCATTGGGTAATATTTTACGGAGATCTAAATTGTGAGTTAAGCTGTATTTATAATTCTATTGTACTATCACATGCTTTATGCCATTAATTAAGAGCGATCTTACTCCCAAAAGCGCAAAGACAACATCCGAATATGTGCATTTTAACTTGTATCATTTGCAAATAATCTTAAATTTATTTTAAAAGTTTTAATATTCATAATAAATACTAAATTTCTCAAATTCCTGCAGGAAGTACTCACCTGTTATTTAGCATATACCCTCACACGACCCTGGTTGAGTCCATTTCCCCCACTTACCAACGTCCTAAAAAATAATTATGAAAAATGACTGGCTTTCATACTTCCCAATTTCAGACGCGAGTTTGGTGCCGTCCTTCTCAACAAACCGCCTCGACTAACTTAACTTTAATTAAATACCGAAACACTAAGCAAAGACTTATCCGAGTCACCGACGTACGAGTCTTTTCGAGCTAATCTGGCGGAGGGGTTCTGCGAGCGGACGATTTAAAAGGGGGGGGGGGGGGGTGCTCTATCGGCTCCGGCATTAAGACGTGATTAACAGACGTCCGTAATTACATTTTCCTAATTAAGGACACGCCGCGATTTCTTGCTTTCGGTGCCGGCGCTGGGAGTAAATAGGGGCTGTTTGTGGATGCGGGAATACCTAGGGCGCCCTGAGGCACGTGACCCGCATTAACGCGGGCCGGACCCTTGAGCGAGTGGGGGGAGAAATCTGAACGCAGTTACTAATGGTATGTTTAACATTAAATTTGCAAATTAAGTTCCATTTTATTTGTAGAAGTGGGTTGTTGTGGACTAGATAAATGCCAGTTGCGTGTATCGTGTGATATTGTGGAAGTACGAGATGGTCTTGAATGCGGAGAATTCGTTCCTCAAAATCGTCTTCAATCAAGATGATTTTGAGGAAAAGTTTTAAAAACAAATTGACTTGAAACACATAAAAATGAACTCGATTTTTTTTTCTTTTCAAATTTTACAAGTAAAATTTTGAAAAATCGGTATCGTGAGTTCAAATGATTGCCATTGTAGAGTATTATCCTTCACTTCAAAAGGCTTGAAAAATTATTTCGTTAGATACCAAACTTGACAATGTACTCTCGTGGAGGTAACTTGCTCCCCCCCCCTCCCCTCAAGGAGCTAATAGCATCACGAACACAAAAATTGTATCTCGGCTATCTTTTACAACAATTGTAGAAACTATGACGATTCTTGTGTGTGTGATCACTGTGCTATAAATAACCATTTTTATGCACGATGATCTC
Organism: Amaurobius ferox; assembly: GCA_951213105.1. Lineage (NCBI taxonomy): Eukaryota > Metazoa > Arthropoda > Arachnida > Araneae > Amaurobiidae > Amaurobius > Amaurobius ferox. The sequence continues at coordinate 9,998,874 of OX578145.1, forward strand.
TAATTGTGTCCTATGCTGCTTGTTAAGAAAATATAAATCCATGTTAAAAAAAATATAAATCAAAAGTTTTTGCTCGAATTTCGATAAATTCTATTTAATTCTGGAATTTTTGATAGCGAATCCGGATATAAAGTTTCATGGATATCCATTAATATTTATGGCAACGATCGTGTACACGAGAAATCGACTACAGACATACAGTCAGACGGACGGACATTACCCTAAAAATAGTTGAAACGGGTTCAGGAGGTCCTAAAACATATGCCTTAAAACAAAATCTCGAATTCGAAAGTTTTCGTGGAAACAATGCTATATTACGTATAAGAGGGTAAATATATCAGAAACATCGTCTGGAATTTCAAATACGTCAAGCGATCATGACAGATCTCTTTATTATCAATCGAAGACTGAAATAATTCTTATTTCGTACTCCTAGCCACTCTTATGAGACTGTCATTGAAGCGCTCCGGCAACTCGGTCTGTATTTCAGACAGTTTATCCCGAGTTAAAATGAAAGACCTACTTGTTCTCGCTTTGTCTACAACCGATCTAGTTTTTTCGAAAACGCTAACTTAGTCATTGTTTAATTGGATTGAATTCAATTTAAATTGTTTCACTCTGGGGAAACGCCCTATTCCTCGATTGATAAAAAAAAAGAGATCTGCAAATGATTGTATTTCTTTTTTTGGACCCAGACCGTCCGACCCACAATCAAGGTGTAAAGTATCTGCTTCGACGGTCGGGACCATTGAGGAGGAATAGATAGAGAGAGCATGACGTCACACCCGACAGTAAGGCTCCTCTATATACGAACTGACTCATCAAGCATCCCCCCATGGGGCGGCGCCGCCAAGATTGCGGTGGTCGGATCTTAGGTCTGTATCTCTGGTCCTCCGTCTGCTGGGGGAAAATCAATCGGGTTACCTGGTCGACGATGAACTGTCCGTTGAACCAGTGAGTCGGTCAGGCCCCGAATCTTCCAGGTGGTCGTGCCCATGGACTGTGCCTATTCAAGAGCTGAGCCAAGGGCTGACCGGTGGCTGGTGTAGAGCTTGATGGACGTTCTCTCGGACCCTGCCCGGTGAATGGTTCAGTCAAGTCAGCGACCTGGCTGCGGCTCTGCTGGAGTGGAGATTTGGTAACCCCTGTAGCTGGCCTTAAAATAGGCGTAAACTTCACGGTTGTCTGGACAGTTGCATAAACCTGACTCATCAAGCATATTGAAGCCCACCCTAGCTGGATGCGCAATCCATTAGCATGAGCTCTATTCGTATTTTCACTTTAGTAAGTATACTTGAAATAATTATGGGTGGTTGTTCTGCACCGAACTGCTCTAATCATTCTAGAAAGGGTTTTAGGTTATTTTGCTTTCCTAGAAACGAAGAAAGAATAAAACAACGGCTAATAAATAATTGGATACCCAGTGCTGGAGTATACTTGTGCGAGCTAAGTTCTACAATATTCTAATTGAAACTTCTTTTTTTATATAAAGTATTTATTTTAAGCACTTATTTTATAATTTCTGTAACTGTAGTATGGAACCCTATGGGCTTCAATATGCTTGGTAAGTCAGCCTGTAGTAGAGGAGCTCTACCCGACAGCGTTTCCAGTTCTACAGAGAATGTGCGCAAGATCACTCCTCGGTAAACTGCGTGACTAGTATTTTGCTGAGTCTGCTAGATAGTGTATATTTGAATAAGGAAAATCATATCTCTGCATTTTAACGAGCTATTTTCACCGCGGTTTCACTGCTACAAAATAAAACCTTTGAAATATTTTAAAACGAAATCTTGTTCGTTTTATGTACCGCAATTAATTTATTAAAAATGATGGAACAAGCGTTTATTTAACGAATTCAAAGCTGCACAGAACTTTTTTTTTTAAAAATTCTAGGAATTTGACCTGCCATTACAGCCTCGTTTGAATGGATGGAAAGTGCAATGTCCGAAATTTTTTTTTAATTAAACTCTACACGTTTTATAGATATCCCAATTGATATATTTACTATCAACGAAGAAGAAACAATTTAATATATTCAAATCTCTACATACCTACATATATTTATTAAGGTACGGTATATTTTCATTAAAGCACATAATAATTGTTTAGTAATGTGTGCTAGTTTAAGTTTTTCCTTATAGGTGTAGTAACTTATGTATAGTATTTTTGTTTGCGATAGAAAAAATATAAAATTCATTTACTTATCTACAAAAATATACTATATTACCTAAAAATACTGTTGCCCATTTATTGAATATGTAATTATTTGCATGGTATTAAATATTCCTGCTTAAAAATTTCACATAGTTGACTTACAAAACTAACCTTTGATGAGAATCCTTGTATTTTGCTTTCAACTCGCATTAATTTCTAAGAGTTCCAGTCGAGATGAAATTCGTTGCATTAAGTTCTTTTGAACTTTGCAGTGATGTGCAATAAAAGAAAATTCAAGCTTGAATTTGGAAAATACTCATTGCAAGATAGGACTCATTTTGCACTTCTTGTGCAAGCATGAGATAGACAATATCTGCAATGGTAGCATGTAAACTTTCTATATGCCATAATTATGTAAACCTCTATGGAAAGTGACACATTCAGTTCAACCATCCAGCCAGCATCTTTAGCTCAGACTGCAATGACCAAGTTCATGGTCACAGAACCCACTTGTTGGGCACATCCAAAAATCAGGCAAAAACCCGCATTCAATTTTTTTCTAAATACTGAAAAGTAATCTTTTATTAATAACACTAAATATATTTACTAAAAAGATGCATTTGTTAAGTTTTTCTTATTTTTTGCTCATAGCTGCAAAAGATAAAAAAAATATATATGGAAGAAGGTGTGTGTGTGTGTGTGAGCGGGGGGGGGGGGGGGAAATTTCATAGTCTTTTGCCTAAGAATAAATAATTTCTGAAACAAATTCTGCCTTATATTTCCAGGTCTGCTAATTCAATAACCTATACATCGAGGTAGTTCTTTTCTTGACGCGTTAATTCGTTCCGAGTGTGCGATCAAACAACTAGAGTTTATTTTTCATAAACGTAATATTAAAAACAAACATGGGAATAATCAAAGGATATTTTATGACGTGTTAAAACAAAGGTTTTTTGAGAAAAAGTTAATCTTAGCTTTTAGCTCAAGTATCTTAAAAGATTAGAGAAAAATTCAGTTCGGATTTAATAATTACTTCTCATCTGTGAAATCAGCACAATCATTTCATCCGTGAAATCAAAATACAACAAAGTATCTTTACTTTTACAATCAACGACAACAAAAAAAGAAGAACTATTGCCCCTTAAATAAAATTTATTTTTTATTTTTGTTTCGAATTTTAATTCGATAAATATCACATTTAAACATCTTCCTAAATGATTCAATCTCACTTCTATGTACTGATTAATACATTCGGACCACAAATTAGTACAATTTTTAAATGTATTAGGAACTCAACTACAAACAATTTATCGGTAATTCAACAGATTTTCCAACAGAAATAAGCATTTGTAATACGAGCTTCACTCTGAGCGAAGTGGATACCAGTCACGTGATTGCTTCCCTTCTGATCTTGCAGACAACTTTGTGACGTCATGCCGCCTCTTTCTATGCCTTCTCGATAGTCGGGACAGTAACAGACAACTTAGACTGGAACCCTGTCCCGGGGGCGCGGGGGCGGGGATGGGTCGACATCCACATGGACTGTACTCTCCTTTCCTTGCTACCAACTTCTCGGAAGGTCTTTTGGAGTCACAGACTTAACGTGCCCCTACTTCGTAAATACGAGTAGGGGCACTTTAAGTCTGTGCAGTGTCTGCGCAGACCCAGTCTTTCGAGTGCAATCCCCATGAAAAATGATTGATCAATGATAGCAATCCCTATGATTGTCTTTCTTTCGACCCAGACCGTCCGACCTACCCGAAAGTGTAAGGTATCTATCTGTTTGAACGGCCGAGAAGTATAATGATTATCTGGCGTATTAAAAGCGACATACAATGCAGTGCAAAATATATTTTTCGCATAAGTCACAAACGATGTAGTTTTTCTTTTCTAGTCCGCCACTGTAGATTTAACAAGAAACATTAAATTTAAATTGATATTCACGTTGCTTCTATTTAAAAAATCAAAAATAAACACTACCTAGCCATTCATTTATTTATTTTTCTTCTTTTTGGAAGAGCGAGCTTTTAAAGAGCAAATGAACGCACAGCCATTGCTTCTTATATATATATATATATATATATATATATATATATATTCTTTTTGTGGGAAACTATATTAAGAATAACGAAAATAATGCGAAAAATATTCGCCACTTTCAAAAATAATCTGGCCATAGCTTTGTTTGTGCATAAATCCGCTTTAAAGAAAAAAGACACACTCAAATTCATATCTCTATATCTCCTTCGCTCCTATCAAACGCCGGTAAAAGATTAATTAGAAAGGATTTTCTGCAACCAAAAGCAATTAACCCCCCCCCCCTCTGTCCCACCTTCTCCGGGTTTTACTCCCTCCTACTCCTTACCATATAGACTGTTATCATTGCTCTTTATGGGGGGGGGGGGGGGGTCGGAACGTAATCCGACAATTTCATGCTGATTCGCGTCTTGGGTTCGCATCAAAGACGGGCTCCTATATATTCCGATAAATGTCATGTGTGACTTTTATATGCAAAAAATAATTACCGATTTTTCGAACAAAACTGGGAATAAATTGAAATTTGAATCGTTTATCAGGCTCTAAGAAAACGGATTTTAATTCTTTTTTTTTCTTCCGCAGTTTGATTACATTTTTTCTGTTTTCCCTTCTTATCGGGAAATGTCTTGTTTGTGCAAAATTTTGACGCGATTATCGCGAACCTTAAGGTGTGAAATTCCTGCATTAAAAGGTTTTCGTTTCGTTGAATGAGGGAGGAAGAAATTTGCTTAATGTCAACATTTCAAGCGAAGGGGGAAATAGCATAAAACGCGTTTGAAAAGATGGCTTTTGATATTTTTTATATAGCCTTCTTTTTTTTTTTTTACGATTCTCAAAGTCAACTCGAAAGACATGATATATATTAATACCAGATAAATATATATGTCTAATTTGTTTTATGGACGTTGAAACACAGTTTTCCGCTTTTTAGTTCAAGTTCGTGCCTCTAATAAACTTTCTCAAAATAAATGTATTTGTCATTTATTTTGATATATATATATATATATATATTAAATATTATATAAAATTCCAGTAATGATTTTAGATAAATTGTAACTCATATAACCATAACTTAAAATAAAAGACAGCTACATATAATACCAATTTTAAACACTTGCTAAACAATTTATAACTAGAGAAAAGTAAATCATTGCATATTTTTTAAATTGCTTGCTATGCAAGAATAATAAAGAATAAAAATAGGTTATAAAAGTCCAAAGATAGTTTAGATATTTTTTAGCACATATAAAACATTATCTAAGAAATACAACAAGCCAATATTAAAACAAAATTCAAATTAATTTCTATCATCTATATCAAAGGAAGGTTAGGCAAGTAAGCACAAATATATATATATATATATATATATATATATATATATATAAATAAATTATTAAATCCAAAGTTAGAATGTATGTAGTAACTCATAATACACTATTCCAAAATTTTCTACAAATACAAAGAAATTAAGACAAAAAGAGGAAATAATAAAGCATAATGCAAGTCATAAGGACAAAGACAATCAACAAATTTCAAAAATGAGGAATGCAAATAAGAAAACAAAAAAATCAAGCAAAAAAGCTTGCACATGGAGGAGATTTAGGCTTACGAGATTAGGCTTACGAAAGTTCATTTCGAAAAAATTCTCGTCGGGTCCATATATCTTTTCGAAATGAACACAAAAATGCTTGTTTCTGAAACACAAGATAGATTTTATCTATAAACTTGTGTTATATGGACGACAAGCATAAAGATTGGAACAATAAAGGAAACATAAATACCTCAAAACGCACCTCTTCAGCGCAACCATGACGAGCAAAATATGACTGGATCAACGTTGCCATATGCCAAAATGAAAAGATGTGATTTGCTGTTGCCAAAGAGAGTAATAAAAACAGTACTGCGCAAAAGCAATAAAATGAGTTATTCAACTGTTAAAGCTTCGAGATAAAAAGATGAAAATATAATTGCAGGAGAATGAAGAAGTACGGCTAAAATAAGATAATAAGGGGAGAATATGAGAATTTTAGGCTAATCGAAACTTATTAACTATACTATTGACTAAATATGCAGGATATTGATACATTTTACTGGTAATTTTGAGGTTATTAATGTGCAAAGCATGAAATTTTTTATCTGATAATCTATAAATTCTAAAAAGTTGATTAAGTATAATATTTCTAAACAATTGAATCGAGTTGCAGGAATTAAAAGGTAATAATTTATTAATATTAAATTTAAAAAAATCTTTTTTATCATATAATTTAGTAACTGTCCCATGAGCAGGTTCTATAATTAGATTTAAATCCAAATAATAAACATTATTACTAATAGAAGTTTCATTAGGTATTAATTCCAAATTATCCGGATAGAAATCTATATCTATGACATAGTTATCAGCAAATACAAGACAAATCAGATCATCTACATATCTATAAATTTTATAATCAGTTGAAGTAAAGAATTTTTCATAATGATATAGGTATAAATTAGCTAACAGACTGCTACTACAGCCACCTTGTGGAACACCTGAGACTTGTAAGTATAATTTATTACCTTGAAAGATATAATTATTGAAAAGAACAAAATGGAGAAGCTTAGGAAAATTGGTAAATTTTGTAAGATTAGAATGTTTAGTAATATAAGCATTATATAAAGCTAAAATGACATCATATAGATCAGTGATCTTAATATTATTAAATAGATCTTTAAAATCAAAAGTTTGAAATCCTATTATTTTACCAAGCGTTTTTAATTTATTTTTTAATTCCTTACTGTTATTTAGAATAATGTAGCTATCACCAGAATCTCGTAAATTGCTATTTAGTACATTTAAATAATTTAGTAATAATTTACTAGCAGTAGTAGAGTATGAATTATGACCACTAGTAATATATATATATATATATATATATATACTGGCTTCTATTACTATTAATACAGTTAATTGTGTTGGAAATAATGCTATGAAAATATTGTCATTTGAATAATTAGATTTTCAAGCAAGAGAATTATTAAATAGTTTTTTGCAATTTTTTTCATGCGTTACGGTATCTTGAAAAGAAGTTTATTGAAAAGAACGTTCTACGAGTTTAACTATGGCATTAAAATTAGAAATCTGTGATAAGTTTTTCAATCTCTACAAATAGATTGCAGTGAAAGTAGGGCAAAATTTCATTTTATCTATATAAATAAAATTGAAAATCTGTCTGTCTGTTTGTCCCATCATCACGGGAGAACGGCTAAACCGAATTTAATGAAATTTTGTGGATAGCTTTCAAATAGTCCCCTTTAAATTTTGTATAAGTTTCGAATTTCTAAGACTAGGAGTTATTGAGATATTAATGAAAAGCGAAACTTTTTCCTAGGAGTTCTGCTCTCAAACTCCCTGATTCCTCCAAGCGAAAAGGTTGAAAATCGTTTGTTTAAATCGTGAAAGTGAATTAAAACTAGTGGGTAGTGGCAGATTTTTGCGTTAAATGTCACTTTTTTAAATCATGAATTGTTTGAAAACATGAATTTAAATGGAAAATCTATCACCATGGTTTATTTTTCACAAGTTTTTACTCAAAGGTGAAAAATATTAAGAATTCAAAATGGTTAATTAATTTTAAGAATTTTATGAGGATATATCATGTTGCTAGGCAACGCAATTAAATTAAATGTGTTTGTTAATGTTTATTATTATTTTTTTTTATTTGAATAATAAATAAATGGATATAAAAATATACTATCTTATAAATGAACGGTTTGATTTTTCTATTAATTATATTAATTACCGACTGCGTACATCACTTTCATTTATTTTGAAAAAGAGTTTTCAAGCTTATATATTGTGTTTAGCTAATAAACTCATGTATTGTGTTTAGCCAATAAATTCATTTAGCCCATTCTGAAAAAGTGTGGAACGGGTATATCTTCTAATACAATTTTAGCGTTTTCATTTAGTATATACAAACGGGATCCCGATATTTCATTCAGATCTGCAAACTCAGAGCTACGAATTTGGCGGGATATCGCTAACTTGGCAATTTTCTTAGACGTTGCCAAATTGACTGAAATGTCGCCAAATTGATAAAAACGACGCAAATCAATTAAATTTATTTTTTTTTTTGTTAGAAGAGAGTACTGAAATGATGTTTCGTTTGCATTTACTGAAATGATGTTTCGTTAGCATTTATCTGTCAGTCTAACCGTCTTACGTAGTAACAAATTTAGCAAATTTTTAAAATGTCACCAAATTGATAAAAATGTTTGTAAATCCATAAAAATGTCTTGAAGTTGATAAAATTGAGCTAAATAAATGAAATTAATTGTGTTTTATCATTGGATAGTATCGTGATGATGTTTCGTTAATTTGTCGCTAAGTGAGACTGCCAGTTTTACAGTCCCACTTGGCGATAAATTTGGCGATTTTTTAAGATGTCGCTAAATTGACAAAAACTTTGCCAAACCTTTCATAAAGATAGCATTATTGAGACGATATTTTTCCACCAATTTATTTGAAGCAAATGATATCATGTCGCTTAGCAACGGATTTAAATTCAATGTGTTTATGCGGCAGACGATTTATATTAAATCTTTTCCGATTTGAATAATAAAGATATGTATATAAAATAAATTTCATTGACATTTTTTGACTGGATAATATTAGTTACGGTCTTCAGGTTTAAACATTATTATTATTGATATTTTCGGGGATTATTGATTCAGAGATTATTGATATTTTCAAGTTATTATGTCATTGTTTTATTTCGGCAAAAGTTATTGGAACTCATATATTGTACGTCGTAGGAGAAATCTTCTGCAAATGCTCTGGTATATCTTCTAATCTACGAGAATATAAGTAGTACAGGTATATTGGCATATATTTTGGGCTATATTGAATCAAGTACGGCCTTCTGATATGAAGATTAAGACGATTATTGATATTTTCAATTTATTGCGTCATCTGTTTTATTTTGGCAAAGATTTTTGAGACTCATATTGTATTACGGATAATCTTCTACTAACACACGGACATATGTTCTAATCTACGGCATTATAAATAATACGGGTATAGCTTCCCATATAATGTTAGCATTTTCATTTTGAAATATATTGGAATCAATTACTGTCCTCAGGTTTAAAGATTACGGGTTTAGTGAAATTCCCAATTAATACATTTAATCTAATAATACAGATTACATCTTCTAATATTCACATATATAAATAGTATGGATCCCATACAATTTTAACGCTTTTATTTTGCATATATGATTCAATTCCGTATTTTTGGTAAATTTGCTTACAAAAGGGGGCAGGATGTTTCATTATTCAGATCTGCCCGTGAAGATAACTTTGTTAAGCGAGAACAGAGATTCTTAAACTTCTTTTTAGGAGCATTTAATTAAATATTTTCACAGAATATTTTGATTAAAAATGTCATATAGTATACTATTGGAATTTGCACATAATTGTGAATTTTAAGTTTCTTTATATTATATACTCCGTACGAAGAACGGGTATGGTGCTAGTTTAATAAATAAATGAAACATTTTCAAATTGTAAAAAACACCGCTCCAAAGTGTTAATGGAATTAAAAAAAATTTCTTTGTACCCAATTTGACAGCCGTGGGTCACTTAGAATTTTCACATATTGTTTTCAGACAGTGACAACCACCCTTTTCATAAAATGACCAGTTTTCTCACTCCCGATCTCTTTAACTAGGTTTCACTGTATTTTGAATACCAATATGGCTTTTTACTAAGCAGTAGGCAAAAAAATGTCAAGTACATTAAAAAATTATTTAAGAATGTGTACTAAATCAACATTTATATACTTTATAGAATAAAACTTATTTACATTTTAAATATTTGAATTAATATTGAGATAATTAAATAATTTAAAAATACATACATTTATTTTAATTAAAATAAACACTCTTTTGAACGGGAAGAATCACTCTTTTTACTTTCCTTATATACATAGTAAAATGTATAAGGAAAGTATTGTGACGGGGTCGAAAACTCGAATTCGAGTTTTACGAAAATATCGTCAATATTGCAAGCATTGCCCCAAGTTCATGAAAATGACTCCTAATTGACGTATTTATTATTAAAATATTTTGATATACGGACTCTTTTGCTTATTGAGGATGCTATTAATATTGATAATTGTTAATTTAGAGTTGAATAAATTAAGTTAATTGGGTACGAAATAGTTTTCCATGTTGTCATCAGTAAAAATGCCCAATGTACAATTCAACGTTAAAAACACTATGCCATGGATCTTATATATCAATTTTTCACTGTGAAAGAAGTCAATTTATTGCATTATAAAAGGAAGGTCGTGTGCTGCCCACATCAGATTTATTTTATTATAAATAATATTTTAAAATAGTTACCAAAAGAGATATTTTGTTAGATAATGTCAAATACCGAAGCCAAATTCGATGTTTCTGGAATAATATCTCATTCCTATATTTTAAATGTAAATTTCTCAAAATGATGAAACTTTATACTTCACAATTGTCAGAAATGTACCACCAGAAACGAAACCAGTCAGTTCTAGAAATGTGGCCATGCTCTCTAACGGATGCCTTTAAAAGTTGTTTCACCGAGGCCCCACAGCTAGAAAGGGAAAACAAACTTTCGCTATCATTCAAAATCAAGGCCCTTACAGGCGGTTACCTAAATTTTAACGGAGTTTGAAACTTTCGATTTTTTGTCTAAATATCGCTTAAACTGGCGTTTGAAATAACCTCAAATTAAAATACTCTGTGAGTAACAGAATAAACAGTTTATTGAAAATGGATTAAAAGTTAAAAAACATTGTTTTCTTCATTTTTAACAGTTTACAACATAGTTGAAAAGTGTTTATGACTTTGTTCATTCTGTCTGTCTGTCTGTCCGTTTTCACGATCACTGCCGTGAAAAGAACTTTATCAAAATGAAATTTTAGTATGTTGTTCGGACGGTCTGTGGGACGTATGGAAATATAAATGAATAATATCACCCAATTAGTTTTGGACAACACGGGTTGAAAAGATGAAATACATTGAACCTTATGGGACCTCATTTTTCAAACATTTTTAAAGCGAATTTAAAATTCACAAACTGCTTCGAAAGTTTTAGAAAATATTCAGATGATCTCATAAATAATATGAAAAAATATTTAGCAAAATATATTTGGTAGTTTTTTAAATAAAAATTAAAAAAATAATGATACTCATATTATATGAAAAGATCACGTGACCCACTTCAAAATAAAATAGGGCGTCCATCTTGTGTCAAAATAGTGATTTTTGAAGTTCTTTTTTCATTTATATTGAGTGTTGCATCCTTTCTAAAACCGCTTTATTTTTGCTTAAATTCTGTGCATCTACATTCTGAAACAACACAATGATAATATATTTGTGTTTAAATGATCATCCAACTTTGATCATTTCTACAATGAAGCCTAATTTTAACTTATGGAGAATGTAAACACTTAAAGATGTAGGATAAGTTGTATAAGAATTGCTAAATTTTTTTAACGCAAAAATTATTTAGCTCAGGAGTCTGTAATATAACTGATATGAATGAAATATTCATTGATTTCACATAGAGAAGCAGGCAATTTCTTCGATGAAGTTTTAAGCATATGGTTAAATTACTTGTACCTGCACGGTTTTAAATTTTTAAATAAAATAAATTATTGTAGTATTGTGATGAATGAAAGGAATGGAATAAAAGCGTATGAATGAAATATTTACAGCTTTTACGTAGAGAGCCAGGCGATTTATATTGCAATGACATCATTTGAATAAAGTTCATTTTTTTCGGTGAAGTTTTAAGTTTTCAAATATAATAAATTATTATAGTACTGTGATAATTTTTAAAATATTACCGCTGAATGTATCGCATTTTAGAAATGTTTAAACTAGGCAATTTATTTTTCAATGACGTCATTTAAGTGAAGTTCATTCTTTTCGATGAAATTTTAAGTTTTCAAATATAATAAATTAATGTAGTATTGTGATAATTTTAAAACTATTACCGCTGAATATATCGCATTTTAGAGATGTTTAAATAAACTTACATTGCAGTTGGAAAGTGTTTCATAATCAATGATTTGTGCATGATTGATCTTTCTTGTTATATAATTTCGTAGTCTTTTATTCGTATCATGTATGTGTCGCATGTTATAATTCACAAGCCGCTAATATGTGCAGTTCCTTTTTTACTTTCCCTACAATACATGATAATGTACAAGGAAAGTATTGGAATCGTGTTTAAAATCAGAACTCGTGTTTTCGACTAATCTACACGTTTCAAGAACACGAATAAACTATTTATAGTGTAGCGTCTATGTGTCTGTCTGTACAATGTAAGTATCCAATCTAGCTAAACAGATAACGGAGCAGATTTCATAAAATTTATTATCCTGCTATTGTGTAAAATAATAAATTATTGCATAAAACAATGATTGAAGGTATTAAGTCTCGCGATCATTCAGCCGTAAATGTACACAGATGCACGGTGCATGATTATGTCAAATTTTGTCGTATGCTACCATGTTAAGAAAATATATAATTTTGAATAGACTTTGAAGTTTTCAGTCGAATTTAAAAAAAAAAATATCTAGTTCTAGATCTTTTGATAACAATGCCAGATATAAATTTCGTGAAAATCCATTGATATTTGTGGCAGATATCGTGTACACCATAAATCGACCACAGATATCAGACGAGCAGACTGACATCTCTCCAAAAATTGTCAAAACGTGTGCAGGAGGTCCTAAAATATATATTGGCGTCCAAATCTAGAATTCGAAAATATTTTTGAAAGCAATATTTTCTCTATACTACATATATTATATAGTATGAGAAATTAAAAATGTCCCTACAAGCAGCATGGCTTTATCTGATATGACATGTATTACATGTATTTATCTGTATTACTTGTCTAAATGTAAGGTAAACCGAGAGTTCTACCTTACAGAAGATGATCATCTTCTCTTCTCAGAAATTGATCTCTTTTTCTTTTAGTAACTATTGTTTCCTCCTGTGTACATTCCGAAACTATTAGGAGGATCAGGCAATTACCACCTCTTCCCCCCTGTGTACCTATGTTCTCGGGAGAGGCCCAATAAAATGGACCGACCTAAATTCCAGTACACAGGGAGAGACTCAGAACGATAAGGGATGAGGTAGAGAAGATGAAAAAAGAGAAAAGAACAATATGAGGAAGGGGATGCTGCATCCTCCTCCCACTCAATCACATTCCGCTCCACTTAATCGACGGAACTTCACGTGATTGAGGGCCACCCTGCCTCGATAGGGGGTCGCAGTCCGTGTTATTGACCCCTCTCCTTCTCTGGAACTCCTGGAGATGGAGCTCAGAATGGCGGAGGTTTGTCAGGGCATTCTTTTGGGCTCAAGTGCGTCGCTATTTCGATGGTCGCAGTCTCGGGGAAATTGCAATTGAGATTTAATGGGAGATTCTTCGGCAGATTAACACTTAATGGGACATAAAAGCAAAAAGCTAGACCAAGCATCAAAGCTGAAAGGAGTTTTATGTATTAAATCTGTGAACACGTTCTAATTTTACAGATGAAAGAAGAAAAAATCAACTGGACATTCTCTTACCATAATTATCTGAATTAGAGAGTGTTGCCCTTCACTTTAAAGAACTCGGAAAAAAATCTTTCAATTGGATACTATACTTGAAAATGTACTCCCCAGTGGAGTAACTCCCCCCTCGAGAGGGGGCTAATGACGTCACGAACGCAACAATCATATTATGGTTAGTTTTCACAGCAGTGATTAGAACTATTGGGTCCAGAGCCCGATCAAGCCAGACAGGGGCCCAAAGCCTGGTGGTATTTTGAGGCCCTCATACACACACGGAACACCATCACTTACCGAATTTGGGGGCCCTGGATCACATCACCGAAAAGTCTTTTGTATATAGACTTCCATATTCTTTACTTCAGAAAAATATATTTAGAATTAAAAGAATTAAAAATATTGACATATTTGTAGAGGGGGGGGGGGGGGGCAACATGCTTACTTTCTGAAATTTAAAAAAAAAAATTCATTTTCAATGAAATACTTTTTGTAATTTTAGTTTCATACTTGAATTTTAGGAAAATGTACTTCATGAATATTATTTTTTCTTAAGTGAACATTATTTCTGCTTAAAAGTTATCACATACAAAATTTAAGAGCCACTAAAATTTTGGGGCCGCGGTCCCCAAGGCCCCATGCTTTAATCAGGCCCTGATTGGGTCTTGTGACCATTGAGCCATGAATAACCCCTTTTATGCATGATTATGTCCAATTTTGCCCTATGCTGCCATGTTAGAAAAAATATATATATAAAATTTCGAAATTTTATAGTTTTCGAAAGTTTTCGTTTTATAAGTTTTCGCTCGAATTAAAAAAAAAAAATTCTATTTATTTATAGATTTTTTTTTATAACAAAGCTGGATATAAAGTTTCATAAAAGTCCATTAATATGTGTGGCAGTCTATTAATATGTGTGTACACAAAAAATCGACCACAGTCATCAGAAAGGCAGACGGACTAAGTAAGAATACTAAGTAAGAAAGTACAAATCTGATGTGTACAGTACATGATTTTCCCCACTGCAACAACTTTTTTCACGATGAAATTATGCTATACAAGATCATGGGAGAACATTTCAGCAGTGTTTTAACACCACATAAATTTAATTTGAACGCTTTTGCAAGCAAGTCCAAACAGGATGGCTTATTCATTGTATTTGCACTCAAGTACAAAACCTCAACCAAAATGCAATGGACATGAAATGAATGTGAAATGAATTATTATTGACGAATTAGTTAAAATTGCAATTAAAAGTAAACAATGTTCATTTGTTGTGTCGGAAATAGGGTATCATTTATGAATATATATAAATTATTTCAATATTTTACTATTTTGAACTTTTATTAAAAAAAAAAAAATTATCCGAGCGAGATTTGCTTCACTTTACTTACTTCACTTGAAATATCCTCTAAATTAAAAAAGTAAATAAATATAAATATTAAGCGAAAAAATGTTTTAGTAGGAAATTCAGTTTCTAAATCAGTGTTTGTTTTTTAAAAAGATCTTAATACTTTTTGAACAATCGTCTTATTAAGTTGAAAAAGATTGAAAATTTTTCGTTTTTAAAGTCTCTAACACTTAGTATAGGTTAAAAACTCAACGTATCAGCTATGATTAGTAAACGTGTTATATATAAACACTCTTTGAAAAAGCTACAAAAATATGCATTTGGATTTTGGATCAGGTTTTTAGTTTTTGAAATATAGGAGTTATAATCTCGCTATTTTAATAGTTTGACCCTTTTTTTAAAAAATGCGGGTCTAATTTCGATTGACATTCGCTCGTCACTTGACATAGGCCCCCTATTACCTGTTGTAAGCAAAACACATTAGACTGAAAACAACACATAAACCTAAAGTACCTTATATTGAGATTTGATTTTACAAGATGTTCCATTTCGGCTTCGTCGAACATGGAACGACTTCCGATTTTCGTTCGCAAAATTGCTATTTGAAAGAATTTCGGACAAATAAATTGTGACGTGTATGCTCCCTATCTGACATCTTCCCCCCCCCCCCCCCCCCCCGTGCGTGTGTCAGACAGTCTCCTCCCGAATACGATAGAATTGTTTTGACATCTATCTACCTCGCAGAATCGGACGATAACCCCCGGCTATGATGTCCGTCTCTTGACCTCCGGTGTCCAGCAGAGTGAGCTTCGGAATAGGGACGCCGCTGCCGTGTCTCCCTTTCAATCCATAGTTTTATTTATTTATTATTTTTTTTAAACGAAATTGAAAGTTGAACCTTTTCTTTCCAGTTGATAGCATCGGTTTTAACTGTCCCATTCATACTGCTGTTAAATTTTTTTCCACCAGACGTTCTTGATACTGATTTATTCTGACTTTAAACTTATAAAAGAACCTTTCTACTTCAACCCAAGATCATGACTTGTGTGTTGACTCCTAATTTGACTTCAATCTAATATAAAACTTTGTAAAAAGCCTCTCTGCTCCAACCGGGAATCGAACCCTGGATCTCCGAACTGGTCCTTACAGATAACTTTGCTGGGAACCCAAAACACATATCATAAATACAATTCTATATGAAAATTATTTATAATGCTAGCAGTACAAATTCTACCCGGGACATATTTATCTACAATACAATTCGAACCTCACTCATAAATAAACTGAATCTCACATGAACCGAATATATGACCAACATACAAAATGTTCACTTAAAATATCTATGCTATACTCACAATTCTTCCTTCTACGAACAATCCAAGACACACAACTCGGCAGAATGACAGAGCTGTTATTCGAAAGTATGCCATTTTATAGATCTGGCCATTCATGAGTATGCGATTTTTCGGAATGAAAGTTGAGAAGTTTAGGACATAAATTAAAATCAGGGAAAAGTAGAATTAGAATAAAATTATAATAAATAATTAAATCCTCACAAACTGAACTTTCTTTTTTTTTACTTTCTTTAAATATTATGTTTATAAAGAGAAAGTACTGTGGTTAGCCCTTAACTCCTGCCCTTGAATATCATTAAATTGACAAGTTTTGTGCATCTCTAAATGTAAATCTATGCTATTTTTCATGTCTGTCTACTTGTGAATCTGGAAGGAAACCTAGGAAGTCCTAAGTGTACCTGGGAAAGTCCTATATTTTTCATGTATGTTTGTCCAAGTCTGGGAGAATACCTAGGAATGTTCTTAAGCGCTTCCATAACTTTGTAAGGAAAAGTCTGTAAGTATACCCATTAGGTACATCTATAGTAAAGGGACCATGCTCAATCGATTAAAAGGATGGCTGCCAATAACGAAGCGTGAAAACGAGAGACAATGCACATGTAAATTTCTTTCCAGTCGTTCATTATTCTAAATAAGCTTATAAAATATTTCGAACAATGTATAATTAAAGGGAAAGTTGCTTCGCGGTACATTGTTTAAGTAAACACTGTCCCCCAAATTTCCTTTACGCTTTGCAACTGATTGCAGCAATAGTTAGGATAACGAAATCAGCAACAAAACGACGGAGATCGAAAAATGAAAAAGCCCATTACAAAGTTGTAGAGCATTCTCGAATGAGTAGGAATCGACACTCTAAGGGTTACAGATGTCCTTTATTGGACCCAGTAGGGTCTTAGGTGAATGTCTATCCTTTTCCGGAATGATAAAATAAACGGCCCTTCCGTGCACAGGAATATAATATACATCCTATTTTAAATGACATTCCATCAGCAAAATGCACATTTGAACAGTATTTCTTTCAGGCATACATCCGGAGACATTTTATATTAACATAGTTTATGTGACAGCATTTGGTTATAGTAGATGGCAAATAGAAAACTTGCCCCCTAAAGTTTCATTCACCCCCCTCCTATCCCTCCCCCAGCTGAAAAGTCCTAAAAGACTGTTTGCATTTGAATTCGAGAAAAAAGTATGACCGAGTACTTTTAGTACAGAGTATTCAGTACACAGTGCCACAGTGTTGCTTTTCCTGATGATACGACTTTTTGACAGGTATCTACTGCTTTTCTTATGCATATTTCGTGCATTCATGATGTTGATTCTTACTCATTAGAGAATCCTCTTCAATTTTGTAATGGGTTTTTTTCTTCTATCTTTCATGGTTGCTGAGTTTGTTATCCTACCATTCTCGGCTAGCGAATAACTTCAGACATCCAAATGAAATTGAATGCATACTCACCGAATCCGTGTATAAGGAACGTCCTCGATATTAGGATAATGTCTGATCCTAACTTGCTTACTTAACTAACTAACTTAACTAACTTGCTTTACTTACTTTATTAGTTTATAGGAATAAGCTAGTTTTCTGATTATCTGCTTAACCGTTGCAGCCTTATTTAGACTGAGCTACATGTCGAAATTTAAATTGAGTTACGTGAAAAACTTTATTTATCAGCTACTCTCAACATTGCGCCATACAGAATGGCCGCCGTTGCAGATAACGGCTATTCCATTTTGACTAGCGCACAGTAAATGCGAAACCGGTCCATGGAAGATGTTACCTGCAATTAAATCAGGATTCAGAAATTAAGTGTGTTTATTTCATTTCAATAGACAAACCTAAGAAGACCGTTCATTTTCAACGATTGGAACATCCACTTTTCGATTTTTCTCAGATAATTTAGCTCATGTATAATTATTTTATCAAATGTATAATATCTTTAAATATGTTTGTTATTTTAATGCAAATGGCATCTTTGATCATATACTATCATATGTTAAGATACTTCTGCGCATTCAATATATAACGGTAAAAATCATAAAAGATAAAATATTCTTACCTCGTACTATCAAATGATTTGATGATTTAAAAGCAATTATAATTAGAAATTTATACTTATAGAACCCGCCTACAGGAAGAGTTCCCATAATTCCAATCTTGCTTAGATAACAGAGCATCCATGGACAGATTTCGTGCTTTTCGCGTGCTTGTCAGCCTGCAAGAGCTAATATGGCCGTAGCCAGGCAGGAGCCAGAGGGGGCTACGCCCTTCTTAAGAGGTATACTCAGCCCCCCCCCCCAATAAAAATATTAAATTTTTAGTAGCAATATGAAATTTCATATAAAATATCATTCAAATTTTGCATAAAATCTTTCTTCGAGATTTTTTTCACAAATTATTTTGTTTTAAAGATTTTTTTAATTTAGCTGAATTCTTGGTTATACTAAAGATAAATTTATTTACATATTTAATTTAAAAGTATTTAAAAATTATGACTATAGTATTTAGAATACTTTTGGGTTATTGCGGGATTCACTGTTATATATTATAGAGTCAAAATCAACTGATAAGTAGGTAATGGTTAATATTAAACATTCACTTGTATTAACTTTGAGAATGTTTCTACGAATTATTAACAGTTTTACTACTAGTTAATGCTTACATTAAACTCAATTGCAACTATTATATAATAATAGTGATGTATTGTAGCTATAAGATATTAATAATCTGCTGTGGCAAATATAAATATGCAATTATTTGTTAATAATTTATATGGATTGAAATATATATTATGGTTTATAAATGCTAATGATTAATTATGTATTTGGTGAGCCCCTCCTTCAAGACTGTTGAAGCCCCATTGAATTTCCCTCCAGCCCCTCTTCAACTTCATCTCTGGTTACGGCCCTTGCAACAGCAGCAAGAAAACTTGTTATGTGTCTTTCTTTTGCGAACCTCTAGACAAACAAATTCAGTTCTACCACGCTGCTGGTTTCAAATTCCTTAAAGATTGAGCTCATACTGCACGAAGCTGCAACTACCCAGTTTATAAATCGAAACCGGTCCATGGATACTGTTATTTACAATGAGAGTGCGATCCTAACGTTAGGAATGTCCCAAATTCTATGAATAGGAACTTAAGCGTTGCAGCATCGTAGAATCTGATCTCATTAAAGACGACTGGCGGCTGAATGGCAGGGCTGAATTTATGAGTCCTCATTGAGATTCCCCACACTGTGGCAAGTATTGTTTTCTTGTTGCCACATTTTGGCTACTCCATTCTGACGAGTACATAAAAAGAACGAAATCGGTCCTTGGATTGTATTTTACACACGGTGTTGAAAAATTGAGTTATTGAGTTTGAATTAAGTCGTAATTTTTTGAATTAGATAAAAAGTCTTGAATTTGAAAGATCGAATCTCGTAAGTCATAAGAAGTTTTCAATTTTGCACAGATTTTCCTGAAATTCAAAATTGATTACTTTAAAGGGAAGTCATATACTAGAAATATACTTTGCAGATTAAATTTACAGGCAACTTATTTTAAAAATATTTTTTTTTTAAATAGCTGTATCGTTTACTATAATTAACCTAGAAAAAGTTTCTACCTATAAATATATTTGATGGTTTTCAACTTATTATGTATTTATGTATATATTTGATAGCTTTGAACTAACAATTCTCAGATAGAATTATTAGTTGATTCACTAATAATTTTGTATTATATTTTACATCCGCGCCAAATTTAACACCCAAATCATACTATTTAGCCTTTCGTTCTGTGTAATATATAAATTTGGCATTATACAGTGCGACACAAAAGTTTTAGCACATGACCATATTTCATGTCGATTTTAAACATAGAAGAAGTATACGTCCAAATATAGAATATTTTTATATTACTAAATTATTATCACAAATATAAAACGTAAAAGTTATGCATGTATACCTTGATTACAATAAAAACGAAAAAATTGCATGTCATAAAATTTAAAGTACGTAAATGAGATTTTCCTACTTGGAAGCAATGTGTATTTTTCAATAATGTATGATGCTGTCATTGCATTTTACACTGACTTTCAAAAGTTAAGCACGCAATGCAAATTTTCATTTTTCGAAAGCGTATTTGAATTTGAGTGGCTGATAATCGCTGCGGATGTAGATGGCAGTATGCAAATATCATATGTTACAGTCAATCACGATTGACTGGCCTGCTAATATGTTAATTAGGCAGTCGTTGAAGACGCCAGCATTCTGAAGGGTTTGAGGGGGTGCATTTAAATGCTGATACGAAGTGTCTATAACTTTTGTAGGATTGTTTTTGATGATATTCGTGTTTCTATGGCCGAAAGAAGACGAATGATAAATAGCGAGCTCTGGCATGCTGTCGGATGCATTGAAGTAGGACAATCAATTAAAGATGTCGCTATTTTCTTTGACGTTGATCATTCGGTAATTTCTCGATTATGGAAACAATTCCAAACAAGTCAAACAGTTGTCCGGAGACATGTGCCCGGTCGACCAAGGGTTACCACCGCCTCTGATGATCGGTATATTGCTATAGTAACTAATCGGAATCGATGAGCAACCTCCGCAACTGTTACATCCATGGTTGCAGCGGCACTTGGTAAGACAATATCTGCCAGTACTGTGCGCCAAAGGCTCCACGTGAAGAGACTGTATGCCCGAGTATCACGTTTTTGTGTTCTACTAAGCCAGTCCAAGCCAGAGGGGCAAGAATAAAATGGTTTCGTCAACATATCAATTGGACTGGCTCAGATACGTGCAACGTTCTGTTTGTTCACAGACGAGTCCAGATTTGTCCTGGAATCAGATGATAAGCGTGTAAGGGTCTGGAAAGAACGAGGCACCCGCAATCAGGTCAAGAACAGCATCGAAAATCACGCATTTAGAGGTGGCAGCGTCATGGTGTGGGCTGGAATTTTAATGGGATATCGCACAGAGCTGCACATCTTTAAAGGCGGTTCTGTGACAGCTGCGCGGTATCGGGATGAAGTCCTAGATCCCACTGCGAGACTCCGCTGCAGCTGTTGGTCCTGATTTCCTCCTTATGAAGGATAATGCCAGTCCCCATCGAGCTAACATCGTTGACGAATACCTGGAAAGTAAGGGCATTTCTCGTATGGAGTGACCGACGTATCCCCCCGACCGTAATCCCATTGAAAACTATTGGGATGCCCTCGGGCTTGCTGTCTCCGCACGTTTACCTCCTCCAGCCAGTCTCAGAGAGTTGGAAACTGTACTATTGGAAGAATGGCCATTGCTCGCATCTGCGATGGTTGATCACCTCATAGAAAGCATGAAAAATCGGTGTAAAGTTTGTGTGAAGGTCCGGGATGGTCACATACCATATTAATGTAAGTTTTGTTTGGTTTGTTTGCCTTTAAACATCATTTTGTTAATGACCGAAATGTTAGGTCATCATATAACTTACGAAAAGTAAATATTTTTTTCATCTTTGTACATAATTCTTATTTTGTTTAATGCATAAACACATTTGCTATCTTCTTGTACAATTTTGAGTTAATCAAAGCTTTACTTTTCCATTTTTGTTAATTTTACCGTCCGTGCTTAACTTTCGGAAGCCAGTGTAAGCTTAAACACATCCATACAAAGTACAAAGTTTTGAAAGGTCTCTGGATCAATATCAAACGAGATTTTCTTAATGACTATTTCCAGTTCGAATATTACTTGCCATTGCCATATACTGTATGTGTCAGAATGCCCCCCACACTTTCTCCTTCTTCATGGGTTTCATATCCGGGCTAATAGCAGAACAGTCCCGAACAGAGATGTTTTTAGCACTAAACAACTGTTTCGAGGAGATTGAAGATTGTCCTAGCATTATCTTTCTTAAAAATCGAGTTGGAGCCGCCTAACATTCCCCCAAACGGTGGTAAGTTAGTATCATAGTATCTCAGTAGTTTTTGTATTCTGCCTACTGTAATGTCGGGATTCGAACCCCCATTACTTTTGTATAAAGTGTATAAACTCATAATGTATTTCAAGTCATCTAATTTATTTAAAGCTTTTTAAATTATTTAATTCTTCTCTGAACCCCCCCCCCCCCACCCCTTGTCATTTTATGTAATTGATATATTTTAGAACATTTCTACACTTTATGCCACAATCTGAATCCATTTTTAAAAGTATTATTTCGAACGAGCGAGCATTCGGAGTTCCTTTTTCTTCCGTTGAATTCGAGGTCACCGTTTTGGCTGATGGAATTGAATGCTAGATTTTCGCCTGTCTTCGATGTATGTATATGTTTCTGCTGGGAAAAAGAATATGTAGAGGTGGTGGCTTTGAGTCGCGACGGACGAAGGCTTTCCCCGTTTTCTGGCGCGACTTGGAAGCATCTGGTATTGATATCGTGAGAACAATTTTGACGGTTTGGATTTTAAATGATAGCTCTCTCTGCGTCCTCGAGGTGTACATAAATACTTTGGACACCATTTTTTCGCGCGCATTTCTTCATTTTGATTGCATGACTACTCTACGCCAGTCCGGGCTTCGGCCCCAATAATTTCGATACTCAAGACGGGCCTCGGGAACTTGACCGCCAGTGCCGGTGCCTTGAGGTCCGTGAATGATTGCTGTCTGAGGAAATGTGGCCCTTCTGACGTCCGGGATGATCCGAGTTCTTGCCGGATCGATCTAACATTGTCACTCCTTTTGAGATGGCCCGAGGCTAGGCCGGGTCTGACTACATAACAACGACGTTCCTTTTGGGATAATCCGAGAACCATGCCGGATCTGACTTCGTGCCTGGCGAAGCCGGTTTGTGCTGATTGATTCTTTCCGTATGGAGACCATGAGCGACGAGCCTGTCCGGACCATGTGACCGTATGACAGTGTGCCGGACCCGTTTTATATGGAGCGAGTGTTACTCGCTAGGATCTTCGATTTCCGCTGGTCTGTTTGGAGACCCCCTTCGTCAATGAGGCTTGAGGTAAGCCCTTTCCGTTCCTGTTTCGGAACCATGAGGTTTCCCGGCGCTTTGAATTTAACTACAGCTGTTGATTGACTCAAGAATTGCGAACCTTACTATCATTGCAGAAATTACCGGCTCGTCAATTTTATTATTTAATTACTTTTGATTTCATTAATTATTTAAAGAACAGAAATTGATACTCTACAAAGTTTTATAATCAAAAATCAGAAATTCTGTTTTGAATGTACTTCGAATGCTCTCCCCCTGTGTTTTTGACTATATCAATAATTCAAGAAACTTGATTATGAAAATTATTTATTATTTAATGTTTTGCCACTCTGATTCATTGTACATTTGATTTTTACGGCTCTGAAGTCTGTGGTATTTGAATAAGATTTCTT
The DNA here is from genome assembly GCA_951213105.1 of Amaurobius ferox. NCBI lineage: Eukaryota > Metazoa > Arthropoda > Arachnida > Araneae > Amaurobiidae > Amaurobius > Amaurobius ferox. Next base: position 10,022,717 of record OX578145.1, read on the forward strand.
GCGCCTGGGTTCAGTGACGTTACTGATAGGGATTCAGCAGTTGTTTGATTAATTCCATAAAATTAACGTCTATAATAAATATTTATTTTCTTTGAACTACTAAATACTTGTGTGATTATTTTGATTATTCGGTGATTTTGTTTTATTTAATATTTTTGCTGGAGATCAAGACGTTCCTATCAAGGTAAGGGTTTTAGTTTTAAATGTTTTGATTCTTCTGTGTTTCGGGCAGATCATCTTGGATATTTACTTCTCCGGACAGGAGTATGAACCCAAGGGGTTATTTTTGCGGCCTATTCGATCACTGCTTTGTTATGGTGCTTATGTCTTCTAAATTCCAAATTTAAGGAGGTCACTTTTCGCTCTTTAACACTACCATCTAAACACGTAAGTCTCCCTACACCATAACCGAACCCCACTGTGTTTCGTGGATGTTTCCTTACATCATGCCAGCAGTATGATAACCCATCTGGACCATTGGAATTATATTTTTGTTTGTCCCAGAAAATGGCACATAGCCATTCATCGCGATATAAGCACGGGTCCCAATTCAGGTTTATTTGTTCTATTGCTTGTTTGTTGGTTTCAAGAACGGTTGATGAGCCATCTTTCGTTTTTGAAGAACCCGATTTAACAATGCGTCTCTGAATAGTATTCTCGCTTCTGTTTGGTTTTTGTTTGACGAATAGACAGAATTTGATTTGAGTCCAGATCGAGGGCTGGCCTCATGTTTGCAAAGAGTCTTAAAATTTTGTGTTTTATATTTAATTGTACTTGTCTTGAATTTATTTTAAAAACTTATTAGTGCATTATACATTAAACCTAATCCAATATTTTCTTGGTAGTTTGTATAATTCTACATTTTATGATTGGACATTTGTGTATTAGTTTATAGCATTATTTACAATGTTTTGGCTAAAACCTGTTTATGGAATTGTAGTTGAGCATATTGAGATCATGATACTAAAATTTTTAAGGTGCGCTTTATTATATAACCAGGGCCGGATTATCCATTGGAACAAGGATGTCTATCGTTTTGAACGCGGAAATATTTTATGTCATACATAAGCCCTCAAAATAGTGTTGACACGGAATCCAAAATTCTATTTCAGAACCTAAAGTGGAAAGACTAACGTATATGTTAGTCTTTTAATGAATCAATTTTTTTAACTTGTAAAAAGTAACATAATTAAACTGTCGGAAAATCGATTTTTCGGATTAACAATCTTCGGATGTGTGACGTGTTAATGTATTGCTCAGGTGAGGCCTTTTTATAAAAGTTTGCTTGGGACCCCTTCAAAAAACCTCGGGACACTACTGGGCAAGATTTCAATTGGGTCGCTCGTGGTCTTCCAGAAAGAAATTTTTGCACATATGGGTTACCACGTGCTAGAACCCCATAAATTCTTGGTTTCGACCGATGTCGCCATTTCATAAATAGATATAACCTTTTTACTTTCATTTGACATATTTTCGTTTCCATCTTACTTGAGAAATTCGAGGACTTTGACGTTGTACTTCCATTTGGAAGTGATTTCTAGCTTTACTTAGCAGATACGGAGAACAATTCCGAACATTCAACGAATCGCGTGTTCTGAAACATTTTCATAAAATCCTATTTCTGTTTGCGACGGCAAATTTCAACTTTTCACGATTTTTGTTTCGTGATTTCAATTTTCGAAAATGTTTCATTATATATGTTCTTTTCATAGAGTTAGAGAGGAGATAAAACTTCTATGGATGAAACGCTTGAAAATGCCATAATGCTTTCATAATTACATCTACGTGTTGCTAGTGTCAGTTAAGTAGTCGCTATTGTTAGTTGGCACAATAGAAAGGCGTAGTATTTAGTATAAGTATTATTTTTAAATTAAGGTTCCCTAATTAGGTGTATAATTAATCAGTATTTTTTCACGGTTGTAGGATAGAGTACAGAATATAGGGAGATAAATTGATATTTAAAATAATTTTGAATATGCAGGTATATTCTTTATTATTTCAGTTCTAATTTACATTGCGCTAATCATTTATTTTTACGAAATTGACAGATTAAATAAATATTTTAGGCCTTTCGCCCTAGAAATACATAACTAGAAATGCAGGACTCATTATCTTACCCCAGCGCCACCTGAATTACTGTCTCAAACGATATGGGCGTTTTCTTAATATGAAGTTTTAACTCCTTATTTTTATCTCCATGGTTCTTCTAATTATATTTTACATCTACAATAAGGAATTTAATAAAATACATTGATTCCTTCCGATTTTATTGAGTAACTAGCAGCATACCCGTTCTTCGTACGGAGTATATAATATAAAGAAACTTGAAATTCATAATCATGCCCAAATTCTTATAGTATACTAAATGACATGTTTAATCAAAATATTCTGTTAAAATATTTAATATAATGCTCCGAAAAAGAAGTTTAAGAATCTCTGTTCTCGCTATATAAAATTATCTTCATGGACATATCTGAAGAATAAAACATCTTGGCCCCTTATGTAAGCAAATATAAGAAAAAATATGGAATTGAATCAATATATGCAAAATAAAAGCGTTAAAATTGTATGGGACCCGTACTAATTATATACGCGAATATTAGAAAATATAACCTGTATTAGTAGATTACATGTATAAATTGAAAATACCAATAAACCCGTAATCTTTAAATCTGAAGACAGTCATTTATTCCAATATATGTCAAAATTAAAGTGCTAAAATTATATGGGAAGATATACACGTACTACTTATAATGTCCGATTATTAGTAGAAGATTACCCGTTTTGCAATATGAGTCACAAATGTTTTTTGGTAAAATACAACAGACGACGTAATAAATTGAATATATAATTAATCCCCTTAATCTTCATATCAGAAGACTGTACTTGATTCCAATATATATGCCAATATATGTCAAAATATATGCCAATATACCTGTACTACTTATTTTCTCGTAGGTTAGAAGAGATACCCGTGCATTCCCAGAAGATTACTCGTACAACGTACAATATGCGTGTGTCAGCAATTTTTGCCGCAATAAAACAATGGCGTAATAACTTAAAAATATCAATAATCCCTGAATCAATAATTCCGGAAAATATCAATAATAATAATGTTTAAACCTGAAGAGTATAATTGATATTATCCAGTCCAAAATGAAATGGCAATGAAATTTATTTTACATACATATCTTCATTATTCAAATCGGAAAGGATTTAATAAAAATCGTCTGCCGCATAAACACATTGGATTTAAATCCGTTGCTAAGCGACATGATATCATTTGCTTCAAATAAATTGGTAGAAAAGATATCGTCTAAATAGTTATATTTCTATGGAACATTTGGCGACAGTTTCGTCAAATTAGCGACATTTTAAAAAATCGCCAAATTTATCGCCAAGTGGGACTGTAGAACTGACAGTTCCACTTTGCGACAAATTGACGAAATATCATCACAATACTATCCCCTAACAAAAAACAATTAATATCATTTATGTAGCGCAATTTTATCAATTTCAAGATATTTTTATAGATTTGAAAACATTTTTATCAATTTGGTGACATTTTAAAAATTCGCTAAATGTATTACTAAGTAGGATGGTTGGTCTGACAGATAAATGCTAACCAAACATCATTTCAGTACTCTCTTCTAACAAAACAAAAAAAAATTTCATTGATATGTAGAAGACCCAAGCCACACGACCAACCCGAAGGTTTATGGCAGCTGTTTGTGTGTCGTTTATATCAATTTGGCGACATTTCCGTCAATTTGGCAAAGTTTAAGAAAAGTTGTCAAATTAGCGATATCCCTCCAAATTCGTAGCTTTGAATTTGCAGATCTGAATGAAACTTTCTTATCCCGTTTCAATATACTAAATGAAAACACTACAATTGTATTAGAAGATATACCCGCTCTACTCTTTTTCTGTTTCAACAATCGGCTATATGAATTTATTGGCTAAACACAATATATGAGTTTAGTAGCTAAATACGATATAAGCTTGAAAACTCTTTGCCAAAATAAATGAAATTGATGTACGCAGTCAGCAATTAATATAATTAAAAGAAAAATCAAACCGTCCATTCATAAGATATACTTTTATATCCATTTATCCATTTATTTATTATTTAAATCGAAAAAAAATAATAAAAACATTAACAAACACATTTAATTTAATTGCGATGCCGAGCAACATGATATATCCTCCTAAAATGTTAAAATTTATTAACCACTAACAGCACACCCGTTATTCGTACGGAGTGTATAATTTAAAGAAACTTAAAGTTCGCAATCATGTGCAAATTCTGTTAAAATATTAAATTTATTGCTCCTAAAGAGAAGTTTAAGAATATATGTTCTCACTATGCAAAATTATCTTCACGATCAGATCTGAGGAATAAAACATCCTGCCCCCTTTTGTAAGCAAATTTACAGAAGAAAAAATAGGAATTGAATGAATATATGCAACCCCGTACTAATTATATTGTCGCAGATCAGAAAATATGCCAATGTGTTAGTAGAAGATTACCCGTATTACAATATGCGTCTCAAAAATATTTGCCAAAATAAAAGAGAAGACGTAATAAATTGAAAACATCAATAATATCCGTACTCTTTATACCAGAAGGTCGTAATTGATTCCAATATATGCCAATATATATCAAAACATATGTCAATATACCTGTACTACTTATATTCTCGTAGATTAAAAGATATACACGTGTATTTGTAGAAGATTCGTACAACATACAATATATGAGTTTAAACAATTTTTGTCATAATAAAATAATTGCATAATAACTTGAAAATATCAATAATCCTTGAATCAATAATCCCCGAAAATATAAATAATAATAATTTTTAAACCTGAAGACCGTAATTGATATTATCCAGTCAAAAATGCTATAAGAAAAATCAAATCGTTCTTTTCTAAAATATATTTTTATATCCATTTATTTATTATTCAAATCGAAAAAATAATTATTAAAATTAACAGACAGATTTAATTTAATTGCGTTTCTGAGTAACATGATATAAGATAGAATCTTATAACATGTTAAATATGTCATGTCTTATAACATAAACTGCGAAATTAAATAACGATTTGGATTTCTCTATACTTCTCATTGTTCCGTAAAAGCTTGTTTTAAATAAACCATGAACCATGGAGATAGATTTCCCCTTTAAATCATGTTTCAAACAATTCATGTTTTCAGAAAGTGACTAATTAACGCAAAAAATCTCCCATCAAACTCAAAGATTAAATTTTAATTCACTTTCAAACGATTTTCAAGCTTTTCGTTTGGATAAACCACGGAGTTAGGGAGTAGAACTCCTAGGAAAAAGTTCCGTTTTTCATTAATATCTCGACAACCCCAGGTCTTAGAAACTCGAAACTTGGACAAAATTTATGGGGGGATATTTCAAGGCTATTCACCAAATTTCATTAAATTCGGTTCAGCCGTTTTTCCGTGACGATGAGACAAACGAAAATTTCGTTTTTTACTAATATCTCGAGAACCACTAGTCGTAGAAACTCAAAATACGGATATAATTTTAAGTGGGGCTATTTCTGGGCTACCCACAAAATTTCATCAAATTCGGTTCAGCCGTTCTCCCGTGATGGTGTGACAAACAGACAGACAGACAGACAGACAGACAGACAGATTTTCATTTTTATTTATATAGACTAGCAGCATACCCGTTCTTCGTACGGAGTATATAATATAAAGAAACTTGAAATTCATAATCATGCCCAAATTCTTATAGTATACTAAATAACATGTTTAATCAAAATATTCTGTTAAAATATTTAATATAATGCTCCTAAAAAGAAGTTTAAGAATCTCTGTTCTCGCTATATAAAATTATCTTCATGGACATATCTGAAGAATAAAACATCTTGGACCCCTTATGTAAGCAAATATAAAAAAAATATGGAATTGAATCAATATATGCAAAATAAAAGCGTTAAAATTGTATGGGACCCGTACTAATTATATACGCGAATATTAGAAAATATAACCTGTATTAGTAGATTACATGTATAAATTGAAAATACCAATAAACCCGTAATCTTTAAATCTGAAGACAGTCATTTATTCCAATATATGTCAAAATTAAAGTGCTAAAATTATATGGGAAGATATACACGTACTACTTATAATGTCCGATTATTAGTAGAAGATTACCCGTTTTGCAATATGAGTCACAAATGTTTTTTGGTAAAATACAACAGACGACGTAATAAATTGAATATATAATTAATCCCCTTAATCTTCATACCAGAAGACTGTACTTGATTCCAATATATATGCCAATATATGTCAAAATATATGCCAATATACCTGTACTACTTATATTCTCGTAGGTTAGAAGATATACCCGTGCATTCCTAGAAGATTACTCGTACAACGTACAATATGCGTGTGTCAGCAATTTTTGCCGCAATAAAACAATGGCGTAATAACTTAAAAATATCAATAATCCCTGAATCAATAATTCCGGAAAATATCAATAATAATAATGTTTAAACCTGAAGAGTATAATTGATATTATCCAGTCCAAAATGAAATGGCAATGAAATTTATTTTATATACATATCTTCATTATTCAAATCGGAAAGGATTTAATAAAAATCGTCTGCCGCATAAACACATTGGATTTAAATCCGTTGCTAAGCGACATGATATCATTTGCTTCAAATAAATTGGTAGAAAAAATATCGTCTAAATAGTTATATTTCTATGGAACATTTGGCGACAGTTTCGTCAAATTAGCGACATTTTAAAAAATCGCCAAATTTATCGCCAAGTGGGACTGTAGAACTGACAGTTCCACTTTGCGGCAAATTGACGAAATATCATCACAATACTATCCCCTAACAAAAAACAATTAATATCATTTATGTAGCGCAATTTCATCAATTTCAAGATATTTTTATAGATTTGAAAACATTTTTATCAATTTGGTGACATTTTAAAAATTCGCTAAATGTATTACTAAGTAGGATGGTTGGTCTGACAGATAAATGCTAACCAAACATCATTTCAGTACTCTCTTCTAACAAAACAAAAAAAAATTTCATTGATATGTAGAAGACCCAAGCCACACGACCAACCCGAAGGTTTATGGCAGCTGTTTGTGTGTCGTTTATATCAATTTGGCGACATTTCCGTCAATTTGGCAAAGTTTAAGAAAAGTTGTCAAATTAGCGATATCCCTCCAAATTCGTAGCTTTGAATTTGCAGATCTGAATGAAACATTCTTATCCCGTTTCAATATACTAAATGAAAACACTACAATTGTATTAGAAGATATACCCGCTCTACTCTTTTTCTGTTTCAACAATCGGCTATATGAATTTATTGGCTAAACACAATATATGAGTTTAGTAGCTAAATACGATATAAGCTTGAAAACTCTTTGCCAAAATAAATGAAATTGATGTACGCAGTCAGCAATTAATATAATTAAAAGAAAAATCAAACCGTCCATTCATAAGATATACTTTTATATCCATTTATCCATTTATTTATTATTTAAATCGAAAAAAAATAATAAAAACATTAACAAACACATTTAATTTAATTGCGATGCCGAGCAACATGATATATCCTCCTAAAATGTTAAAATTTATTAACCACTAACAGCACACCCGTTATTCGTAAGGAGTGTATAATTTAAAGAAACTTATAGTTCGCAATCATGTGCAAATTCTGTTAAAATATTAAATTTATTGCTCCTAAAGAGAAGTTTAAGAATATATGTTCTCACTATGCAAAATTATCTTCACGATCAGATCTGAAGAATAAAACATCCTGCCCCCTTTTGTAAGCAAATTTACAGAAGAAAAAATAGGAATTGAATGAATATGTGCAACCCCGTACTAATTATATTGTCGCAGATCAGAAAATATGCCAATGTGTTAGTAGAAGATTACCCGTATTACAATATGCGTCTCAAAAATATTTGCCAAAATAAAAGAGATGACGTAATAAATTGAAAACATCAATAATATCCGTACTCTTTATACCAGAAGGTCGTAATTGATTCCAATATATGCCAATATATATCAAAACATATGTCAATGTACCTGTACTACTTATATTCTCGTAGATTAAAAGATATACACGCGTATTTATAGAAGATTCGTACAACATACAATATATGAGTTTAAACAATTTTTGTCATAATAAAATAATTGCATAATAACTTGAAAATATCAATAATCCTTGAATCAATAATCCCCGAAAATATAAATAATAATAATTTTTAAACCTGAAGACCGTAATTGATATTATCCAGTCAAAAATGCTATAAGAAAAATCAAATCGTTCTTTTCTAAAATATATTTTTATATCCATTTATTTATTATTCAAATCGAAAAAATAATTATTAAAATTAACAGACAGATTTAATTTAATTGCGTTTCTGAGTAACATGATATAAGATAGAATCTTATAACATGTTAAATATGTCATGTCTTATAACATAAACTGCGAAATTAAATAACGATTTTGATTTCTCTATACTTCTCATTGTTCCGTAAAAGCTTGTTTTAAATAAACCATGAACCATGGAGATAGATTTCCCCTTTAAATCATGTTTCAAACAATTCATGTTTTCAGAAAGTGACTAATTAACGCAAAAAATCTCCCATCAAACTTAGAGATTAAATTTTAATTCACTTTCAAACGATTTTCAAGCTTTTCGTTTGGATAAACCACGGAGTTAGGGAGTAGAACTCCTAGGAAAAAGTTCCGTTTTTCATTAATATCTCGACAACCCCAGGTCTTAGAAACTCGAAACTTGGACAAAATTTATGGGGGGATATTTCAAGGCTATTCACCAAATTTCATTAAATTCGGTTCAGCCGTTTTTCCGTGATGATGAGACAAACGAAAATGTCGTTTTTTACTAATATCTCGAGAACCACTGGTCGTAGAAACTCAAAACACGGATATAATTTTAAGTGGGGCTATTTCTGGGCTACCCACAAAATTTCATCAAATTCGGTTCAGCCGTTCTCCCGTGATGGTGTGACAAACAGACAGACAGACAGACAGACAGACAGACAGACAGACAGACAGATTTTCATTTTTATTTATATAGATTAACTCAATGTCTGAATTATCTGCATTGATCTTTAATGTAATACATATATATGAGTTTTAATTTATTTGAAAACAAAAATGTTCTTAAAATTTGCTATTTACATTTTTTTTATTACTATTCATCTATAATAAACGCGGAAAAAATAAAACTGTATAAAACCGTCTGCTTGATTTGCATCAAAAAAAAAAAAAAAAAGAAATATTTCAATTCCAGACGAAAATAATGCCATGTAACGCTATTTAAATTTTCTTAAATATCATTGGTTTCTAGTTCTATGAAACGGAATTCTAAATGTGCATTTTTAAGTAATTTATTTTTGGCAACTATATTATCGCAGAATGTTTTAATTTTAGAACGGATATAAAAATGAATACTAATAGCAGTAAGTGATATACTACGTATAAGTAAGTAGGTATTTACAGCTTTTATTTTTCCAAATTTTTTAAACGAAAGAGGTTTTATATGTAAATATAATCTTAGTTTATAAAATTAGTTATATTTTAATATAATTGCTGAAGATTACTTGGAGTTAACTTGCAAGTAACATTTTATTATTCAGTAAGAATAATAATTAAAAAATGTGCGAAATATTTCACGTAAATTAATTCCTTATTTTTAAAAAACAATCTGATTTAATTGTTGCACAGTAATGCAAAAAATTAGATAGAAGTTAAGAAATTATGTAGAATATTTTAGTATTTAATGAGAAGATTTCTCAAAATTTATTCATATACATAATTTTATATAATAATTTGTTGATATGTTTGATTTTTGTAATTTCGTTTAAAAGTAGTACATCGCTTCTAAGAATTCCTTTTAATCAGCACTTTGATGAAAATCAATTTTCTACTAAGATTTTCTTAACGGATTTATTAACTCCATACATTTTTCAACTATATAAATAGTTTTAAGTTCTACTTTTTGATGATATTAAAAATGGTTTTTATTGTTCAATCAAAATTATCGTAATATCGATTTTTAGTTTCCCATATTATGTAATAAAGTATGAGTATTGTTTTTTAACTATGTTTGGAGTGATGTTAGTCTATCTGTGGTCGATTTCTTGTGCACACCATAGCAGCCACAAAAATTAATGGATTTTTCCCCAAATTTTATAGCCGGCTTTGTTATCAAAAAAATCTAGAACTAAATAGAACCTTTTTTTAATTCGATCAACAACTTCGAAATGAATTCGAAATTCTGTATTTTTTTAACATGGCAGTATAAGACAAAATTGCACATAATCATGCATAAAAGGATTTATTTATGATTAAATGATCACGAGACATCATAGTTGGAAAAAATAGCCGTAATAAACTTTTTTTTCTATTCATGATGTCATAAGCACCCTTTTGGGAGCAAGTTATCCCCCCCCCCCCCAGGAGCACATTGTTAAGTATGGTATCATTGAAAAGATTTTTTCAAGTCCTTTATAGAGTGAAGGGTAACATACTATAATTATAATCATTTGGGCCCATGATACCGATTTTTCAAAATGTTTCTTGTAAAATTTGGGGGAAGGGGGGGGGAGCTACTAAAATTGGGTTCTGCAGTTAATTTTAATATCGTAAAGATTACCCCATGACTGTATGTTTAAGACATTGGCACTGCATAAGAGTAGTCAAACTGTGATTGTGATACCGAACATTTTGTTAGATTATATTAATGCGCCTGCTAGGTTTCTATGTCAATTTATTAATTATTATAAATATGCATGGTGTTTAGCAAAGTTGAAATAATTAAAAAGAGGTTGAAAATTTTGGCGCCATATTCGCTATAGGCTCACTGAGTGTGTTATGTCGATATCTCCGTTTGTCTATCATTCCGGGCAACAAATTGAGCGACCATTCCGGTGAATTTAGCAAGCGATTTTTTTAAATGTCGCTAAATTGACGATAATTTAATTTGATCTAAAAATTAAACTAAATTTCTTTGATAATCTCTGTTGCTATGTAGGAATTAATTATTTGTTTTCTTAATTAAAAATACAACAAATTTTCCTTCAGTGGGAATTAGTGTTCTGTTAGAGGGTTGTATAAATTTGCATTTTTTAGGAAGTCGTAAAGTTACTTTGTTAGGGAGACCCAGTGTCCTTCTACTTTGTTGCAAGTTCTGATCTGGAAAAGGTGCTTTGCTTGTAGCCGAAGTTTTTAGAAACACAAACGCTGCCAGCGAGCAAGATGAAGGAATCTTTTACATAACTTTATATGAACCTCGTCCTATGATGGGCGTAATTAACATTCACTTCGATATATATATTTCTCTATTTTCTAAAGCTGTTACTTAGTGAGTCCGAAAGGGGTGGGGAAGAGGGCGGTTGTCATTGATTCATAGTGATTGACAGAAATATTCCTAGAGGGAGGAATAAAAATTGTAAATTTGACTACCTTTTCGAATAACAATTTGCCAGATTTTATAAAAAATGTTTACCAACGTATAAAATATTCGACATAGAAATAAAAATAAAATATCCCGAATCCGCAGACGCATTTTTATGAGAGGGTGGAGACGAACCCGCTCGTCTTAACCCCGATGATTAAACAATCAAAAATCAAAATTTTAAAGTACGCACTAAATCAACTTGGATCGCGTAATATCTCGAGCGTTTAGATAAATAAGAACGTTCAACAAAATCAAACGTCTAAAATATTAAATTCCTTAATCAAACATTTATAAATGATATATTTGCTTTGAAGTAATCTCTCGATTTTATTTCCGGTTCCCCCCTTTTTTTCAGTCCACAGGAGAAAATAAGGGGTGCTATCCTATATATTTATTCTGTCCTATTTCTTATTCCAGAGGTGGGGGAGGAGGTGGTTCCAATCTTATCACTGAGGGCGTTCACGTGCGAAAACAGCAGGGGGCCCAGTGCTGCATATATATTTCACATTTGCACATTTTCCTGGGATGGAATGCGAATCTTAGCCCCCCCCCCTCTGCCATTGTTTCAAGTTCGAAAAGTAGTGTGTGGGGGGGGGGCTTCGAAATCTTCCTCTCTCTTTTTCCTGCACCTATATGCAAGAAATCGTGCCTCGCATTTTCCATACTGGTAAGTATGGACTTCGAAGAAACAACGGTGCAAGTCAAACTGCAAAACCTTCACGAATCTTCAGTCGATTTGGATCTGTACGAATGGAACATTAGTTTGTTCGAGGTTGATTGCTGAAATGTGAATGAAAGATAATGATTATTAGCACATTTTGCAAGTTTTTCATGTATGGAATTAAATTGCTTTTAGAATATAGGAAAAGGGACTAAAACAAAATATGCTGGCCTTAAGGGGCAGAGGAAAGATGCTTTATTAATCAAATGGATATGCTAACAAGGGAGGAATGCCTTTTATGCAGAACGTTTTAAGGAAACTACGCCATATTTATGTTGAATGTTTAAAAGAGTCTTACTTTTATTACGAGAATGTTTTGAAGTATTATATATAATGTATGTACACATCCTAAGCATGTTTACATAAATTTCTCACAAACCCTATACAATGCTACAAGTTGAATACACATCTGAAATTGATCATCCGGAACGAAATATTAATTTTACAAACTCGTTCTAACAAATGCAATTTGTTTCAGACTTCTATGGGATTTGTCCAGTGGCGTAACGTCATGGAGCGGGACGGAGCGATCGCTCCAGGGGGCGCCTCTTGCAATGAATATATTTTTGGCTTATATTTGTCATTATAGGAAAGGACGCCCTGAAATAATTTGCGCCAAAGCGTCTGAAGTCAAGTTACACCATTATATTTGTTCATCCTAGCCATTAGTGCATCTACTTAAGTCGCATGTCATTAAAATGGAATGATCATACAACAAATCTATTGAAAGATCAAATAGAAAATTAGTAATCACACAACAAATCTGTTATGTCATCACGCCATACCCGCAACAAGTTTGTTATGTGATCACTCAATTTATACGACAAATCTGTTGTGACAACACAAGATGTCCTCAACTTGTACATCTTGAATCTTCTGTTGCAGTATATCCTAAGCACTTTCTTTTTTTATAGATCGACCAGGACGTATTTTTGATATTTCCTAATTGTCAAATTAAGTTTTTTTTTTTTTTGCCAAATGTGTGATATGTCTATAATATATTTTTTTATCAAAATAATTTGAAAACGTGCTGAAAACGACCCAACCCATTTCGGTTTTTGAAGTTGTATTATTAGGCATTTTTAGAACGCCATTGTTGCCCGCTTTTTCGGAAATGTATATGAGTACATATTAAATTCACGAAACTATGATATATTTAGAATTTTACACTTATTGGCGGTCATCATGCATTTATTTCTAAAGGACATTGCGCTTTACTTACGTTTCATATTGCTTGCAAACTCTTGTAGACTAGAGAACGTAAACTTGGACATTCTTATCCACTAAGTAGCGTTATTTTCAAATTCTTTCTATATATTTTTCAAGAACTCTCAAAAATTCGTAATATGAGCTGTCGTAAAGTTATTTCCCGGATAAAATAAGACTTTCAATGCCTAGAAAAACCAACTTCTTGTGTTCCCAGACTCGACTAGCCTCACGTTATTGCATTTGATTCCTGATTTACTCGCAATTACGCTTCCAGTGTAGCAACAACATCCTGATTTGCTATTTCTTTTTTTCCAAATGTTACCCAAATTATCATTTGTACTACTAGTAGCGTACCAGACGATTTTTACTCGTTGGTGTTAATTCATTGTATTTATCAAATATCGTTAAAATAAATTATTTATTGTGATTTAAATTGTTAATTCTCCCATTGGTACAATTAGGAATGGTTTTTTTTTTTGTTGTTGTTGGTTTTTTTTTGTGTGTGTTTAAGATATCAATCCTCAGACGCGTTTTTATGTGAATCATTTTATAGATTATTGCATAAATGGCATCTACTTTTTATGTTCAAATAATATTTTGCTCTTTTAATGAATTCCAATTAAATCAAAATACATAAAAAAAAATACACGGATCAAATTCATTCATTGTGTCTCATTAAAGATGGTGATTCTCCTGCTTCTGTTCCGGCCCACACCATCCGACCTACCCGAGGTGTAAGATATTTTTTTTGACTGTCGGGAAGTGCCAACCAATTTAGACAGATACCCAGTTGGGGCGGCATCTACAGGGACAGTATCCTCCTTTTCCTACTACCAATCTCTCGAAAGAACTTACGGACCCACATATTTAATGTGCCCGTACTCCGCATGAACACGAAGACAGTTTGGGCAGAGCCGGGAATCGAACTCGAGTCGTCAGAGTGCAATCCCTGAGCGTTAATAACTGGGCTGTCCCACCCTAGAAAACGGTGATTGAAAAGTGTAAAATTTATAATAATTAAGATCTAGCTCTCATAACAGACAAAATAATCCGTGAACCTGTTTCACGCTTGTAATACGCTTATCAGCATGAAATAACCGATACTGGTAACGACAGAAAAAAATCATACTCTGGACTGCAATTTTGCAAAACTTGAGGGGGGGGGGGGCTGACAAATTAAACCTTATCAGGTAGCTGTTTTCAAATTTCTGTCAATCAAGTTCAATCTACACATGGCTGTATAACATCCAAGTTCAATAACAAGTTAATAAAATGCAATATTGGGTCGAAACGCTATATTTACATAAAAGCTATATTTTCTAAAAAAACAATAAATAAACAAGCAGAGTATTATATCGAATTAAAAAAAAATCGAGAAAATGAGATTGACCACTATTTGCATTAAAATTCAAACCAAACTTTTCTCATTTAGCATTTTTATATTTTAAAAGTACGTGAGGTGAACTTGAACCCCCCTACCCTCGGTCTACACCACTTTGCAGAGATCGAGAAAGACCCAGCGACCCCTGCGTCAGATGGAGCCCCCAAATTTCTCAATGCTTGATTCAATTTAAAATTTATTACACATTTTTACTCGATTGTGCGAGAAATGGTTCGCCTACATTCCTGAAAATAATAAAATACAAAAGTTCTGAAACAGTTAGAAAGCAATTTTGACTTACAGGGCCTCAGAAAATGCGAGCAACATTGGATTCTGCGACAAAATTTAAAGAGAAATTATGAAACATTGAAGGTAACCCTGCGTCATGTTAAAATGCTGCTGTGCTGGAACGGTGGTTGATTAATATTTCTGGGAGCCCTAGCTTATAAATTTAGAATATCTCCATGGAAACTATCTAGTGACATTTGACCTCATTCTAGACAGGGCCACCTTTACATTTTCATTAGGGGCCCGTAAATCCATCCCATGTAGCCTCTCTCCTGTGATAAAAATAAAAATATAGAAACCATATGTGACTCAAGATATATGAATTTGTTTCTGAATTTACTTTAAAATTGGCATTTATTTTAAATGGATATTTTATTTATTAGATTTGTGTCAATTAAAATAGTGAATTAAAACCCTATCATAAGCGCATAGTGCCTATGAAATTGTACTAGATCAATGTGACATCATCATTACTCAATAAAAATTCTCTCTGTCTATGGTCTATGTTTTGTCGGAAAAGTTGTCTATGCTTCCGAGTTTCTAGGATGAGGCGTTGTCGAGATATTAATAAAAACAATCGCAAAATTAAATCTTCTATAGAAACAGCATTAAGCAGACGATTTTTTCCCCCGAAACTTTATTTAAGAAAAATAATATCATGTCACATAGCACTAGAATTAAATCATATGTGCTTAAACCGACTATTTTCATTTACTTTATCCGATTTAAATAACAGAAATTGGTGAAAAATAAATTTTATAAAAGAAAGGCATTATAGGGGTAAGAAAGGTTTTATTGGGGTGTGTGAGGCCTTTGGGTCTAAGATGGGTGGAATGACTGAATGACTGATATTCTCAATTTAATAAATCATCTGCTTTATTTTCGCAAAAAATGTGCCAAATTTATATATTTTCTGTTGTGTTTAATCGACTGTTGAGACAAGATAAAAATGGTTTATCTTCTACCATTTTGGGATTTTCATTTAGGAGTATATGTTGACCAAGCTTCACATATTTTCAATAAAATATTTGTAAATTTGTTTACAAAATGGGACCAGGATGTTGTTTGTGTTCATCAGATCAGCCTGTGAAGATAATTTTGTAAAACAAGAGATTTTTATTCTTCTTTTCAGGAGAATAAAATTAAATTCATATAATTTTCTGAAGAACAATATCATTAAAAATAATAATTAAAATTGAACACATTTTAACTCACGAGTAACGCCAGGTATATTTGCTAGTATATCATAAAGACAGAAAGTAGGATCATATCATAGAGATGAGGCCCGCCCAGGGTCCCCTGAACTTGCAAACCCACCCCTGTTACTCTGCGTGTCTCACTAAAATTTAATCTTCTTCCTGTAAAGTCACTTTTCTACAAAACCACTTAGGAAATATTTGACTTGGACCACTTTTCGTCTCTGTGCCGGTGCTGGGCACGCCCGAGAATGGAACTGAAAATTCCGAAGATGGACGTTCCTCGGCTGAGTAAAGAATGGGAATGTGCAATATGCAAAAGAAGGGGGCAGGACGCACACCACCCTCAAAATTTCCTCCGCGAGATCTTTTCCCTCCATTTTTGCTCCGGTAGCTTCTCTCTCTCTCTACGAAAGGAAATGGGTAAGGGAAGAAAAAAAAAAGAAGCCTACTTGTCGTAGGAAAAAGGATTCGAAAATAAAACCCGGTATCCCACTCTATTTTTTCTCTCACCCCTTCCGTCTCGCCTCCAGGGGTAAAAGAAAATACGTCGTCCACGATTTGAATTTTTTCTCCCCAGGATGGTCCTGCATGCACGCTTCACACGTTCCCAGAGAGAATATTCGTGAAGAAGCCCCTCTCTCTGTTCCGACGGATGGGTAAGGAATGCTTGGAATTTTCGAACCACGGATGCTAAAAGGTGTTTGTCATCTGCGAGAGTTCTCGTAGTTGGGTCCGTTTTCGAGGATATCCTCCAAGTTTTTCTGACCAGCTAGAAAACTCCAGGAAAGGATATAGATTCTCCCCTCCTCCCTCACCCTTTCAGATTTGCATAGAAGGCATTAAATCCAACGCTGAATACATTTGAATAAGAGGCCGAAGAAAGTTCTAGGGATATGAGCAAATGCGGATGGAAAGTCGTATTTTGTCAGCGTGCCTTGATACTGCAGAGAGAGCCGAAGTTGAAGTAAATAATACAAGTAATGTTTTTAAAATTCAGTGAAACTCCTAAATCAGAAACTGATAAACTCCGGCTTTGGATCCATCTGGGGCCCGACGGAAGTTGTTAAATACTACCATGGAAGCTGTTAAGTAATACCATGTATTTAGTTCCAGATTTTTTTTATAAAAGTTTTATTTTCTTTAACAATATATTGCTCTTATCTTTCGAAAATAGTCGACTTCACCAAAAGTCGTGATCCCTCACATTAAGTTCTGTCACATGGTTGATACTATAAAAGAGACAAATCTTGCCTTCTCGGTGACCTGGGGGCTTCTGGGTGGGGGGCGGTCTGGAAAGACAAGACTATCCCCTCCTCGGGGGTATAGAAGGTTCAGTTTCCTTAGATTTTGTGTTGTGATCTACAAGTATGCAAAGAATCAGCCTGTTACGTCGCGTGTGCTCTATGGAGCACTGTTAGATCCCCCCCTCGTTCTTTCTCGAGTAAAATTTGTTCCTCCTCTTCTAAATTCTGAGACTCAGATCTCGATTGCAATTCGTCGCAATCGGGATAGATGAGCACCGCCCGTTTCTCTTTGAAACCTCTTTTTATGCAATTTATCCTTTCTGATTAACCACCCTGTCCCTTAGAACTGGAGATTAAAGGCAGCCTTCGGCTAACCTAGGCGTTCCGTAAATTGGTGATTCCTTGAATCCTTGAATCCTGTTACGTCGCCTGATCAGGTACCTAGGGTATCTGGAAACACTTTTAAGACCAGCTCCACTTTCTCCGTTCCTGGGAGTAGGGGATCGAAAATCTGGCTGAGTTCTGCGCCGTGGCTGACACTATAATTGTGCGAAGATTTAACCTTCTAAGTCACCGGAGAGCTTGTGGGGGGATCTGGAAAGGCAAAAGCGCGTTATACAATTATTTATATGTAGTATTTACTAATAGATGTTTGAACATAGCCGATCGCTAGTCGTAAGTTTATGCACTATCTCCTTTGGCATTTAATATATGTTATAGAGGCACTACATGTGGGGTATATGCTGTGGTGCTATTAGTATTAAACAGCTGTAATACGACATATATATGTTGCAGGATGTGTAACGGCGTAACACTGGTTCCTTGGGTAATGTATCACATATCTGTTTATGACGTGAATAATATATGGAATTAGATTTTAGAGGCGTGATGGAATGACTATGGGAAGGGACATATATATATATATATATATATATAATATATGGGAAAGGATATATATATATATATATAAATGTATATATATATATATATATATATATAATTAAATTTTATGAGAAATAAATTACACATCCTTTAAATAATATCACGTATGTTAAGAGCATTCTTACGTTAGTGATTCATCACTATGGTTATTTGGAATGTAGTTCAACCTTAAAATGTATTACAATTGTATTATAATTATTAAATTACGTAAAACACATTATAAGGTGAATTCAATTAAGTTACATTATAAATTAATTATGCATGCATTTTGCATTAAAATTATGCATTAAATTTTTTAGAATTTTTGTCCATAAAGTATTCCTTAAAATTATTATGCGTTAAATTAATTATGCAATCAATTAAAAGAAAAAGTTTGTATTAATTAAGCATGCAATAAAATATATTTTACACTAAAAGTGTTATGCATTAAAAATGAATTCAGTATTTAGTAATGACGTAATAATATTAATTATGTAAAATATGAGTTATATGTTAAATTGTATATAAAAAGTTATGTGTTAATTATGAATTAAATTTTATAAAAAATTAAATTGCAAAACAAAATCTTGCATGCAATAGAGCGTACATGCCGATCGGCGGATCAAATTACACAACTAACCTCACCATGATCGATAACTCAAACCTATAAAGCAAGAGTGATGAAACCAAATGGAAAAGTTATCGGTTGTATTACTCGTATTTGCACTACGTTCTGGGATAACTTCCATAAAAATTTAAAGTGTCAATACTGACATTTCAAAACCCAATAGTCAACATTTTAACCATTCGGCCATGGGTAAATAAATCCCTTTCGTCATCTCGATATCCCACAATCGCTTTTAACTTAATCCACACATTTCCCTTAGGGATTTTTTTCTTTCCCTCCTCGTCTAGAATGCCTTCCGAAGCATAGGATGCTTTTACATTTGCATACACGTCCACACCACGCATTCAAATGCAGAGCAAAACAGATGGCCAGGGGTCTGACAGCATCAGCTAAGTATAGATGACGGAATCAGAACTGCGGTATCAGTAATAGCACCTCAAGTATGTGTTTGAAAGGAAACAATAGACTATACATATAAAGGAAACAACCAATTTTAATAAATGTAAATGAGATAGGTACCGATATCAAAGATAAAACTGAAAAGTAACAAATTAAGAAAACACAGGTGGTGATTCCAGTTTGATGGAGCCGAAATGATTTTACTTGCATAGTATTTTGTAAGAACTAACTTCAGTAAAGTTCAATAAGTTTATTTTATTTTTTCAAACTTATTTATTTCGTTTACAGGCTTTCAAAGCATTGCAAAAGGTTTACTCATTGTTAGTAGCTAGCCAGAACTTTTAGTTTTCGCCCTGATTTCATCCTAACGATCACGACAAAATATCAGCTTATATTACTAACTTCCATGCAGATATATAAATTAAACCTAAATGCAAAATTTTGTCAGATATATATATATATATATATATATATATATATATATATATATATATATATATAAAGTTTATGTATAAGTTAAGCCTGAAAGCACATATATACGTACTTGATAAATAAGTACTTGATTGCGTATATTTCTATTCAAACTGCAACCATTATTAAACATCTGTATAAGATCCCCAAGTTTATTTAACCTCCTATCTTTTTTAGCACTTTACAACAAAGTTGAAAAGTGTTTAAGACGTTGTTCATTCTGTCTGTCTGTCTGTCCGTTAGCACGATAACTGCCGTAAAAATGACTTAATCAAAATGAAATTTTAGTATGTTGTTCAGACGGTCTGTAGGACCTATGGGAATATAAATGAATAATATCACCCAATTAGTTTTGGATTGAACCCCGGTTTAAAAAATAAAATACATTGAGCCTTATGGGACCTAATTTTTCAAACATTTTTTAAGCGGATTTAAAATTCACAAATTGCTTCGAAAATTTTAGGTAATTTTTAAATTGTTCCATAAAATATATAAAAAAAAATTCAGCGAAATATATTCAGTAGTTTTCTAAATAAAAATTAAAATAATAATTACACCTCTTATATGAAATGGTCACGTGACCATGAAATGAAAAGATCATATGACCCACTTCAAAATGATATATGGCATCCATCTTGTTTCAAAACTGTGATTTTTTAAGTTCTTTTTAATTCATATTGAGTGTTGTATCCGTCCTAAAACTACTTTATTTTTGCTTAAATTCTGTGCATCTACATACTGAAACAATGCAAATACAATATATTTGAATTTAAATGATTATCCAAATTTGATTATTTCTACAACGAAGCCTATTTTTCACTTATGCAACTCATTCTACATATTTTGCTGTTTACATTTTACATAAGTATTACTGCATTTCTTTAACGCAAAATTATTTAGCTCATGGAGTCTGCATAGCTGATATGAATGAAATATTAATTGATTTTATAAGGAGAAGGACGATTTTTTTCGATGAAGTTTTAAGCATACAGTTTAATTACTTGTAGTTCCATGGTCTTAATTTTTAAATGAAATAAATTATTATAGTACTGTGATGAATGCAATGAATGGGAGAAAATTATGAAATATTATACTTTTACAGATATGTTGATGATCTGATTTGCTTAGTACATACAGAAAATTATCTCATAGATATAGATTACTATCCAGACAATTTGGAATTAATTCCTAATGAAGCTACTATTAGTAAAAATGTTAATTTTTTAGATTTAAATCTTTTTATTGATCCTTCTAATAGAATTGTTACAAATTTATATGATAAAAAAGACTTTTATAATTTTAATATTAATAAAATCTTACCATTTAATTCCTGTAACTCGATTCAATTGTTTAGAAATATTATACTCAATCAGCTTTTTAGAATTTATAGATTATCTGATGAAAAATTTCATGCTATGCATATCAATAATCTCAAAATTACTAGTAATTTATATAAATATCCCTCTTATTTAGTAAATAGTATTGTTAAAAAATTCAAAATAGCTGGATTTTTATAATTCTTTTCATAGTATCATATAATTCTATTCATAGTATCTTATATTAGCCAGACATCTCCATGCTCTTGTATTTTTTTTTTTTTTTACATTCTCTTCCACTTCAGCATTACTATTATTTGCCCCTCCTTTTAGTAGCTCTTTTTGTATATTAATACTTTTTCTTAACATTTCGCTTAACTGTTTTCAATTCTTATGAATGGCAACAATAAATGGTTTTTTATTTTTTTTTACGAATGGCAATACTGGTCTCTTCTATCAGTGTTCCCGGTATCGACTCGATTGTACATACGCTGTGCTTTTTCCAGGTATTCATTTTTTCTTTTTTATTCCTTCTTTATGTATGTCGTCCAAGTAGAAATAGTTTATAGATATAATCTATCTATTTCTTCAGAAACATGCATTTTTGTGTTTGCTTCTACAAAAAACTTGGACATGATTAGATTTTTGTAGGGGTTAACAATTCATGATTTAGGCTTAGAGCCTCGTCCACGTGTATGGCGTTTGTGCTTGATTTCGTTTGATATACTTATTTCGATTCCATACACCTTTGCATTATATATTTTTCATTGACTTGTTGATTCGATATTTATTTTATTTTTTTTTTTCCATTTGCTTGAGGATTAGTTGATTTTTACTTTTGTTTTGTAAGCCAGTTAGATAGTTGAATTTAGTTTAAGTTTTTCTTTTTTTGTTTCCATACCTTTTAATTTTGTTGATTTTCTGTAACTTGATATCTTGTGTTTTGTATTTTTTATCCATTTGATTGTTGATTTGCTGTATTATATTTTATTCTGTGGGTGTTTTAAAAAGTTAGGTTTATCGTGTTACATCTTCTTACTTTTCGTTCATTGGATTTTCAAACTTCTATTATATATATATATATATATATATATATATATATATAATTGTAAATCCAATGGTAAAATGTAAGTAGTAACTCATAATACACTATCTTAAAATTTGCCTACAAAATACAATGAAATAGTAAAGGAAATTCAACCATAAAGAGGAAATTATAAAACGTAATGCAGGTCATAAAAACAAAGATAATCAACAAATTTCAAAGGTGAGGAATGAAAATAGGAAAACAAAAAAATCAAGCGAAAAAGCTTACACGTGGAAGAGCTCTAGGCGTAAGAATAGTTCATATCAAAAACATTATTTTTCAAATCCATATATCCCTTCGAAATGAACACAAAAATGCTTGTTTCTGAAACACAAGATAGATTTTAACTATAAACTTGTGTTATATGGACGACAAGCATAAAAAATGGAAAATACATATATATATATATATATATATAGGAAATATAAATACCTTAAAATACACCTCTTAAAGTTCAACCATGACGAGCAATATAAGACTAGACCAATGTTGCTATTCGCAGAAATGAAAAGAAGTTATCTGCTGTTGCCAAAGAGAGTAACAAGAAAGATCAATCATGCTTAAAGCATTGATTATGAAGCACTTTCCAACTTCAATGCAATTTTATTTAAAAAAGTCGATAATGCAATACATTCCTCGGTAATATTTTAAAACTTATCACAATACTACATTGATTTATTATATTTGAAAACTTAAACCTTCATTGAAAAAAATGAACTTCATTCAAATGACGGCATTGAAATATAAATTGCCTGGTTTAAATATCTCTAAAATGCAATATATTCCACGGTAATATTTTTAAAACTATCATAATACTACGATAATTTATTATATTTGAAAACTTCATCGAAAACAATTGAAATAAATTCAAATGACGTCATAGAAAAAATAACACGCCTGGATCTCTCTATAAAAGCAGGATTTCATTCATAACTTTCTCCATTTCATTCATCACAATACTATAATAATTTATTTTATTTAAAAATTAAGACCATGGGGCTACAATTCATAAACTTTATGCTTAAAACTTCATCGAAAAAAATCGTCCTTCTGTTTATAAAATCAATTAATATTTCATTCGTATCAGCCATGCAGACTCCATGGACTGAATTATTTTGTGTTAAAGAAATACAGTAATTTTAATACAACTCATTCTACATATTTTGCTGTTTACATTTTACATAGGTGAAAAATAGGCTTAGTTGTAGAAATAATCAAATTTGAATGAGAATTTAAACTCAAATATATTGTCATTGTGTTGTTTTAGTATGTAGATGCACAGAATTTAAGCAAAAATAAAGTAGTTTTAGGACGGATACAACACTCAATATGAATTAAAAAGAACTTTAAAAAATCACGATTTTCAAACAAGATGGATGCCATATATCATTTTGAAGTGGGTCATGTGATCGTTTCATATCATGGTCACGTGATCGTTTCATATAAGTTGTGTAATTATTATTTTAATTTTTATTTAAAAAACTACTGAATATATTTCGCTGAATTTTTTTTTATATATTTTATGGAACAATTTGACTATTACCTAAAATTTTCGAAGCAATTTGTGAATTTTAAATCCGCTTAAAAAATGTTTGAAAAATTAGGTCCCATAGGACTCAATGTATTTCATTTTTTCATCCCGGGTTCAATCCAAAACTAATTGGCTGATATTATTCATTTATATTCCCATAGGTCCTACAGACCGTCTGCACAACATACTAAAATTTCATTTTGATTAAGTCATTTTTACGGCAGTTATCGTGCTAACGGACAGACAGACAGACAGACAGAATGAACAAAGTCATAAACACTTTTCAACTTTGTTGTAAAGTGTTAATAAAAACCGTACTACGTAAAGGCAATAAAAAGAGGTATTCTACAGTTAAAGCTACAAAAGTAAAAGATGAAAATATATTATAATGTACATTTAAGAGAATGTAGAAGTATGGCTAAAATATTAAGGAGAGATTATGAGAATTTTAGGCTAATAGAAACTTATTTACTATTCCATTTACTAAATATGCTGGATATTCATAAAATTTACTGGTAATTTTGAGGTTATTAATTTGCAAAGTATGAAATTTTTTATCTGATAATCTATAAATTCTAAAAAGTTGATTAAGTATAATATTTCTAAACAATTGAATCGAGTTGCAGGAATTAAATGGTAATAATTTATTAATATTAAATTTAAAAAAAATCTTTTTTGTCATATAAATTAGTAACTATCCCATTAGTAGGTTCTATAATTAGATTTAAATCCAAATAATTAATATTTTTACTAATATATATATATATATATATATATATATATGATATTTTGTTTCACAATATCATATATAATTATTTTAGCGACCTGAATGGACTTGCTAGTCCCTAGGCCGCATTATAACAGAATTTTGAGTTCTGTGTTTATGCTGTGTCCTTCTGTCTGTTGTTGTGCTCTCCTGTATTGTCTTGTTTGTTGTATTAATAAAAATTTGAAATGTGCAGACAAATAAGTCCTTCTTATTGTTTATCTCATACCAAAAGCTTGCGAATATCGATAATAACTTTCTTGTCCCTCGCGACGTGGCTATATGCGGGTTACACTACATATTATGAAGGATAATTGGGAGGTTTTGAGATGCTGCTTTTGGTGAGCTACTTAACGCTCTATGAAAAGGGATATTTTCGAACTAATAACGCACCTAGAAACATTGCTGCTGAACAAATCATTTTCAAATACTTCGTTCTTGATGTTACCCACATTGTATCTGGTAATTCCGTAATTCGGGTAATCGTAACGTCGAATGTCTAATGTGCAGGAGGAACAAGCCGAACTTCCAATTTATTTGCCCTCTCTTCCCTCTCCTGAAATAAATGATAGGCCCTCTCCTACCCACCCGAAAACAATGAAATGAACATTATTGCAACGCATCCCAGCACATTAACCCACTTCTACCACCAAAAGGCAGAGATTTTTATTACAGGAGGAAAAATATAAAGAAAGACTGCGCAAGACATAAGAACAAATAAGGAGAAAAAAAATAGACTCCAAGAGGAACTTCACCCCAAACTAGAAAGAATCGCAGGCAAAAAAAGATCCAAAGAGCATCGGTTCGGAAAATGCCGCCAGGGAGACTTCTTGGAGGGTAGAGATGAGTTCTCTCCCCCACCCCTCCCGGATTAAAAGACACCGAGAACGGAATAAGGGGTGGTTGAAGGGGGTGGACGTTCACGTAGTCATCGAATGCTCCGAACGTTCACTGGAGTGAGAAATTAAAACCCAATGTGGCGCTTGTTCCTCTTTGGTAACGAGATGGGGTGACGAGAGATGTGGATTGGGGGGGCTAGCACGTACCGTACTCACGTGACACTGGTAAAAAATGATCACGGGGGAGGGAGTGTCTGGAAAACAATGCGCATTGTAGTCATTCATCAAAAAAGATGTTTTCGTTTGAGGAGATAGAAACCTCCTTAAGTTTTATAATAGGAATTTTTTTTTCTTTCCATCTCCGATTGTTTTTGGTGGCTGCAGGTATCAATGAGAGTGGAGAGTTGATCTTAAGGGGGTGAGTTCCATGGGACTTATTCGAATCTCGAATTTATTTCGGTGCTTTAGGATCGGAGAAATTAACTTTACAACTCTTGCATGGTATTGGGTGATAAGAGAGTCATTGCTGCCAAAAGTGGAGTACTCGGAATGTAGATTCGCCTTTTGAAATATTTACTTTTGTTCCCCCTCTGTGTATTTTGAATAGCCGTTTTGCATGTTTAGAATAGTTATACTGTGTAATACGGAAATATTAGAATAACGAACAATAAAATGTGGTGTGTGTGCAAATGTTAATTGATCGTCCCTGTGAGCACAAATGTCCACATATCCATATCTAGGTACGAACTTTTTTTACTTTACAATGTATAATAATATAGGAAAAGTATTAGAATTGTGACAAAAGACGGAGCACTTTAGTTTTCGACGAAACCACACGTTTCGGGCACTCTAGACCGTGACAACTCCCTCTCTCTCTGTATCTCTCTCTCTCTGTCTCTCTCTCTGTCTCTCCCTCTGTCTCTCTCTCTGTCTCTCTCTGTCTCTTTCTCTCTCTGTGTGTGTGTATGTGCATGTGTGCGTATCGACTCTAGCCTAGCTCAAAAACCATTTGAGAAAATCTCATAAAATTCCGTTAGCTAAGTCTCGGACGTTTTGTCTCTGCACGTTTACCTCCTCCAGCCAGTCTCAGAGAGTTGGAAACTGCCCTATTGGAGGAATGGCTATTGCTCGAATTTGCGATGGTTGATCGCCTCATTGAAAGCATGAAAAATCGTTGTAAAGTTTGTGTTAAAGTCCGGGGTGGTCACATACCATATTAATGTAACTTTTGTTTGGTTTGTTTGCCTTTAAACATCCTTTTGTTAATGATCCAAATGTGACGTCATCATATAAATTGCGAAAAGTAAATATTTTTTTCATCTTTGTACATAATTCTTGTTTTCTTTAATGCATAAACACATTTGCCACCTTCATGTAAAATTTTGAGTTAATCAAAACTTTACTTTTCCATTATAGTCGATTTTACCGTTCGTGCTTAACTTTTGGAAGCCAGTGTATATCTAGAACTTTCTATTGTGATGGAGACTTGCGAGAATCATTGCAGAGACTTGCATTATTGTGTAGATAAATTATTTAGATAAACCAGGTCAGCTTAAAACTAAATTTATTGCTTTTATTGCTATATTTTGTTGTTTGCTAAATTTATTACTTTTATTGCTATATTTTGCTATTTGCAAAATGTATTGCTTTTATTGCTATATTTAGCTATTTATTAAATTTACTGCTTTTATTGATATATTTAGCTATCTGCTAAATTTATTGCTATATTTTGCTATTTTCTAACTTTGTTACTTTAATTGTTACATTTTGCAATTTGCTAAATTTATTGCAATATTTTTCTATTTACCAAATTTATAGTTATATATTAGGGTGCTCATAAATTTCAATTATGGTGATTGGTGATCCTACTGAAGAGGGAAAAGGAGCTTTTTGTATATAAAATATAACTTGCTATCCCTTCAGATAAAATGTTATAATTTCTTATATTGCTGTAAAAGTATTAATTTCAATTATTTTAAAGCCACACATGCTTTTACTTGTATGAAATGTATCGGCATATTTGAGTATGCAATATAAACCACGAAATCAAACTGTATAAATAATGGTGAAATAATATTGCTCTTCCTTTGAAAATGCTTCCATTTAATTTAGCCAAACTAATAGTGCCTCACGCGGGTCCCAATTTCTTGCATACCTTAACAAGAACTCCGATCAACCAGATGAACTCATTATGTACCTTTTCCACATCACCTTCATACACATTTGCTGGATTTATTAAGCGGGTGTTTCTAAGCAAATTACTTTGACGAAGCATCGCCCCGTCAAAAAACGCCATTTGCCGCTGGCGCCTCTGACAACCATGCTCAATGAAATGTCACCAAACGCTTTACCACGTGACAGAGGTACTCTCCACCCCCCACCGCCCAACACGGGCGAGCGCGCACCACTGAATATTCAACGGGCGAGCAGGGGGATGTGCACATGGACCACTGAGTTTTAGGAAAATCTAGTTTCGGGCTACTTTGTCTAATTAAACAAGATAAAAGAGAGAGAGGGTGAGGTGGAACCGGAAAATGAGATGTAAATCTAGGAAAAGACTTCTTTTTTATACGGCAGCTTGAGATGGTGACTGTAGGAGCCGAATGTCACGTGGTATGACGAAAGCAACAATCATTGGGTTCATTTCTGCAATTGAATTTTAGCATTTTACTTAAACGGTAACAAAGAAAGAAAAAAATATAAATTAGGGGTCCTCACTTCTCTTAAATGTTTTCAAGCCATTTTTGGTTTATCTCCTGATTCACAGTTCTTGGAATTCTTGAAGCAGAAATGGCGTGTTTGTTGGGTATTGCATCTGAAGTATCTCTATAGGATTTAATTTTTCTCAACCATTTCAACTGAATGGGATAACTGAGAGGATAACTTGATAAAGGACCACATTTTTAGTTCCCTCACTTGTTCTTCCATTTTGGTCCCCTCTCTTCTACAGAATCCTCAATAGAGCATGGACGCGAGACGCCACATGAAGAATTTTGCTCGTATGCTTAACAGTATGGTCATTTCAGTTGATTCTGCATTAAACACGGCTATTTTGGACATAAATTATCGTTTAGCCCCCTAAGTTTAGTAGGAAATATCTAAATTTATCTTCTTCCATGGATACTGTTAATTTCCCGGTCAATAAATGGTTCACTTTCAATAAAATATATACATAAGTTTTTTAAGAAAATGAGTTATGTACCTTTCCCTCCTCGCTTGCAGAATAGGCTAGTAAATGTATACACCTTTAGAACGCTAACTAGTGACTACGGTAAAAATGTATAGTAGTGTACATTCACTTAAAATCTCTTAACGTGCACTTCGCACAAGAAATGTTTAAAAATACATTGTTACTTAAGTACTCCAAACAACTTCTTTTCAGCACAAAGGTAACTTCCGATGTTTGATGCGTCTAGTTTTAATTTTTATTTGCCATCCTCTTCAATTTACAATTAAATTTATAGTAAAAATAATGCCCTTTTACTCTTACTTTTCTGCTCATTCTACTACACAGGCTGTTTATTTACCTCCGTGCACATGTTTGATAGGCGTCGAAGTAAAAGGACTACAACTAATTGGCAGCATGAAAACGAAATACTTTAGGAGAATACATATCCTTCCATAGCACGCAATAAGCCAGCACCTATTGTAATACTTTATTATATACTGTATATATTGTAATGCTTTATTACATACTGTATATATTGCAATACTTTATAATGTATATATTGTATTACTTTATTATATATTGTATTGTAAAACAACACTCCATTGGACATTAGACTCGAGTATACAGTGAAGCGACTAGAGTTGCCATTTTATGGATAGAGTGAGCTATTTTTGAAAGTTATCATCCAAAAATGATTAAATTTAGCAATACATGGCTAAGTTTGCAACTACTTATAATAGCCCTTCATGAATTCAAGCAAATTTTTGCTATGATTCTATAGCTCATCTTAAGTGTTGACAACACTGGAGGCGACGTTTGCTCTACGACACGACGTTGCCTATAGGCAACGTCGTGTCTATAAAAGCAAAAAATCGTCGTCGTATAAAAGCAAAAAATATTGTGTTGGTAGCAGCGGACTTTCCCTGCAGACTCAAATTAATTTTCTCTTTACTTCTTTCATAATTCAATAAATTGAGTTTAATCGCGCAAAATAACACTGATAATTATTTGAAATGACACTGAATTTGCGGTAGGTTTGAAGTCAATTTTTACTTTTATTTCGGAGCTGGACTTATTTTCAAAAACGAAAACTAAAATATCTCTAAAACAGTTTGTCCTAGAGTTATGGGGTTGGTGTTATTCCTTTTATGGTCAAAACGTACGTATAAAGGATGCATGTAATTGATACAGTAGAGCATATGTAGTCTTTTATTTAATATTTTGACGATTTTTCCGGACCATTTCGAAAGGAAAAGGTAGGTTCTTTTTTTTTCCGAATCGTACCAAAATCTATTTAGCACAAGTGACTTATCTACTAAATTTTATGAAATTTGGTAAATTAGTTTTTTAGCTAGAGTGAATACATACATTGCACAGACAGACATACCGAAAGACAGACGTCACGCTAAAAATAATTTTTTCGGGTTCTAAAAGTGCTCGAAACGTATAGATCCGTCAAAAACCCCAAGTTGCGATTTTCGACACGATTCCAATATTTTCCCATGCATTGTAGGGAAAGTACAATGTGATTATCCATCATCACACGCGGTGAACTATAGTTTCACGGCCATTACCGCTTATCATACTGACGATCCGTGCAAGCAATGACAATGAACACAAAATTCTTTGACAGAAAGATTTTTAAAATTTTCTGGTAGTCATATTATATTTTTGAATTCAATAACGATTGGGGAAGGTTTTGATCCCTTCCAATGTTAATAAATTCTAATCGCTCACAAATACAGTGAATCGACTTCTGCTCTATAACAGAACGTTGAATAAAAGCAGAAAAATTCCCAGTAGTCCTTAATAGTAGGAAATAGCCTAATAGGCTCAAGTTCCTAATTCAAAAGGATTTCATTCATGCCTGCTCTCTATTGAAAATGAGAAGGAGATGTTTTAATTTGGCATCTATATATTTAAGTTCTAACGACGTTTCTGTCGGCAACTATTTCTACTCGGCTGATTTTCATATTTTATTTTTAAACAAAAGTTATCGACCTTCATATTTGCCGAAATAGAACATTTATTAAAATATATGTTGTGTAGCCATTTTTTGAATCCTTATGGTTGCATCTCTTTCATGATCTCTTTTTTAAAAGAACGGTTTCGACTAGCAGATAAGCCCCCACCCCCTCAAATTTTTGCTCAAATCGAGAACGTATTCAAATTTATAATATGACAACCTATGGAATCTATATATCATACAACTGAATGAGACTGATAGGTTATGGGATGAATGACACAAAATTTGCTGAAGGTAGAAACTTGAAATTTTAAACTTCGGACTTGATCTATAAGTAATAAAAAAATAATTAAACAGATTGGAATTAATTTTTTTGACATTTGTATATCGTAGAATTTTTTGTTCTAACATTCTTTCAGCCATCACTCGAGAACGGGGAAACGCACAAAATTTGTTTTTATACCATTATACACAGAAAACAATATACTAAATTTTCTTAACTAACTTTATTAGTGTCCAATCAACCGTTCTTGAAAATTTTTAATTTATATAGTTTTAGCAGACGATACTTTTTTTACTATATTTTATAAATGAATGTGTTTATCGTTTTTGATTTCATTGTGGTAACTGAGTTACGTTTTAAATATCGAAATCGTTTGATGGCTATTCTTCAAATCAAACTATTGAAAAATAATGACATATTTAGTTGATTTCAGCTTAAAATGTCTGAAAACTTTGGAAATAAGTCGACCTATAGTGATAAGAAATGATATATTATTTTACATCCCACAATTTTCATGTTAACGGAACTATATAAAATATTATTTTTGAGCAAAATAAACCTTTCAGAAAGTAGTTTATACTTTTTACAGCCTATATTTACTACATATGCCACATGATATATCATACTACGCCACATGCTAGATCAAGCCCTTCCTGAATAGACGATGAATTGAATGCTGAAAGTCAGGGCCTGACTAACGCAGGGGCATGCGGGCAGCTGTCCCAGGGCTCCATGTTAAAGGGGCCCCAAATTAAACAATTACAGCATAAAAAAATTAACGACTGCTCCTTGAAAATAAATTATGCCATCTGAATTGATTTGTCCTGCGAAAAGATTCATAGTGGAGATATATGGGGATTACAGCACTCATTTAGCATGTTGGCATCTTGGACAGGATAAGAAAGCTACCAATAATTTAAATTGCATTCAAATATGTAAGAACTTTATTTTGTTTACTTTTAGAATACAATTATGTTTTTGAAAAAAAAAATATTTTTGTCCATTTCGTATATGTCAAGAGGTGAGGGAGGCGGGACCCCGGAGGAATGTCTGCTCCGGGCCCCAGTTCTCGCTGAGTCGGGCCCTGCTGAAAGTCATTTCATAAATGAAGTATATATCAAAATATGAAAGATGTTTTTTTATCTCATTCTTTTCCTAAGAGTTTCCCACATATTTCTACAAATATTTGAATAAACCCGATGTACCTGTTATTCTTTTGAGAAAAAAAAAATAATAATCCTGCCCATCGCAGCAACAGTTCGGGTTACGAAAATCCTCCAATACTTGTACGTTACCAAGAAATGTGGCCATCTGCTTTCGCTTATTTTTTTATTTATTTATTTATTTATTGGAGACACTACAGCCGATCACAACATTTGTTTACTCCCAGAAACATGGCCTAACAAAATATGCATCACATCGAAAAGCATATTGACATATTCGGTGCGTCACACTATATGCATCTCACCCGACCCATCAAGCTGAAAGGAATTAAATCGGCTTTGTGGTATACCAGTAATGTCAGAGGTACACGTGTTTAGGGTGGCGACCCCTACATGTGTGGTCCTCGCTGGAGTTGACGTTAAAAGCGCGCAGCAGAATGCAGCCTATTTATGCCTTCTGTGCAAAGTCAGCCATCGGAAGTTAAACCTTGAAGACGCCGATTCATCCAGATAAGGTGGAGGAAAAATTGTGGATACTGTAGAGTTTTTCATGCAATAGAGATAGTTCTTTATTTAGGAATTTTCCATGCACGGTGGCGGAATTTTGGTTCAATACATAAAGAATATATGTTGACAGAATTCGGTTGAGTTCACCTGAATCGGACTCTCTGCTACATAACATGATGCGACGAGAGAGAGTTCTGACGAGTCTGATGGCGTGATTATTTGCTGGTATTAACAGAAAATGGTGCATCCAATTAAAATATGTGGGGAGGGGAATGCATATTAGTAGAATTTAAAGTCTAGAGTAATGGTGAGCTGGTACCCGTAAGCGTATACCAATTGTTCATATATTTAAATGTTGGCATACCAATTGTGAAATTGTGAGAAATTCACAAAATCAATTATGCAAGAAACGTTAGAGGTCTTTAGGTAGTCCTTTCGAAAGGTTGGTGGTAGAGAAATGGTGGTATGGTCCCTGTGCTTGTCATCCCCATTGGATTTAGATCTAAATTACGGGACACTGTCCCGGCTGTCCAAACAGATGCCACACACGTTCGGATAGGTCAGACAGTCTGGGTTAAAAGAAAGTGTCATTTAGAAATATAGTGTATTGAGAATGTAACTGGAAAACCAAATGAACTGGAATATGCACAATAAATGTGCATATTCAAGTCATTCCTATTATATTACATTTTGACGTAAAACATTTTCTAAAGCGGTTCGAGTTTCATCGCGTAACAGTCCTTAGAAATTTAGTAGCTTCCCCACTTCTCACTAATGATTTGTAAAACAACTCGCGAAAACAGAGCTAATCTTGCTCCATAGTCCTCCCCTAGTCTGTAGCATACTATCCCTCCTCTTCTAGAAGAAATTCTTGCAAATTGAAATTAATTTCTCAGAGTAGTATTACTATTTTCACTGAGAAGCGTTCTAGTCCCGTCTGATGATCCACTATAGTGAATCGGGCCCCTCATCTTGTATGGACCCACACTAGAAGCACCACTTATTTGTATATTGACCTATTTCATTGTTGAAGCTGGTATAGTGTCAAACTAACCTGACTTGAGTTAATATCAATACTTTCCTTTCCGATGTTGGAAGTCTTTGGGGGGGTTGGGGTGCTTTTAGTAAATCCTTATACCAGGCCTTTAATTTAGAAAATGTATTTACTTGTTTGATATTAGGTGTCATTTTCTAGGACTGGGAAGCCCTTGACAAATTTTTGTCGTAGGCCCATATCTCAGGAAAATTTAACTTTCGATTTTGATGTTAGAGGGTTTTCCAAGACGCGGTTTTAAGGACTTGGTTAATCCTTATCATAACTTCCTAATTCTGAACCTTAATTTTTATGTTGGATGTTAGGCTTTTTTTTCTACCCCTGACCATTAGTAGATTCTAATCGGAAACTTATACTGCAGAAAATTAATTTTTCTTTCTGATGTTAAGATCGCTGGCACATTCTTATGGGCAGATAGTAAATAAAATGTTTCGAATTTTCGATTGTTCACTTTTGGTTTTAACAATAGATCAAAAAACGATTCCAAAACATATACAATAGTGGCCAAAATTATGGAAACCTTTTGGGAAAAGTGTAATTTTGAGGTTTGATGGCTCTCATAATACCATTTTTTTTTTTTGGTACCAATACCATAAAATTATATATCAATGGAAAGGTAATTTAATCAAGATTATAATGCAATAACATTTATGAATTATCTTTTAATAGAACAGTATTTATAAAAAAGAAAAGTGAAATACATAGACAAAATTAGATATACAAAAATTCTCACCATGTCAGTTAGTACTTAGTTGGGTAACCTTTGGCCTTAATTACGGCCTCACAGCGCTTTCCCATGAACTGAACCAAGTTTTTTTAGTTTCTGCAGCTGTTATAATGTGAAACCAAGATTGAATTATTGCTTCTTAATTGGATTGCTTCTTATTGCTTCTTATTGCTTCTTATTGCTTCTTAATTGGATTTTATTGCTGGGTTGCTTCTGACTAACAAGTTTCTTTAGTCGTCTCCATAGATTTTCGATAAGGTCTGGGCTATTCCCAGGCCATTCTAGCAGTCGAATATAATGATCTTGAAGCCACGTTTTGCACACACGAGCAGCATGACATGGATCTGAATCCTGTTGAAATATAAATGCTTCATTATCTTGGAAAAGATCACGTGTAAATGGCTGCAGTTTGGACTCAAGTATTTTATTTATGTATCTTTGGGCATTTATATTCCATTATTAGATGTAATACAATCAGAATGCAAATCTTCTGTGAAGTTGTATGCAAGGACTATTCGGCGCAGACTGCATGAATTTAGACTAAATTCTAGAATTCCACGAAAAAAGGCAATTTTATCTCTCAGACAAAGATTGAAAAGATTAAACTGGGCCACCATGTTAACTGTACAAGGGAACAACGGGACAGTGTAATTTGGAGTGATGAGATCAAAATCTCCCTGTTTAGTAGTGATGGCGCAACATACGTAAGGAGAAGAATCGGAGAAGATTTGCATCCTGAATGCATTACACCTACCGTGAAACACCAAGTTAGTGTTATGATCTGGGATTGTATGACATCAAGAGGTGTCGGCATAATTTGCGTGATCAATGGGAATATAAATGCCCAAAGATACATAAATGAAATACTTGAGCCCAAACTGCAGCCTTTTTTGCACGTGATCTTTTCCAAGATAATGAAGCATTTATATTTCAACAGGATTCAGCTCCATGCCATTTTGCTCGTGTGTGCAAAATGTGGCAAAAGATCATCATATTCAACTGTTGGAATGGCCTGGTAATAATTCAGACCTTAACTTTATCAAAAATTTATGGAGCCGACTAAAGAAATTTGTTAATCAGAAGCAACCCAGCAATAAAACCCAATTAACAGAAGCAATAATTCAATTTTGGTTTCACATTATAACAGCTGCAGAACTAAAAAAACTTGGTTCACTCCATGCGAAAGCGCTGTAAGGCCGTAATTAAGGCTAAAGGTTATACAACTGACTAAAGGCTAAAGGTATTAACTGACATGGTGAGAATTTTTTGTATATCTCATTTTTTCTATGTATTTCACTTTTCTTTTTTATAAATGCTGTTCTATTAAAAAATAATTCATAAATGTTATTACATTACAATCTTGATTAAATTATCTTTCCATTGATATATAATTTTATGGTATTGATACAAAAAATGTAGTGTTATGAGCCATCAAACCTCAGAAATACACTTTTTCTAAAACGTTTCCACAATTTTGGCCACTACTGTATAACTTCTAGATTTAAAATACATATAAAGACCCAAACTACAGCATTTAAATATGTAGTAATTTATATATGTACCTATGTAGCTTCATCCATTTAACTCAACTTGTGTTTTTTCCCGTGTTTAGGTACACATTTAATAAAAAGTGTTCAAGGCAGAGAGTTAAAATTTTCCACATTTATGTAACGAATTGGTTTCATTAAAAATACCTAAAATTGTATATGTGAGTATAAAAAAAATTAAAAATAACAAAATAATTGTTCTTAAAATGTCGATGATTTGTGTCTCATTTTATGAGAAAATTCAAAATTCATTTCTTTTTGTTCAAAATGCAAAATGCTTCTTATTATCTATATAAATAACATTAAAAATTTGTCTGTATGTATGCGTATTTGTCTCATCATCACGGGAGAACGGCTGCACCGAATTTCATGAAATTTTGTGGATAGGTGTGAAATAGCCCGACTTAAAATTGAGTCCATGTTTCGAGTTTCTAGCATGAAGTTATAGCTTAGGATTAGTATAGCGAGAACAGAGATTCTTAAACTTCTTTTTAGGAGCTTCAATTTAAATATTTTTATAGAATGTTTTGAATAACCATATCATTTAGAATACTGTAGGAATTTGCACGTTTGTGAATTTTAAGTTTCTTTATAATGTCGACAAAACAGGTATACTGCTAGTTATTAAATAACATACTTTTAACTACCACATCACATTTGAAAATTTAATATTTATTTAGAAAAGTATACCAAACTGACTTATTGTCAAAAATAAGTAATAATAAAACAGCTCTAATTAAATAAATTATGTAGTCCTCACTGTTTATTATATATATTATAAACTAAATATGTACATATCAAAAGAAAACAAAATAACTCATATCTTTATATTTAATTTAAATGCAAAATGTTAAATTGCGTGCGTATTAAAATTGCTTCACATAGCCTCCTGAGATGTGTTATTTGCCTTAATGTAAGCGCAGCTCAGAAAATTCATTTTCATTATTCTTTATTAGAGATGTTTTCGGGGCTAGAGAGTTCTTGAAAAAAAAAATTTTTCTGAAAATTAATTTCATTTTTTATGCAAAGGGCCCTTTCTTTTCGGGTCCGGGGAAACTTGTTAAATTCTTATCAGGGGCCCATAATTCAGACACTTGATTTATGCTTTCTTAAACCTTAATTTGCCAGTGTTTTTCTGTGGAATATAAAACAAAACACAGAGCTTATAAAATATAAAAGAAAATTGATCAGATGAAATAATTATAGAACACGCTACTGGCACGAAGAATATATTTATTTTTTCAAACTGAGTTCAAATTAAGCGTTTTTCTTCTATTTGTATTTGAATAAACAAACTTTTATATGTTCTAAAGAATCATTTTGAGGGGACTGCCGGTATAGTCCATAAATTTATCAAAGAACTAGAAAATGATGGAGTTAAGATGGAAACTCTGCAACACTATTTTCAATCGATAAGGAACCGATTAGGGAGAAAATAACTGAAAGTAATATTTTAATATTTGATAACCAGTAAACTATAATTTGAATTAAAAATATATGTCTTGATGCTATGTTTCTTTTTGAGAGCTAAGATACTCCTGTATCAAATTTCATGGCCGTCAAATTTCAGACATATTCTTTTATTATTAGAGACTAGAAAATGTATACGGCGTAGTGGCGCGCCCACGCAGCAATTTATTTATTTATTTATTTGTTATAAATGGGCGTATTGATAAAACGTTCTTTGTTGACGAGAGTTCGCTGTAAGTTGCGGTGAACAAAATTTAAAGAATGCTTCAATAGCACACCCATTTATAATAACCACAACGGAAAAGAAATCTCACTGAGACTCATCGTCCCGAGTCATCCAATTTTATGGACGTACGATGTTCAGTTTTCCCGCTACAGACTGCAAACACACAGAAACGGACTATACTTTTATTAGGTATAGTTGTACCCGCGCAGAGCATCTGCGAAAATTTTAACGATAGGGCTCTGAAAATAACATTTGATAGGCTTTTAAGTTTTGCATTTTTTTTTTGATGAGACTTATTTCAATCTTTCCTTCGGACCGTCACCAGCTCCATTTCTTCACCAGCCCATTGTTGGCGGTAAAGGGTCGATTTGAACACACTGAAAAAGATGACAAGAAAGATCAATCATGCTTAAAGCATTGATTATGAAGCACTTTCAAACTTCAATGCAATTTTATTTAAACAAGTCTAAAATGCAATACATTCCTCGGTAATATTTTGAAACTTATCACAATACTGCATTCATTTATTATATTTGAAAACATAAACCTTCATAGAAAAAAATGAACTTCATTCAAATGACGGCATTGAAATATAAATTGCCTGGTATAAACATCTCTAAAATGTTATAAATTCCTCGGTAATAGTTTTAGAATTATCATAATACAACGATAATTTATTATATTTGAAAACTTCATCGAAAACAACTGAAATGAATTCAAATGACGTCATAGAAAAAATAACACGCCTGGATCTCTCTATAAAAGCAGGATTTCATTCATAACTTTCTCCCATTCATTTCATTCATCACAATACTATAATAATTTATTTTATTTAAACATTTTATTTAAGACCATGGAGCTACAAATAATTAAACTCTATGCTTAAAACTTCATCGAAAAAAATCGTCCTCTTTATAAAATCAATTAATATTTCATTCATATCAGCCATGCAGACTCCATGGACTAAATTATTTTGTGTTAAAAAAATACA
Source organism: Amaurobius ferox (assembly GCA_951213105.1). Taxonomy (NCBI): domain Eukaryota; kingdom Metazoa; phylum Arthropoda; class Arachnida; order Araneae; family Amaurobiidae; genus Amaurobius; species Amaurobius ferox. Next base: position 10,061,321 of record OX578145.1, read on the forward strand.
GGAATTCTAATACAACTCATTCTACATATTTTGCTGTTTACATTTTACATAGGTGAAAAATAGGCTTAGTTGTAGAAATAATCAAATTTAGATGAGCATTTAAGCTCAAATATAGTGTCATTGCGTTGTTTCGGTATGTAGATGCACAGAATTTAAGCAAAAATAAAGTAGTTTTAGGACGGATACAACACTCAATAAGAATTAAAAAGAACTTTAAAAAATCACGATTTTGAAACAAGATGGATGCCATGTATCATTTTGAAGTGGGTCATGTGATCGTTTCATATCATGGTCACGTGATCGTTTCATATAAGAGGTGTAATTATTATTTTAATTTTTATTTAAAAAACTACTAAATATATTTCGCTGAATTTTTTTTTATATATTTTATGGAACAATTTGACTATTACCTAAAATTTTCGAAGCAATTTGTGAATTTTAAATCCGCTTAAAAAATGTTTGAAAAATTAGTTCCCATAGGGCTCAATGTATTTTATTTTTTCAACCCGGGTTCAATCCAAAACTAATTGGGTGACATTATTCATTTATATTCCCATAGGTCCTACAGATCGTCTGAATAACATACTAAAATTTCATTTTGATTAAGTCATTTTTACGGCAGTTATCGTGCTAACGGACAGACAGACGCATTATGTATCGCATTTTCGACTTTTTTAAATAAAATTGCATTGAAGTTTGAAAGTGTTTCATAATCAATGGTTTAAGCATGATTGATCTTTCTTGTTATTACTTTCTTACAATACATGGTAAATTGTAATGTATAGGGAAAGTATTGGAATCGTGTCGAAAATCGCAACTCTACTTTTCAACGGATCTATACGTTTCGAGACTTCTAGAATACGAAAAAACTATTTTTAATATGACGTCTATGTGTCTGTCCATGCAATGTAAGTATCTACTCTAGCTGTGTGTGTTGTCTGTGCGTGCAACGTATATATATATATACATGCTAACTCAAAACTAATGGACCTGTTGCTGATTAGATTTTGATGCGATTCGGGATAAAAGAACATGCCAGTTTTTGCGAAATAGACAGCAAAAATATTATCTGTATGCACTCTAGCTGAAAAACTAATAGACCAAATTTCACTAAAGTTGGTAGATAAATCACTTGTGCGTTACTCTGATGGTGATTAGATGTTGATACGATTCGGAATAGAGAAATAAATTTCTTTTTTTAAAAGCCTACGTATGCTCAAATATTTCAATTGAATACTTGTATGATACGCAATTTTTGACGATGAAAAGTATAAGACCAACCCCATTACTTTAAGACGAGCTGTTTGTTCTCAAGATATATTAGTATTTTCGCATTATACTTTTCAGAACGACGTTTCGACGGGCAGCAAAGACAAGCATCATTTCCAGCGCATGTCTATGGCTAGTATATTATCCTCAGTTAAAAAGGTGAGCTGTAAATATTTTGAAGTCATTTATGAAATTGAAAGTTTTTTGGAGGGGGAGAGGGGAGAGCATTCCGGTTAATTAACAATTTACACAAAACTACAAACAGAAGCACCGACGAGGCCCCATACAAAATTGCATTGGCACAATGAAGCAGTGTTAAAAACTTTTCTGATTCAATAAAAAATAAAAAATGTGTTGTCAAAAATAGTTAAATTCGGCTAAACTGATAAAATCCAATAGAAATTAAACCAAATCCATTCTGAGAATGATATGTGGTCTTCATAACATCCATCCATCCATCTTTTGGAAAAATATTCTCATGAAAGAAATTTTGAGGACCTTTTTCACGTCTGCATTGATTATGGAGACTAAAAAAATTCTTGTACAGTAGTACTAAAGGTGCATGGGTATAAGGCAAAATATACTTCTTCGAAAGTATTTAACAAATATTTGTAGAACAATAATACAGGAAGATATTGTATAAAGAAAATGCTACTATAACTCTGTAAAGCCTTTTCTTTACTTGCTGATGAAACATCTGATATTAGTGACAAAGAACAGATGTCATCAGGTGTCTTAGTTAGTAGTACGATGTGTCTTAATTGTCTTAGTTTGAAAGTAAAAGGAAAATTTATTGATATGCCTCAAAAAAGTTACAAACTTCACAGTGGCATAACTACAATTGTTTGGCTCACAAAAAAAATTATTTCAAGGACCCCCCTCCTTTCCAACGCAAACTTTTTTTGGTTTTCTAGGAAATTATTTACAATTGTGGAGTTTATGTAATATATTTCAAAACTAACATACAATTATATCACATAAATATATGAATACAACATTTTCAAAAAAGAAAAAGAAAAAAAATATATTTTTAGCATCAAGCTTAACTATAAAGCCTGTCATATTCGTTTTTCTGGCCACACTATTTTCAATTGCCGCAGAAGAGCTAAATCACTTAGTCGTGATTGTCCGATTGCATTTCTTCTGTAGTCTTTTATAAGTTTCAATTCATTGATTAGCCTTTCAACAGAAAAATGAATAGCAATCTTTTAGGCCAAGTAGGTGCTTCGGAATAGGAGGTTAAAGACATACATGCATATTGACATGAAAAGGGATCGATTTATCAAAGATAAAAATCTATAGAATAAACTATCGACTTATAGAGAACACAGCAGATTTATCTGGCTTGATTTTTAAATTAGAAAATCGATTTTTTTCGAAAACTAGTTTTTTTTTTTAATTATTTAAAAATGTGTAGAATTTTTCAAAGTTTTATGCTTGTTCAGTGATCGTTATCATTAAAAAAAATCACCCTTCCAGATATATCTTTTAATGATTTAGACAAAAAAAGCCTGAATTGTACAATAATTTCCATGGAACTCTTATATATATATATCTTTCCATTTGTCTCGTTGTGACGTCAAACACGTCAAGGCTCCACCCCCATTAGCGACTTTCAGGGCCTTTGATGTTTGACAACCTCTAAGAAATTGTACTATGTACATATTCATTCATTTCTACTGCTTGCGGAGTACAATTGATCCCCAATGAAAATATCTTAAACTAATTTATGTTTTGTTAAAATCGCTACCGAATGTTTGGCACAGAACAGTCCTCATTCAATTTAGTCGTTGTTGTTGAAACCCAGACCGTCCGACCTACCAGAAAGGTGTAAGGTAACTGTTTGGACGGTCGGGAAGTGCCACCCAATTTAGATCGGAACCCAGTGGGGGAGGCATCCACAGGGACCGTACCCTCCTTCCCCTACCACCAACCTCTCGGAAGGACTTTCGAACCCACATGTCTAACATGTTTAACGTGATCGTACTCCGCATGAACACGGCGGCAGTTTTGGTAGTGGCTGGAATCGAACCCGGGCCTACCGAGTGCAACTCCAGCGCGTTAACCAATGGGCTACCGCGCCCTCATTCAATTTAGAGTAATTTGTTCCATTCGATATCACCAAAGAACGCGTTTTAATAGGAATGTTTTAATTATAATCACTACTTGATGGATGTCGTAATTTTTTTTTACGACAAACTGCGCTTGATATACTTTTTTAAATGTATAGTAACAGTTTGCTCCCAGTCGGCAAATAAAAAAAAACTGGAGTTTGACTCCAAGTTAATTCACAGAAGTAACAGCAAAAAGAAGCCAATGCTATCGGTGCATTATCAAGGGTTTTGATGGCTCTTCTCTTATCTGCTGCTTCGTAATCGGAGCGTTAATGAGCTAAAAGCACCATAAGTAATGCATACAAAGTGACTGGTCATAAATACATAAGCATTTGCTCCCAGTCCACATCTCTCTTTGACTCATTATCCGAGTATATCTCTTATCCGTTTCCCACACGATGTGCAGCTGTTAAACGCACACCCGCTCGCTCCATTACACAGGCACAAAGTTCTTTTGTGGCGGAAGATGGGCCAACCTCTCTTCACTTCACTTCGCCCCCTGAATTTTATTCCTTTGCTTAATTGCCCCCGAAAAGGGATACCTAAGAATGAATGGAAAGGGGGGTTCGTGTCGAGAAGATTCCTGATCATGCGCATAACATCATCAAAGTGATCTGAACACGGTCAATTGGCCGGACACTATGCGTGGCCAGCGGGCCGGAAGGATTTAAAAGGGGGGGGGGGGGGCTGGAGAAGAGCGATTTTAAAAGCTAGCTGGTTGACTTCATTGATGTTGCCATCGATTCTTGTAAAAGAGATTCACCTGGTATATGGAGTATGTTTCGTTTTGTTAGATACGGTTTTATAGACTGCGATGTAAAAAAAAAAGGTGCATGACAGAGTATTTCTTTTTCTGGCGTGGCAACGGATGTTGGAAGTTTCTCACACGCGGATAGGCATTGTTCGTTGGAGAGGAAGACATGTTTTCTGAAGTGTTGCAGTCAAACGTAGCATTCAGGAAGACAGTTAAGATACGAAGCTGTGTAATATGGATCTTGTAAAAGAGACAAGTGCGGTGCTGTTGACTGCATAGAGTAAAAAATGAGAAGACTTTGAGAGATTCGTTACCAATGCACATGCGTATTATGGAAACCACTGTTATTGATCTGAATAGGGCGATCTTTCATTGAAATAAAAAATGTTAATACGTAGTATATGATAATTATCAATCTTATGAAGACTTACCCTGGGAAGCCCCTGATCTCGGAATCTGGAGAACAGAGCTTTACTGATTGATTGATTCACTCGGGTTCTTACATTCTGCCCCTAATATGAGACTGAGATTCCTTGATGCCCCATTTTTTTCTCTTGCCTTCTGTCTTTTTTCTTTTAAACAAACAAACTTATTTCGTACGCCACGTTTTACAAACGCATTATCATTACCATAATTTGAAATAAAAATACCCTGGCTTAAATTAATCCTCTATTTCTTTTTTAATTTCGTTACTTTTTATCCTTTTTATATTTATTACATCACATATTGTTGCTTCGCTTAATTGCCAATATGAGATATTGCCAAACTTACCCAGGGAGCACTCAGTTCAGGACCATAATACCCGTGCTATAACGAGTGAGCTACTTGAGCTTCGCATAGAATCTTCATATCTAATAATGTAATATCGCTTATACAGCTTTAAATAATTTATTCCGCTAAATTTAAGTAAAAATTTACTACTATCTGAGAAGATAAACCCACAAATACAATCTATAATTCGTATCAATAATTCAAAAGACTTTGTGTAAAGGTTAAAGAAAACTTAAACATCGTAGTTAAGCAGAAAATAATTTTCTTTTATTAATATCTGATTAATTACGTTGTTCTCCAGAATTTCTAGCTATTGATTTTTAATAAGGATATTTTTTTCTCCCATTTTATAATATTTACACCAACGCCAAACAGATTTATGATTACATCTTGGCCAACAATTCTTAGAATGCTTTTTATGAAGGCAAACATTTGAAATTTCTGTCTGCAACGAACTTGTTATCACTTTTCGTTAGGATAAACTAGTTCATTTATAAAGCCGAAACATCTTATTTCTTATCTCACAGACAGTACGTCCTAATGAAGTTGAAGGTCCGCATAGTGCGAAGTCCATCTTCAATAGCAATATTTGACAGATATTTGATCATTTTTTAAGCCATATGAAGTTTAGTCGAATGTCCATCTTACAACCATATATCCTTAGTGTTATAATATCAATCAAGTCCTAATAAACTATAAATAAAATAGCATAACTATAAATAAAATAATTTCTTAAGTAAACTATAAATAAAATAGCAGTGTGTGAAAAAAATCGTGCAATTTAAAGTGGATGAGAATTTAAGGGACCAAGTATAATCTATCTCGGTATATTAGTTTTTTTTTTCGGCGTTAAGCATTCTTCGTCATGCAGGTGTAAAGGAAAAGCGAAATGGCCATCTTGACAAGCGTATATGACGACAAGTATTAAGACGTTAAATTAAAAACGTTTTAGCTCAAAGCATTTAATACTACGATATGAACTTTTGCTGTAGTACTCTTCCTCCCAGTGTGTTTTGCCAATATCAAACGAAGTTGCTGCAAATAAGACGTGTGTAGGCAATAAATTGAAAAAAATTCCGCCACAAGGCCGTGATAAGGCGTGCTTGGCGTGTATTGTGTTGGGTCTTATCCTGGGCGTACTGACTTCACTTTGTTTACCTCGCTCTGCGCATATGACGTCAGTGGAAGACTAAACGCTCTCATTTTGTTCACTGCGACTGTTATTCTACTCCCCCGACGTCACTCCAATGTTGTCAACCGTATGAACATGTCCATATGCATAGGGATATTCGAACGATTTTTTAAAAAGCAGGGACGAAGGGATTTTTCAAACCGCAATTAATTTTTATTTATTTTTTATTAATTTACAAGTTTTCTAAATTAATTTTAACTTAAAATTATTTTTGCTAGAATCCATTTGTGCTTTATTTTGCGACTTCAATTTTTCTTATAGCAGAGATAGCATAGAGCCCCGCCTGTGATTCCTTCCTCCTTGACTTATTCGGAACAACGGTATGGGCGTCGTAATTAACCGTAACTATTTTGTTCTTTATTGTATGTGTATTCTTGCAACAGTAGTCTAGTCTAGTGGATTAAAAGAGGAAATATACCGTATTTTATTTCTATTACTGCGTTTTGTTCTATGTAATGGCTTCAACACCTAAGAAGAAACTACAAATTTGTGGTGAACTTGACAAAAGTGAAAAGCAGCAATCTAGAATATCAACGATTTCGGGAAGTCTGGTTGGACGACGATGAATTTAAAGGATGAATTGCACTTGTCCCCACTGATCCATTTCGAGCTCGCTGTAAAGCTTCTGATGTTAGTTTGTGTGCAGGTCAAAGTGAACTAATTAAACACTCAAGTCGCGATATTCACAAAAAATCTGATGTGGGAAGCACATGACTTTCCTTATATAATGCAATGAATTTACTACTTTTACAATTAAAAAAATGTTATTCTTATAGTAGATACTTATATTCTTTCCAAGATATCGAATTTTCTTCAATGAGTCGTCATTTTCATTGATTTAGCGTCATTTTTATCCATTTGGCGAGATTTTCGTTAATTTGGCAGCATTAAAAATGTCGCCAAGTTGGCGCCATTCCGCTAACTTCGTCGCCAAAATCTCGACAAGCGTTATAGATAGAGAAATAAGTTATTCTTATAGCAGATAAATGACTATTGGCGTTCATATACAAAAGTATTACTTAAAGTATCTTTTCTCATGAATGGAACGAGCTAGATCCACGAAAATGATGTCACCCAATTTATCGCATGATATTACATATGAAAAGTGAACATGTTTCTTAACAGTTAATATATTTTTTTTAATTTATGGGATTTTTTGATACATTTATTTGAAAAATGTGCAATATCTCGAGAACGGTTTATGCTAGCGTTCTAAAGTTTATGTCAATCATTTTCTAAGGAAAAATTACATAAGAAATGTCTATTTGCTTAACTTTATTAAAGGTTTTTATTTTTTGATGATTTTTTCAAAATTTTACTCGAAAATTTAGGGGGAACATTCGATTGTGTTTTAAAACAACAGACTTCCAATAGTCACGGATTCTGATTTTTGTACCGAATTTCATTCGAATCGCTCCATTCGTTTTTGAGATATTGTCTCCACAGACTCACTGACACACACACACACACACATACTTTCACACACACAGACAGATATTACCTCAATAATGTTTGATTCGTGATCAGGGATGCTTGAAACGTGCTCTCCCGTCGAAAACTCGAATTCGCATTTTCGACCCCGTCACAATACTTTCCTTATATATTATGTATATAAGGAAAGTAAAAAAACGCGTATCCCAACTTCAATCACAAATGTCGCTTTCCACGTGGGTTAAAAAACCTGATTCCAATACTCAGCTTGATAAAGACGCTAAGGTTGCTGAAATCAGATTAGCTACAGTATTTGCTGAACATTCTTTATCTATGAATACTACTATGGATCACCTCGAAGAAGTTATGAAAGATGTTTTCAAAGATTCACAAATTATTCAAAATATGTCAATTCATAGAACAAAGTGCACTGCCCTTGTGAAAAATGTCGTTGCGAAAGTAGAAATAGAAAATTTGAGTAATGTACTCAAGAACACTCAATTTTCGTTACTTGTGGACGAAGGAACAGATATTGCGAATAAAAATTTGCTATGTATAGTAGTAAGGTACTTTTCTGACTTAAAAGGTGAGGTTATTACGCAATGACTAGAAGTAATATCTTTAAATGCATTAGACTGTTCAACGCGTGTTCTTGCCGAAGCTGTACTTAAGTGCCTAGCAAAGACATACCACCTGGAAACATTATTGCTATAGCAGCTGACAATACAAGTGTCATGGCTAGAGAAAATTGTTCTTTAATGACGAAGCTTAAAGAAAGTGCGGATAAGTCATTTTTAGTAATAAGATGTATTTGCCATTCGTTACATATTGTTGCCAGTAAAGCTGCTATGAAGCTACCCCGTAATGGTGAAGATTTAATAAGGAATATTGCTTCTTATTTTGGTCACTGTAGTAAAAGGCAGACCCAGCTCGTTGAACTACATTATTTTATGAGAGTTGAGAAGCATAAAATTTTGAGGCCTGCAGATACTCATTGGTTAGTGTTACAACACTGTATAGACAGAATCTTGGAACAGTAGTGGGACGTTCTCAGGCTTTTGTTTTTAGAAGCGCAAGTTGAAGATAGGGTAGTTGCTGCAGAACTGATTATTCATGATATGAACAATGTATATGTAAAAGCCTACTTACAGTTCATGAAGTATGTACTTGGATTTTTTAACTATGCAAATGCACTTTTCCAGAGTAAAAATAATTTAATAGGCCAGTTGAAATCGAAGAGTCAAAGATTAGTTAGGACACTTTGTCAAAATTTCATGAAACCTGAATCGTTTCATAACATGAGGAAACTTAACCCTCTTGAGCCAATAAATCTGTTGGTACTGGAATCAGTCTATCTAGGAGCAGAATGTGAAAAACTGCTATCTAGTTGCACTGGAGAAAACGCGAGAATGGAAACACACAATTTAAGACTTCGTGGTCTTCAGTTCTATCAAACTGCTGTACAACAATTGAAATTTCGACTACCTATTGCAGACCCACTATTTCATGAAGTGCAATTCATTCAACCATCGATGGCTTTGAACTACAAGAGTCGAAGGTCTTTACCGTTCCTCAACGTTTTAAGTGCAAATTACAGTCATCTCCTGCCACCTCCTGAATCATTGGAAAACGAATGGAGGACTTTACCAAGCTATTTCAATGACGAAGAAAAGGAGAATCTGAAAAAAAAAGTCGTCAGGCTCTTCAGCAGCATTCTGGAATGCATTATCCATAACTAAGAACTTGGAAGATGAAAATTTTGAAAATTTTCATCAGTTTTTGAAAATTTCTTTCTTCTCGCAAAACTTGTACTGACCCTTCCGCATTCGAACGCTGCAACAGAACGTATCTTTTCAACGTTAACTGATATAAAAACTAAAAAATCTGATGTGGGCAGCACATGAGTTTCCCTGCAGACCTATATTAACGTTCTCTTTATTTTAATTAAATTTATTTCACTTTTAATTCAATTTTCGTTCTTATTCGGTAACCGGGCTTATTTTCAAAAGTGGCGTAGGGAAAGTACGAAAAACTAAAATATCTCGAGAACGGCTAGTCCTAGTGTAATGGGGTTGGTCTTATTATTTTCGTCGTTAAAAATTACGTATTAAATGAGCATTTACTGGATATATTTGAGTATACCTAGTTCTTTAGTTTAGATTTTGACGATTTTTGTGGGCCATTTTGCAAAAAAAGGCAGGTTATTTTTTTCCGAATCGTACCAAAATCTAATCAGCACCAGGTTAACCTACAAGTGACTCATCTACCGAATTTTGTGAAATTCGGTCCAGTAGTTTTTCAGTTAGAGTGGATACAAGATTTTGCGGGCCATTTCGCAAAAAAAGGTTGGTTCTTTAATTCCAAATCGAACCCAAAACCAATCAGCACCAGACTCGCCCACAAGTGACTTACCTACCAAATTTTGTGAAATTCGGTCTATTAGTTTTTTACTTAGAGTGGATACAAAATCTGCACAGACAGACAGACAGACACACTGACAGACACACAGACAGACACACAGACAGACAGACACACAGACACACACACAGACGTCACTCTAAAAATGGTTTTTTCGTATTCAAGACGTCTCGAAACGTGTAGATCTGTCGAAAACTCGAGTTGTGATTTTCGGCATGATTCCAATACTTTCCCTATACATTGCCATGTATTGCAAGGAAAGTAAAAATCTGATGTGGACAGCACATGACTTTCCCTGCAAACTTATATCCACGTTCTATTTATTTCAATTAAATTTAATTCACTTTTAATTCAATTTTCGTTCTCATTTGATAACTGGACTTATTTTCAAAGGTGGCGTGGAAAAATACGAAAAAAACTAATATATCTCGAGAACGGCTAGTCCTAGTGTAATGGGGTTAGTCTTATTCTTTTCTTCGTTAAAAATTACGCATTAAACAAGCATTTAATGGATATATTTGAGCAAACGTAGCTTTTTAGTTTAGATTTTGACAATTTTTGCGGGCCATTCTGCAAAAAAAGGCAGGTTATTTTTTTCAGAATCGTACCAAAATCTAATCAGCACCAGGGTGACCTATACGTGGCTTATCTACCGAATTTTGTGAAATTCGGTCCATTAGTTTTTCAGCTAGAGTGGATACAAGCTTTTGCGGGCCATTTCGCAAAAAAAGGCGGGTTCTTTTATTCCGAATCGTACCCAAAACTAATCAGCACCAGCCCCGCCCACAAGTGACTTACCTACAAAATGTTGTGAAATTCGATCCATTAATTTTTTAGTTAGAGTGGATACAAAATCTGCACAGACAGACACACAGACACACAGACAGACACACAGACAGACACACACACAGACGTCACGCTAAAAATGGTTTTTTCGTATTCTAGAGGTCTCGAAACGTGTAGATCCGTCGAAAACTCGAGTTGCGATTTTCGGCATGATTCCAATACTTTCCCTATACATTACCATGTATTGCAGGAAAAGTAAAAAAGAAACAAAATGGGACCGGAACTTCTGAATTCGATTTTGATTATAAATTCCTCCCTAAAAGCACATGAAATAGATTGCAGAACCATGAACATTAGTGATCAACATACACTCCCAATTTGGACACCTTTATGTATTGAACATTGCCGTTTTTTGAGAACAGAGTTTATCCATCATCAGTAATGAGTACCCCAGTAACTTGGCACCATCTCCAACTTGAACAAATATTGTACAACCGTGAAATATCCAAGTTAAAGAGTTTTCAGTGGATTAAACTAATGCGTAGGATGTTTCAGCCAATCAATGTACTATAATATAAATTTTTGTCATTGATCTATATTTTTCGAGTTCATTGTTTTCTATACGTTTTCCTGGCACGATAATATTTTGATAAAATACCTCGCGAAACATTAATTTAAAAAAAAAACCCTGCAGTTACTAGTTAACTTACTTTTTTATTTCCTCAAAATTTATTAGTTTTGTGAATTCAGTTCACTTTCAAATTAAAACTTTTGAAACATCTTCAATTTTGGGGAATCTTTATTACTTCATACGTGGCAATCAACCTTCTCAAGTGTTTTTAAATTATGCAACTAGTAAAATGCAGTACTAGTACTTTACACTGATATATTGGCAATAAAATATAAATAGAACGTTACAATACCATACTTTTATGCCTGACATATTTTGCAGGATTATAGATGCGAAAGGATAGATTATTAATGAAAAACGAATCCTGAATCAAACCTTTCTCGTGTCTGATTTTATGTTAGACAGCATTATCCACACCGGAGGCGCTGATACGCGTTTATACCTCATACTCGATACGTTGCCCAGTGGACATTCATTGATGCAACCCTTTCTATCAACATACCTCCAAAGTATTCTCATTTTCAAACATCCCTCGAAAAGACGATGTTGATAGGCAAGACCACCCCACCCCCTGGGTACAGCTTCCCTCCCCAGCAACATTCTGGCATATATCCCCTTGTATGTACTCTAATCAAGTTTCTGCTCCAATGCCCGGCGTCCAGTAGCTGCGCCCCTTGAACCGTACTGTCGGCGGGGCGCCATAATTGGTTAATTACGGGAGTCGAGTGCTGTCATATGCAGGGGCTTTGGGGGAAGGACGCCCCGCATTCGATCCAATTACGGCGAGAATACCTGCGAGGAAACTGAAGGGAGGGCTGGAAGGTTCATCGGGGGTGCCGTTTTGAACCGTCTTTGATTATCGTCTGCGTGCGGTGGCAGGTTGCTTATAAAATGGGCACGATCTGTGTGTGGTATATAGAAGGGAAAAGCGCAAGAGACTATTCGAAAATGAGGTTCAGACGCAGAGTGAAAGATTAAAAAGTTACAGTAAGTTCTAAATGGAAGTAGATGAAAGGAATTTCATCGGGCCTACTTCATGAATCAGATGCCAGGGGAACACAATCAGTGACGCCCCCAATTTTCATTTCAGTTCAAATTTGTTTTGATGGTGTATAATTCATAAAGGAAAAATTATCACAGGCAAGGAGATGTCATTTGGGAGAAGAGATATGTTATTATATATGTTTCATACAGTCAAAAAGGACATAACGATACCTTTGTCCGCAATCTCATCATACAATTGACATCATTCAACTTTCATTCATAATCACACAAAAGTATGTAATTGTCTGTTTGTTCACTTCTCCACTCCAATAGTCACGCTGTCCCATCACCACGATTGGGACAAAAAAGGGAAGTTTCTCTAAACAAACAGGGTGCTTTTTATTCAGCTATCGATTCGATTAGTCACATCGAAAAATCTAACGCAGTTTTGGATTTTTGTGATAAAATACTTTAACAGTTAACACCAGAATTTTAGGTTTTGTAATCGTAATATGCATCAGCAATCGTAATAAGCACCGTCATAAGAGAATGAATAGTTTATCCCTGGAAATCATTCATACATTAAAATGCGTGGTTTGATAACTCTAAAGAAATGTTGAAACGTTATTTTTCTACCCTACAACAGGGCGGTGCATGCAAGTAAGAAAGCACTCGACCATTCACCCATCACCATCTGTGTACCATGGCGATAAGATGACAGAGTACAAAACTCGTTAAAACAAGGATTTTATAATTTTTCCGGTAAAAGTTTTTTCTTCAAATCATGTAACGATGGTAAACATTATTCTAGCACCGCCCACCGTTGACAAAATTCTAGTGTTGGTGACTGACCCTATGAGCACTTTCATGGTTATATCTTTCTAATTTTTGTAAGTGGTGAGCCATAAAAGAATGACTCAGAAACAGGGGTCATATGCAACAACAACAACAGAATGGCTCTTTCGCTAATTTTAAAATTTCACCGAGTAAGATTGGTAAATTCTTGAAACAAATGTTTTGCATTTTTACGAATGCACTGTCAATCACACACACACAGAAAGATAAAAGGAAAAACGGCTCCTTTAATATCTCACTTTCAAATCATCTGGTCTGCACACACATCGTTCAAACTTCATTTTAAATAACTCAAAGCACAGTCGTTCGGCAGTGGAGTTAAGGATCCCAACTGCCATTCAGAGAACAGTTGCATTCATTCTCTATAAGTTCCGTATAATAATAAACGAAATCCATGATTGTAAATTTGTAAATCAAGCATTGTAAATTTTCTCAATTCTTTACATTTTTAAGGAGACATCAGCTCAATGGAAACAATAAATTAGGTGCGTTTGTCTGATTTGTGTATATAAATCATTTAGCTAATTTAATATCATTTATAAGTTCATTTATAAGTATCATTTATAAACTGTGTTTCCGCATAAACTATACTGCCATAATTGTTTTGGGAATTATTGTACAGGGTATAATGCACTTTTAAAATATTCCGAAAGTAAAAGGTACAGCTGTCCTTCAAAAACCAAATTCATTAATGACTTTTCATCCTGTCAAACAACTAATTAAGTTGAAGTTTGGAAAAATATATAAATCCAACATGTTGAATGAAGCCTGGAAGTGCCTTACTGATTCAAAATCTCCCAAGTTTCCCTCGTATTTCGGCTGTTACTTTGTTTCGTCTTCTTACTGGACATGATTGCCTCAATGTCCATTTATTTAGAATTGGGCTTAGATGTTATTCACTTGATTGTACTTTACGTAATTCTGGACGACCTATGAATAGAGAATACTTGAGACCCGTGTTCTGCACTTAATGGCTTTAGTTGTATTGTTCAAAGATATTGGGAAGCCAAAAGACTTAGTTGTCAAATGGCTGGCATATGTAAATAAATAAATATATTCAGAAAAATTTCAAATTATTCTAGCTCTAACAGGCGAAAAACAGAAAATTCTATCTTGTTCTGGTATTAATATTTTGCAGTTTCGCGAATATCCAACATATCCTTATGGCATATAACCTATCCCTAAGACAAAATAACATTTACAGGTAACCACTGTTATCATTCGAAGATTCAGGTTGCTTGACGTTGGCGTTAAATGCACTGACTTTAGCGAAAAGTTTGGAGAAATATTGCTCACTTGGCGAGTTTTGGAAATGGCTCGAATTTTTGTTGATGGGTTAAGAATTTCTCAAGTTACTCCGATTTTTCTAGAAATTTTCACAAAATTTATACGAACGGGTTATCGTTCAGTTAGACTCAGTTGATGTGATACAAGTAAAAGTGAAATGTAAATACGTCGGTGTTTTGAGAATATAATCGTCTATTTTTGTGAATAAGTTGAGCTTTGAATGTCTGTTTTATTATACCTGACAGTTACTTTGTGATGAGAGCTAAAAATTTATTAACTGCATTTTGTTCTTGTTTACGCTTATGGTTGCTTTAAATAAAAGCGTTATTTATCCAGAAATTCGGATTCCTTCTTGTATCCTGAGAATACACCCACAATTGCAGAGAATACGTCGTAACAGTATCTATATACATATATAAAATGTGATGGACATACATACATTCGTTCTGGATTCATCGCGTCCACATCTCACATACACGCAGTGTTCGAAATATGCTCAAGAAGCGATTTTTCTATAAGCATCTCCAATTTGACAATTTAAACAGAAATTAGAAATATTGTGTGTGTGACGGAAGCAAGATAGTTTTGTGACAGCTCTTTCTAAAAGACCTTTTTACTTTGCAATACATGGTAATATATAGGAAAAATACTGGAATCGTATCGAAAATCGCAATTCGAGTTTTCGACTGATTTGCACGTTTCTACACTAGAACACGAAAAAACTATTTTAAGCATGGCGTCTGGTGTGTGTGTGTGTGTATGTGTTCGCGTGTGCATATCTGTCTGTACAATGTATGTATCCACTTTAACTCAAAAACTAATTAACTAAATTTTATAAAATTTTATAGGAATATCACTTGTGTGTGACCCTAGTCCTGTTTGGTTTTTAATACGATTCGGGATAAAAGAATGCTTTTTTTTTTTTTTTTTTGCGAAATGGCCCTTAAAAAAGAATGTATCCACTCTAGCTGAAAAATTAATTGACCCAATTTCACAAAATTTGGTAGATAAATCACCTGTGGAATGCTTTGGTGCTGATTAGATTTTGCTATGATTCCGTTGGTTGGTTGATCAGGGTTTTTTGTCGCAAGATCCAAAGAGGATATGCTACTCCAAACATGTGGTATTGAAATACAGATATTAGCAAGGAATAAAATCAAGTGTGTGATCTAAAAGAGTGATAATGTGTGAATAAAACATGACAATGGAAGATGTAACATTGGTAAGAAGATGGAAAATGAATAATAGAAAAATGTCCAGCAAGAATGGAAAAAGCCCCAAATAAGGATTTTTTTCCAACCAATTCTGCCAAAGTCATAGTGTAAACTTAAAATGTTTAAAACTGAACTGTTTATATTTAGTAAAAGTCATTAAAATATGTTTTACACTCGATGCGGTTTGGCAAGCATTACAAAAGGGTTCAATTTCTCCTAAAAGTAAGTGCCTATGTGTAAAACGAGTGTGGCCCATGCGTAAACGAGTGTGACCCATGCGTTAACGAGTGTGACCCATGCGTAAACGAGTTAAAATTACATCGAGTTTCCTACATTGGAAACTAGTTCATTTTTGAACTAAGAGCTTTATCTCATACAAATAATTTTGTGATTGCTGGTTCCAGGAATACAGCCATGTGGTATGAATATTTTTTAAAACGAATTGTTTGATGTCTGTGAAAGGAATAGTCAGATTTAAGGTTTGAGTAACTGTTTTATGCAGCGATGTCTGCCAACTCATTCCCTCTGATACCAACATGTCCAAATTTAGTTTGGTGTCCTTGTTCCTTCAGACGATGCTCATACTTAAGAATATCAGAGGCTATTGAGTGATTTATAGCCATTCTGGATGATAAGATCTTTAGCGTACTCAATCAGTGTAAATCATGTGCTTTTTTAACACTTTGCAACATAGTTGGAAAGCGTTTATGACTTTGTTCATTGTGTCTATTCTCACAGTAATTGCCGTAAAAATGACTTTATCAAAGTGAAATTTTAGTATGTTGTTCAGCCGGTCTGTGGGACATATGGGAATGTAAATGAGTAATATCACTCAATTAGTTTTGGATTTAACCTGGGTTGAAAAAATGAAATACATTGAACCCTGTGAGACCTCATTTTTCAAATATTTTTGAAGCGAACTTAGAATTCACAAATTGCTTCGAAAGTTTTATTCAAATTATCGCATAAAATATATAAAACAAATTTTAGCAAAATAGGTTCGGTAGTTTTTTTAAATAAAAATTAAAATAATAATAACACCCATATATTACGAAGAAATCACGTTATCCACTTCAAAATAAAATAGGACATCCATCTTTTTTTTCCCAAAGTACAAATCGTGATTTTTAAAGTTCGTTTAAATTTATATTACGTATTACATCTGTGTTTAAAATAGTTTTATTTTTGCATAATTTTTGTGCATCTTTGTTCTGCGCCAACGCAATTACAATATTGAGTTTAAATGATCATCAAAATTTGAATACTTCTACAATGAAGCCTCAGTTTAATGGATGCAAAATGTAAAAAAGTGATTCTAAAGATGAGTTGTATAAGAATTGCTGAATTTTTTTCACGCAAAATTATTGAACTCTGGAGTCTGGAATAAAAGTGTATGAATGAAATATTCACTGCTTTTACATAGAGAGCCAGACGATTTATATTTCGATGACGTCATTTGAATAAAGTTCATTTTTTTTTTGATTAAATTTTCAAGTAAAATAAATTATTAATAAATTAAAATAAATAAATTAATAGTTTTGTGATAATTAAAAAAATATCACCGCTGTATGTATCGCATTTTGCATTTCAGTTGAAAAGTGTTTCATAACCAATGTTTTATGCATCATTCCTCTTTTTTATTTAATTTTGATGAGATATGAAGATCAGAAATTGATATATTGCCATAATCCCAGCAGTACATATTGAGCAAGCCCTATGCCTTTTGTTTGCGAAATGGCCCGCAAAAATTGCCAAAATCTAGAATAAAAGACTACGTATGCTCAAATATTTCAATTAAATGCTTGTTTTATACATCATTTTTGACGGCAAAAGGAATGAGAACCAACCCCATAACTAACCGTTCTCGAGATATTTTAGCTTTTTCTTATTTTTGCCACATCGTTTTTAAAAATACGTCCAGTCGCCCAATGAAAACAAAAATTGGAATAAAACTTCAAATTCAGTGAATTCGAGTCGTTAAGGAAATGAATTTGAGTCAGTAGGGAAAGTCATGTGTTACCCACATCAAAATTTTATAAATAGTATTCATCCATGAAATCGATCACTAAATAATATTCGTGGTATTAGCTATATTAGAATGCAATACAAAAGCAATGATTTGACCTCTACCAATTCTCAATAATTTCACATGACTTCTCTTTGTCTGTATTTTCGTTCAACATCTTGGGAGGGCTCGCTCTCAGAGTCCGCTGAGAGCTGAAACTCGGCACACAGTTTCATCAATCCAATTGTAGCGCCATTACGTTACGCCACTTACGTACGTTATAACAACGTTCTTACCCTTTCCTTGCATTTTACAGTTGCAAATTATGTTTCAGTATCTTCGAATGAAATGCTGTTTTGGTTTTAACTCACCGATCCATATATAATACCATATAAAGTATTATATATGGATCGGTGCTACCTGAATTACGTCGAAAAAACCATTACTAGAGGGCGGATAAAGGAGGTAAAATTTAAACTAGAAATGAAAACTGAAAAGTAAAAAATAAATTATGAGGAAACACATGTTTTTCAATGTCCTTCCTCTACAAAACAGTGGCGCACAGAAATGTTGAAAGTAAATTATAATCACACACGAAATTGAACCCAATGGAAGGTGTAGGCAGATTCAATTATAAGCAATAATCTTAAAATATCCAAAATTGGTATTCAAAACTATATCATCTGCCTACGTCCACTTCGATGATAAGAGCTTGCAATTTCGTCCCTGTATAGCTGCTTTTAATACCATTAGTTCAATATGTAACTTAGTTGGATTGTCAACGAAACTGTGCAATCCATTCTACTCGTTTGAAAAAAAAGGAATATTAAGCCTCTTACAAAGTTCATGAAGTACTTCTCTTTCTAGCAACAGAAATTTAACATTTCGTGGCCATTCAGATCCATCGTTCGGATATCCAGGATTTGATTCCCGGTTGGACAGCAAGGTTCAATACAGTGGCGCCCCAACCAATCAACCCTGTAGGTTAGTACAAAGATTTCGGAGGTCTAAAAATGATTCGAATACGACTAGTACGGATTCAGTGGCCTCTGGAAGATTGAGCGCCTATTTCAAAATTGAGAGGATAACGACCACGCTGGATACTAACCTGGGTAAAATTAGTAGTATCAGGAGGCTAACCTGTGGTAAAAATAGCAGGAGGTGGTCAGTCAGATGGTCAGTTGCCTGCCCATCTAACATTAGAGGGTGGAGAATGCAGAGACAATAAGAGCTTGCCATTTCGTCCCAGTAGCTCAACGGTAGACCGTCGTCTGACCAGTTCGGAGATCCTGGGTTCGATTTCCAGTTGGAGCAGCAAAGTTCTGTACACATTCCCTTCGACCATTTTACATACTATCAATTTTGGATAATGTTTATATAGTATATAATAAGATTTATATAGTATTATTCAGAATTGACTCTGCTTACAAACTTAATTGCGTTGAATTTTGTGTGTGATTAAAATTTATTTTCCGCTTTTCCATGCGCCACTCTTGTGTAGGGAAGGACATTTAAAACTTTGTTTTTTCTCATAATTTATTCTTCATCTATGCAAGAAATAACTAAGGCAATGCATTATGATGGTTAGTTACGGACATTACAGGGATTTTTTTTCCAGAAAATCTAATTAAATACCTCGAAGAAATGTTCTACAAACCTCCAGAAACCACCATAAAAGCATCCGTTTGAATAGGACATTACTAGCTACGTAATGGATGCTATACAAAAATTGGCAAATAAAATCCATCACCGTTCCTGCTTTAAAATGAGATGGCTGTCGTGCGATTCACAGTTTATTTCTCATTTCTCTAGTGGCAAATGGCAGCTGCTTATTAATGCCACTCAGAACCCAAAACATTAACTGTATCCGTGGCTCTACTGTTTGCCGAGGAACAGTGGTGCATGTCGTCTTCAAGCCCTTCAAAGTGTTCGATCCTTGCAATATCGAGAAAAATGTTTAGTTACCGCAAAAATATTTTAAGGAATTTTTACAAAATATTATCAACACTAGATGCTTTAGATATTATCAACACTAGATGCGGGATAAGTATCTGGAGTATCGTTATCCAAAATTGATAATATGTAAAATTATTGAAACTATTTCATCTGATTATACGCCTCATTTCTCTACGACAATTTTGTATAATATCAATTTCGGATCATAATAAGATTGATATAGAATTTGAATAGTATAATAATTTGAATTGAATCTGGCCTACATCCTCAACTGGGTTCACTTTCGTGTGTGATTGTAATTTATTTTCTGTTTATCTGCGAGCCACTGTTGTGTCGGAGAGAGAAGACATTGAAAAACTGTTTTTTTTTTTTCTGTTTTTTTTTTGTCATAAAATATTTTTTTACATTTTACTTTTATTTTCTGATGCAATTTACTTCCTATCCTCTGGTATTATACATGAATCGACGCGTTGGAATTAGAAGAGCATTTC
The DNA here is from genome assembly GCA_951213105.1 of Amaurobius ferox. Taxonomy (NCBI): domain Eukaryota; kingdom Metazoa; phylum Arthropoda; class Arachnida; order Araneae; family Amaurobiidae; genus Amaurobius; species Amaurobius ferox. The sequence continues at coordinate 10,081,479 of OX578145.1, forward strand.
ATCAAATAACACTGGATCATATTTCGTAAAGAAAAAAAAATTACATGAAAATTTTAAAAACATAGTTACGACGTACTTAAATAGCGTAAGAACGTAACGACGTTGGGACGTAACGACGTTGTATTTTAATTTCTAGATAAAAAATATTCCGCTGAATGCTGAGTTTTAGTTCTTTACTTACTGTAGGAGGCGAGAACGAGCCCTAAAATATAACGTATGTAAATGACGTAATAACGTAAGCGTAATGCCGTGAAAATGTAATAAATGAAAATGAAGATGAAAGCCGAGTTTCAGCTCTATACGCGTTTTGACAGCCGTTCGTTTTGACGTATCCGTCAAGCAGCCTTAATTGGAGTAAAAAATATTTGAAATTTTAAATTAATCACAATTACAAACATCAAAACCATGCAGTTAGAGAGAAGGTGATAAAACTCCTATGGAGGAAAAGCTTAAAAATACCATAATGCTGTGAGAATTATATTTAAGTATCACTAGAATTATAATAACTTTCCATCTGTTATCATTGAACACATTATGAGTTGACATAATAAGTATATCTTCTTAGTTGTTGGACAAGGCACAGAATGTATGGAGACCAAAATAAATGGAATAATTCAAATAAATTTAAATACTTAGGAATATAATCATTCTAATGTGCATTTCACTAATAATTTTTTCCTGAAAAATGAACAGTTTCAATAAATATTATTTAATTCAGTATGAGCCTTTCGTCATATAGAAATAAATACAATGCAGTTTGACTTATGTTACTACAGCACCACCTGAATGACGATTTTGGCGTTTTTCAGAAACGAAGTTTTAACGTCTTCACTCTATCTCCATTTTTTATCTCTCTCTCTATATATGTTTTATTATTATTTAGACTAAACTAAGTGAAACGAAACATAGCGAACGACAAGCATCTTAACGTTTCCATTCAGTTTGCACCACTCTTAACAGAAGCCATCAGCGATCGGACATTTCTCGACAAATTGCGAGTCTCATGTCATTAATATCCACCTCTATACGTGGCAGCCTGTCGATGATTGTCGACGCCAAGCTGGGCTGACATTCACAAACACCCGTTTTGAATGGATTTTGACGTAAAAAGTGAATGGGTTTCATTGAAGTCGGGCTTTTAACGGTCGCGTCATCTACTCCTTTAAATGTTTCTTTTTCTCATTATTACAGAGATTGGGGAAAATTCGATTTGTTACTTTCCCTACAATGCATAATAACATAGAAGGTATCAAAGGACCATGCCAAGAACTTGGAAAGTATTACGGTTATCATATATTTATCTATGTATATGTAGATAGCTAGCAAAACCCTATGGCACTACACGATAAGACAGTTTAAGGGGGATTCACTCCCCTGTTTTTAGTGGGGTACGGGGGCTATTTTGCTTCCTTTTTGAGATAGAGGGAAAGTCAATTGCTAAGTTGTAGGGCGTTTCAAAATGAGTACAAAGCATTTTTGTCCTGCAGCGAAAGCTACAAAATAACTCTCTAAATAACGATTTTAAAATAGACAATTTTATAAATTTGCATATAGCAGTGTAAATGTTTAGAGACATTGGAAAACACGCGGAGATATCTTATGACACGTGTGAAAACATGCACTATTGTGTCATTAATACTTATGTTGTGTCACCAATACTCATGTTCTGTTACCAATACTCATGTTTTGTTACCAATACTCATGTTGTGTCACTAATACTCAAGTTGTGTCACCTATACTCATGCGTTACACATCTTACGAAACGTGGGTAAGCTTGTATCGTTGCTGAAGGTAAGTATTTTATATTTTATGTATAATAAAGTCAATTTTAATCTACCGCACTGTTTAAATGTTCGTTTGTGGGGGATCAAGAGTTAGATTGTATACACTGGTTTCAGGGTTCATTTTCCATTTTTTGCGGGTGGGACGAAAGTACTTAGTTCCCATTTTGCAAAACTTTACAACTTCGTAATTGGCTTTTTCTCCCTATCTCTAGCAGGAAAGCGAGATGGCCTCCTCATACCTCCTAAACGAGGAGGGAACACCCTCTAAAGATGTCTTCGTAGACGGTTGTCTCATCGCGTAGGGACATTGGGTTTTTATACATCTGCATAAAATATATACACAAACCACAATACTTCTTCAGTTATTGGCATGGTCCATAACTTTCCTCGACAGCCTGTATAGGAAAAATATATCAGTGTAGTGAAGATGCGCCCTAATAATCAACTTAATTCAGCGACATTTTTAGCATTTTCTAACATAGTTGAAAAGTGTTTATGACTTTGTTCATTCTGTCCGTCTGTTCGCACGATAACTGTCGTAAAAATAACTTTATCAAAATGAAATTTTAGTATGTTGTTGAGACGATCTATGGGACCTACGGGAATGTACATGAATAATATCACCCAATTAGTTTTTGATTGAGATTCGGGTTGAAAAAGTGAAATACATTGAACCCTATGGGACCTCATTTTTCAAACATTTTTTAAGCAAAGTTAAAATTCACAAATTACTTCGAAAATTTTAGAAAATATTCAAATTATCCCATAAAATATATAAAACAAATTTCAGCAAAATAGGTTTAACATTTTTCAAATAAAAATTGAAATATTAATTACACAAATATTATATGAAGAGAGAACGTGACCCACTTCAAAATAAAGTATGGCATCTATCTTTTAAAGTTCTTTTGAATTTATATTTAGTGTTACATCCGTCCTAAAACCGCTTTATTTTTGCGTATTTTCTGTGCATCTATATTATGTGCCAACGCAATTACAATATTGTTTTGTTTAAATAATCATCAAACTTTGATTATTTCTACAACGAAGCCTCATTTTAATGAATGCAGAATGAAAACAAGTGATTGCAAGATGAGTTGTATAAGAATGGCTGAATTTTTTTTCATGCAGCATTAGTTAGCTCTGAAGTCTAGAATAAACTTAATTTTGAGTTTTTAAATATAATAAATTATTGTAGTACTGTGATAATATAAAATATATTAGCGCTGAATTTAACGCATTCTAGAGATGTTTAAATAAAATAGAATTTCAATTTGAAAGTGTTTCATAACCAATGCTTTATATATGATTGATATTTTTTGTTAAATATTATCTTGGATCAAAAATAAATTAGAGAAGTAAGAGTTGAAATTTTACATAGTCATATGAAAACTATTTACATCTAAATATATCAAACTTCCTATCGTATATTTTTATGTCGAATATTAATTTCGTAATTTATATTGTAGAGAAGTTATAGTGAAAAAGAAAAAAAAAATAATTACGTTGATTTTTTTTTTTTTGTTAGTCGTTTAATGCCAACGCATTCAAAAATTATCTGGATAATGAAAAATATATTTTGGACGAAATGACTAAAAATCTAGTAACCCTATAGAAGTTCAAAATTTTATATACTCATAATTCATAAACCACTGTACTGAAACATTTGGCATCACTACAAACTTGGCATTACTGGTAGGAAGAGGAGGGGGGGGGGGAGATAATTTAACCCACTTTATTAGAACAACAGTTCAAAGAACAATAATATCGTTGTTCAAGTTGCTGTTGTGGAATGATCCCCACATGTTCTCCATATTTATAACCCCAACATCTCCGGATATAACGACAGAAACTTTATGAAAATATTTATATGGAGACTAATTTGGGGATGTAGAATTCGTTTATGATATCAAAACTGAGTGCTGATATTGGAAATTATGAAGTTTGCACGCAATTTGATATAAAGACTGCTCCTTATGCGAATTTTTTACATATGAATTTGTAGAAACATCTGAATTTATAGATGTTATTTCCTATCGAATGATATCTTTAAATTTGCTTTACTATGAACAATGGGAAAGGATGGGATTTTTCCCGCAGCTGTATACATAAGACACCGCCACAGACTGGTTTCGCAGTTTCTGACATTCTCCAGCAAGAGTACTGCAATGACAAAACTGAAAGGTACAAACCTTCGTAAAGTAAGGGTTTTTTTTTTTATTTATCCATTATTTATCCAGATATTCTTAATAAAAACGTCTTTAAAACTTCATTTTACCTTTTTAACTCTTTCACGCTTAACCTTAACATAACTTTCACGATACTTAATATAAATACGAAATGTATTTTATATTAAATAAATTGTGAAATTGAAATATTCGCATTTCTAAATAGAATTTAAATGATAAAATGTTTTTTTATGAAAGTGGTAAAAAGTTCCTTGAAAGAATGGTGGTAGCAATTGTGACTTCTACCCCTTTTCTTGATATATCAAGGAAACACTTTCAACGGTAGATTAAGTAAACTTTTTATTTTAACGGATGCAGCCTTAAATAATGATCGCGATCTAATCACAATTTCTCGGTCTGTGGATGTGCAATTAGTAGATATTTCGTTATCTCATGAACCACTGAAGCGATTTCGAACAATTTGGGTGCCAAGCTATGATATATAGATATGAATGCCGAAAATAATCCCGAAAAAATATCTAGATATGAACGCAGGAAAGAAACATTAAAAAGAAAAACCTTTTAGCTATAGCACGATATTTTGTCAAAATCAGAAATCCTTCGTAATATCATAAATCGTTGAATCTGTTTGGACCCAATTCAGGAGGTATACCACTACGTACATTGTTTAGATGTGAATATAGTAAAAAAAAATATATATATATATGTATTCTTTGGTCTGCTGCCGAAGTGCGCGACATGCCTGGTCTGTTCGAGAGAGTTCGCCAATCCCTCCATCGCCGCTCTAAAACGTGCATTTAGATTGGCGGTCGCTCTTTTAAGCCATTACTGTAATTATTATTTATTAAATGTCCTTTTATAACATCTAAGTCATTCTTGTGTTTTCGTCTCACCTCATCGGTTTCACCAATAAGCGCCCAGTGGCGCCTTTACGTTTCATTTCCGAACCGGAAAATTATGACGAAAAATGACGGTGTGTACTACCACCTCGTAAACTTTGACCCATCTTTTTTTAATTACCCTGTATATATAGTTTGATTCAGAGGTCGAACGCCTACTTGGTTCACATGGAAAGTCTGAAGATTGCCTCGATCTTGTTTTTATATAGTGAATCCACATACACCCTAATAAATATGAAGCGACATCCGTCTGAAATTTCCGGTTTCGCGACCGAGGCGCTTATTTATGATCTTGCCACCGTACCTCGAATGAAATTCGAGCCATATTTTTCTTCACGCGCTTTATTGAGTTTTTAGCGGTCGCAAAGGAAATTCGAACCTATAGAATGACTAAGAAATTAATTCGAAATTTAAAAAAAAAAACATGCCAAGGTGCACCTATTTGGTACCTGAAGTACATGTGTACCAAATTTCATGGTCGTACGACGCTTAGATTTACCGCTATAGACTGCGCAGACAGACAGACAGATAGTTTCCTTTATTAAGTAAGGTCATAATCAATTCTAAATCTTTTGTAATCCGAACACTTTATCAAATCCTACATATGAGCTCTCTTCCGAGCTTAAACTTAATTGGCCGGATTCACTCGGATAATGTATATATATAAATATATGTATATATATATATATATATATATATATATATATATATATATATATATATATATATATATATATGTTAGAAATAAATGATCTCTTCTCGCTACGGAAGACCGACAAATCCAGAAACACTGACTCTCGCCTTTCCGCAAGAAAAGGAATGTGTTTACATCGTGTGATCTGCGCGCGCATCATAAGACACTACCGGTACACTCATACGAACCAAAAGTTCTGTTCTGTGTTGTTGATGTTTTGTACTGTTACGGAGCAAAATGCTCGTTTCTTCTTCTATGTAATTTTAAATGCAGAATCTAATTAAATAATTTTTTCTTTCAATCAAGCGCAATTATTCCTGACATCAAGATGGTAACCAAACACAATAAAATGATATTTCTTTTAAGACTTTAGGGGAAACGAAGTCAAATTGCCCTACGCCCTTCGCTCAGAAAGGTAAGCATTTTACCTTATTATAATTATGCTGTTTATAAAGAAAAATGATATAATATATTTTCTCATTAGTGAGGCAGAGTGCCATTACCTATGCACAACCGAGCTATAATATTTTTATCAGATTATGAGACTGAGGTCTAAGCCTGTCTCGCTAGAGAAATTTGTATTAATAAAATAAAATAGCAGCATTTTCATGAGCAATACAATTTGTATTTGAAGAGGGGCATAAGCATAAGTAACCGAAAGAGATTTTTTTACGGAATAAGATAAAAAGAAATACCGTACTCCAAATAAACAAAAAAAAGAAAACGTTTCTCAAGGAAACTAAAAATAAATCAAAATGGTACCTATTAAGGAAAATCGCTTGATTGAAAAATTAAACCAGAATAACTACTCCAATTGGAAATTCAAAATGGAAATGATGTTATTGAATAAAGAATTATCAGAAACGATAACCGAAGTGGCTCCTGACCCAATTACCAACGAATGGCAGAAAAAAGATAGAAAAGCCAGAGCGCTCATAAATTTATGTATAGAGGATTCCCAAATCGTTCACGTCAAAAATTTCACCACGGCGCGCGATACATGGAATGCGCTTCGCGCAATACACGAAAGAACAAATTTATCCAGCAAGCTATACCTTGTACGAAAGTTGTACAGTACAAAATTAGATGAAAGAGGAAACATGCAGCAACATATAACCAAAATTCTGGAGACTGTGGATAAACTTAAAGCAATCGGGGAGGAGATTAATAATTCGCATGTATCAGCACTATTTCTGTGTTCGCTACCCCCCAGTTACGAAACGCTGATAACGGCGTTGGAAGCGCGACCGGAGGATGAATTAACGCCAGAATTCATTAGCAGCAAACTGATTGATGAATATAATAGACGTAGGGATCACCAAGAAATGCCGCAAAACATGGCAAAGGCTTTTCACGCGAATAAAAAATTCTCTAACACCTACGGCTACAAAATGGATAACAAATACTGCTCACATTGCAAAATGAAGAACCACAACAAATCTGAATGTTGGCGTCTAAAGAATAAGACCAACGAGCCCGGCAGATATAAAGATTATAAAAATAAATTCAGACACAACTCATCACAGTTAGTGTATGAGGGAAACGACAGACCTGCCGCTAAATCACGAACACAAGAAAGATATTCAGACACTGTAGATAAAGTAGGATCGAAATTTAGAGACTTGGCGCTCATAACGAATCAAACTGAAGAAGACAGCTGGATCGTTGATAGTGGTTACTCATCCCACATAACAAATAATGAGAATTTATTCACTAAAATAAATAATGCAAACAAATCTGAAGTTATTGTTGCTAACGGTAAAGCCTTAACCGCCTATGGGTCAGGCGAAGTAAAAATAAAAAGTCGAGCCTCGGATGGAGAGATAAGACAAGTAACACTACAGGAAGTACTATTTGTGCCAGAACTGAAAGCTAATTTATTTTCCGTACGAAAAGCAACACAACGTGGATGCAAAGTAACTTTTACTAAAGACAACTGTCAGTTAACTTACAATGATGAAGTATTCTTAGAAGGAAAAATAAAAAATAACCTATATGAGCTAGACATGCTCCCACACAAAACAAAAATGTTACATATATGGTAAATAACTGTAACAACCCCAATTGTGTTACATTATGGCACAGAAGAATGGGCCACAAAAACTTCGGCTCTATAAAGGAAATTAAATCGAAACAGTTAGCCGAAGGCATAAACATCAACGAATGTAAACATGAACTAAATTGCGAAACTTGTATAAAATCAAAACTCACCGACATGCCATACCCCAAATCTACTCAAAACAGGGGGACTCATATTCTACAACTTGTGCACAGCGACGTATGCGGACCAATGCAAACTCCCACCATAGGAGGAAAATCATACGTGCTAACATTTATTGATGATTTCTCCAGGTACACAATGACCTATCTCTTATCAAAAAAGAGTGAAGTTTTGTGTAAACTGCAGGAATACATCGCTTTTACGACAAACAAATTCGGAAAAAAACCAGAAATACTGAGAAGCGATAATGGCGGCGAATACGTCAGTAAAGAATACGAGGAATATCTAAGTGACAACGGCATACATCACCAGTTGACCGTGCCACACTGTCCATCCCAAAATGGCGTAGCGGAAAGAAAAAACAGGTCACTAATCGAGATGACACGAGCTATGTTGTCAGAAGCAAATTTAGGCAAAAAATTCTGGGGAGAGGCTATAAACACTGCCAATTACCTACAAAATAGACTTCCCACAAAGGCCAATTCAAAAACACCGTACGAAATGTGGAATGGTATGAAACCAAATCTTCGTCATTTAAGGGTCTTTGGCTGTAAGGCCTATTCCTACATCCATAAAAGCAAACGAGGAAAATTAGATGAAAAAGCCCAAGAAGGAATTTTTGTCGGATACGACGACAGATCAAAGGCTTACAGAATATATACAGAAGGAAAAAACATAACACTTGCTAGAACAGTTAAATTCCTCGAAAAATCAATGCAAATTTCAGAATTAAGCTCAAAGGAATTATTCGAAAGAACAGATAGTGAAGTCGAAATAACTAATGCTCAAACAAAAGAAAAACCTGAAGAGGGTGAGATTGAGTTTGAGGCACCGTCAGATGATGAACAAATAAATTCTGATAACATAACCGCCAATCAACCTCGCAGATCCGAGAGATCGAACAAGGGCGTACCTCCCGATCGACTCATCTACTTAGCGCAACAAGCTAACACCGTCGAACCCAGAGACTATAATGAGGTACTAAACATTAAGAGCCCACAAGAGAAACAAAATTGGCTAGATGCCATGGAAGAAGAAATGCAATCTTTGCAAGAAAATAACACATTCACATTGATGGAACCCCAGCATGGAAGAAAAATAGTAGGTTCAAAATGGACATATAAAATTAAACACGACTCTCAGGGAAAAATAGCTAAATACAAAGCTAGACTGGTAGCAAAAGGATTTTCACAAAAATACGGTGAAGATTATTACGAAACTTTCGCACCAGTGGTCTCACACAGCACAATTAGAGCATTCCTGGCAGGAGCAGCATTTAGAAAACATAACGTACAACACATTGATATCAAAACTGCTTTCCTTCACGGGGATCTAGACGAAACAGTTTACATACAACAGCTAGATGGCTACATCTCCCCTGGTAACGAAAACAAAGTATGGAAATTAAATAAAGCTATATATGGGTTGAAACAGGCCGCAAGAGCTAGGCATCTAAAAATAGGTGACTCTCTAAAACAATTAAAATTCGTACAGAGTACTGCTGATCCATGTTTATTCAAAAAGGGAAAAGGAAGAGAAACTGTCTATGTAATCGTATATGTGGATGATATTCTAATATCAGGATCAGAAGAAAAAATTGACAAAACAACGAAAGAATTGGGCAGACAATATGAATTAAAAAATTTGGGTGAAGTTAATTATTACCTTGGAATTAATATAAGAAAAAACCATAATGGAGATTATCTATTAAATCAAAAAAATAAGATTGAAGAAATTGTAAATACATTTAATTTGCAAGATTTAAAGCCCTATAGTACACCAATGGAAACTGGATATTTGAGAAATGAAACAGAAGAAAACCTGCTTCCTAATAACACCAAATATCGCCAAGCTATTGGAGCTCTTCTATATATTGCCACGGTCACAAGACCAGACATCACAGCGGCTACAAACATCTTAAGTCGGAGAAATGAGAAACCACGTCAAATGGATTGGAACGCAGTAAAGCGTCTAATAAGTTATCTAAATCATACAAAGGATCTAAATTTGGTAATAAAATCAACAACAAAACCAATTCTCACAACATACGCTGATGCCGACTGGGCAAGCGATAAAACGGATCGGAAATCCACGAGTGGTAATCTTTTCTTAATTGATGATTCTCCTATACACTGGTTAAGCAAAAAGCAATCATGTGTTGCGCTTTCCTCAGCAGAGGCGGAATATATATCCGCTGCTAACGCAGTTCAAGAAGTACTGTGGTTAATCAACCTACTCAAAGATCTCGATATGCTTCAACAGCTCCCGATTACTATTTTCGAAGATAACCAATCATGTATAAAAATGATTGAATCACCGAAGTACATGTCAAGAACCAAACATATTGACATCAGATTCCACGCCATAAGAGATTTTCAGGAATCGGGTGTAATCCAGTTGAGTTATCTTCCAACTAAGCTAATAACAGCGGACATGATGACAAAACCGCTGCCAAAGCCTGAATTTTTGAAGCACAGATCCAAACTGCTACAGCCGTGATATGCAGCTCCAGAGATCAAGGGGGACTGTTAGAAATAAATGATCTCTTCTCGCTACGGAAGACCGACAAATCCAGAAACACTGACTCTCGCCTTTCCGCAAGAAAAGGAATGTGTTTACATCGTGTGATCTGCGCGCGCATCATAAGACACTACCGGTACACTCATACGAACCAAAAGTTCTGTTCTGTGTTGTTGATGTTTTGTACTGTTACGGAGCAAAATGCTCGTTTCTTCTTCTATGTAATTTTAAATGCAGAATCTAATTAAATAATCTTTTTCTTTCAATCAAGCGCCTGACATCAAGATGGTAACCAAACACAATAAAATGATATTTCTTTTAAGA